>BMAU01020577.1:0-441431 GCA_019973935.1 Trichonephila clavipes
ATTTCTGGCTGTCTGCACATAGTTAGGAGATTGTTTCGTCCTTGTAATCACTATATCATCTATTATATGGGTGAATGAGAGTGAAAATAGAGTCGCATTATAAGGCCGCAAAGGCGAAATCATAATTTTGAACCATGGCAGAGTGACGAAGACATTACCTGAGCAGGCACCCTCATTTCTTAACCACCACCACAGAAATGAGAGGACTTTTGAGCATCGACACATATAACGTGCATTGGCTCCCTTTGCAAGGAGTGCGATCAGTTGGAATTCATGAGATGGCAGCCACTCTTGTCCGTGACTTCAATGGCATGAAGACGAGTACACTATGACGAAGGTAGGAAAGAGAAGGTGATTTTATATGCAAGAGAAAACGGAAAAAGTGCAGCAGTTGGAAAATTTGGATAAGGATTAAACAAATACTGATAAGAGGAGGGTATTATGGTTTAATCCACATTTTCAATTCTTATAATAACTTTTATATAAAATCCCCCAAATGATCATGAGAACATGTTATAATTATTTGTAAAGGGAAAAAATAGTTTATTTTCCTGTTATAAAATTTTATTTCAAAAAATTACAAATTGATGTTTTTATGGTATATTCGGAAATATGTGGCTTAAAACTTTGGAAAACTGATTAGATTAGAAAAAATGTAATTGTTCTTGATGATAAATACCACGTCTTCTAGATTAGTGCAAGTCATTTTTTCTTCATGTCTTTACCATTATTACAGAAATTCTTTTTCTGCTCCAACAAATTCAAGGTAAGCCCACAGAAAACAGTTGAAACATTGAATCAAAATTTCCCCTCGTTGAACTGAGAATTTTCTATTATCGAACTTACATTTAGTGTTTTTTTCTTCCGCTTCTTTAATTCATTGGAATGAAGTCCTTTACAAATGGTGCATGATAAAGAATTGATTCTTATCTGTTAACACTAGTAATTTTATGTCTATAAAGTCTATTATAAATTCTTAAACGAGGTTGCGTGAATGTTAGGTTTCTTCTTTTTGTCATTTTTTTCATTTTATTTTCGAACGGTCTTTATATAGGGAAAATATTTTTACAGAAAGAGCCTTTTTCTATGTTTTATGAAGAACCTAGTATTCCATATTACCCATAACTCCTTCATGGAAAATGACTCATGCAAGTGCTTCAGAAATTGAAAAATCGATATTCGTTTTCCGGAAAAAAAATTACGTTGAGACTATATATTACATTCTTTTACAAAGCTTCCGAAACAAATGCATTGGATAGCAGGGAACACAACAACGGGCCCTCACGTGGGAAAACTGTAACACCAGTTTCAATTTTAACAGAGAGCTAGATTGTATCTGTGGTTAGCCGTAGCTTTGAGCACTATGCAAGTAACAGTATGATTTGGCATGGTTCCATCCCAATGTTGAGATTATTCAGGCCTCTCACTTTTTTCCCCTTTTCACCAACACCCTGACTAGTTATATAACAATTCCACACACATTGCCTTTCAGTGCCTTAGGAAAATGGGTTTCAAAGAAATTTCTCCCAAATCCCTTTATTATATAAAGAGACCTCGGGGAAAATTCTTGCCCATTCTTGTCAATGTGAGCTATGGTAATTGAACACAATTTTGAGAGGAACACGATGAAGTTTTGCAACTTAATTTGAATTGAAATTAAGTTGAATTACTCTTTAAATTTTTAAAATTTTTGGGAGCTAACTTCCACCGCTTTCCCTTACAATCACGTTTATTCATAGGTCATGGACTCAGATGTAATTTCATGTCTTCCAAGACTTTCGAGAAGCATCCATAGGGTCGAAAAAAATGTCATCTTGGCTGTATCACCCCTATTTCGCCATTTTAATGTGAAGGACGTGGTTTATTACAGTTTTATCTTAAAAATAAAGGCAACAAAAAGTAGATTTAACTTACTAAGCCCGTATGTTCAATTTTATTGACACTTTTTTAAGATAGAGTCAAGAGCACACTTACTACCCAATATGTGCAAATATTTTATTTTAAGTATGTTTCTAAGATGCGTCTTTAAACGTTGGCAGGGGAATTTTTTGAGAAAAAAAAAAGTTTTAGGTACAACAAAAAAGGTGGGGTAGATAGAGTTAAATTTGTAAATAGAATGAGATTTGTGTATTATGATTAAAATCTACTGGCAAACTACGAGTTTCCAGAGTTAACCTGTTTCAATGTATGTGAAGGACACAAGAACTGTAAAATGTTATTGTACAAGAATCTTTCTTTTCATGAAAACCTTTTCCATATTGAATATAAAATGTAAACCTAGAACTAGCAAAATGTTTCTTAATTTTAAAGACGTGGTATACTAAAGGGATATATAAGTTGGTGCGCACAACCGGTATAGCGGTTACTGACGCTGACTGCCGTGCCTTTGGACCTGAGTTTGAATTCCAGAGAAGGCGTGGATGCTTGTAAATGTATAGTGCCTTAGCAGCATGGGAGTATTCTAAATAGCCATCGTCACACAAGTCTCCCCGTGAGTTTGGTAGAGAGGTAAGATAAATGGGGGTCCCTGACCACGCCCATGATGTTTTCTCTCAAAAATGGGAGGAGGGAGGGAACTGAGCGAAATCATATTGTCACCTGTATCGTGCTCACAGCTACGGCTAAAGACAGGTTCTTGGTCGCGATGGATTTCGTAGGCTCGATCTGACACCATCAAATAGGTAGTATTCGAAAAACAAGTTGGTATGCCTAAATGTATATAACAGTTTGTAAAGGTCTGCCCGACGCGTCTTAAAGTGTGGGAGAAACGCATGGACTAGCCGTAATTAAAACATATCAATCTATTTACAGTACTAACAACAACACAAATTCAATTAATCAAAGTTAAGAGATGCACTCAATTATCAAATATGAAGAACAATTAACGAGGTACACGAGATATGAGACAACTTTAAATAATTATAACACTTACGTCAATTCAATTAGCTGTTTAATCCAGTTTAATTCTCTAGTGACCGATCGTCAACTTAAATATTACAATTACCCGCTACTGAATATCTACGCCTCACTTCAAGTTTAATTAATCACTGCTACCGCTAGCAGTCTATCCTATTTCTCTCTCTCACTCACTCTAACCCAAAAGCTTAATCTTTATTTACTAGTCTTAATTTGCATGATCACGTTTTCTTCTTCGTGAGAAAGTTTTATAAAATAATAATTTTTAAAGACCCAATATTCCCCATTAGTGGAAAGAACTCGGATAGACCCGTCACAAGTTTTGAAATATTTTCTATCTCAAAATTTGTTTCGTGTTTGGTAAAGGCTCTTTGTTCTTCTGTGAAAACAGCCTTAAAGAACCTCAGACAGGCACTACCATTGCTTTAACAACAGAACGGCCGGGATTTGGATTACCCTTAAACGTCCACTGATGTCATTTTGACACCACGACTTAAATTTATATAATGATTATTTTAACTAAATAATTACGGGACTACTGTATTTTACTGTATGTATGTGTATGTGTACTGTTTGCATATACACTGTATTTTTAATATTAAGAAAATAATTTTATATTAAAACTAATGAATTTTAAGGACATTTTATAATTTAAAGCATACAAGTAATATTAAACAAACATTATTTTATTATTAAAACACGGGGACACGGGACAACTCCACTGAGGGTAAAAGACAACGATATCGAAGATGTTTCTGGTGAATTTGGCAATGGGGGGGGTAAAGGTTGCACATTTTGTGTGTGTGGATGAAACGTCCAGAACTCCATTGCTCACGGATCTAATATTCTTAGGATCTAATAAAACCAGTTCAAGATTCATGACCACTATAAAACGTGTTAAAGAGAGAGAATAACTTGAAATTTTTTCAGAAATACTTTTAAAAAGGGGATAACAAAAGTGGAATCATCGTGATTTAAAATGTTTGATTCGTGTTTTAAAATTCAAAGACCATACCATACTATAAAAAGGGGGTGTAAAACTATATCAGGATTTAAAGTTGGTTTTTGTTTATCCGTTCGTCCGGCATTCCTTCAATCTCGTCTTCCTTTTCTACAGAGTGCCTAAGTGACTGTACTAAATATGACTAACACTATATAAGATTAGAATAGAATATATATATACATTTCAGATACATCTAAGTAAAGGTTGTTTTTTTTTTTTTAGAGGTATAGAACTTTAAATTGCAATAAAACAACGATGTATTATTCGATTGACATGATTTTTTTTATTCAAAAGATAATCTTATGGCATTACATTTTAAATATCATTTCTGGCATAGGACTGCCAAGGCTGGCTCGGATGTAGTCCAATCTGGACGTCCAATTTTCGATGACTTTTTCCAACATTTGTGGCCGTATATCGGCAATAACACAGCGAATGTTGTCTTCCAAATGGTCAAGCGTTTGTGGCTTATCCTCATAGACCAATGACTTCACATAGCCCCACAAAAAATAGTCTAGCGGTGTTAAATCACAAGATCTTGAAGGCCAATTCACAGGTCCAAAACGTGAAATTCGGCGGTCACCAAACGTGTCTTTCAACAAATCGATTGTGGCACGAGCTATGTGACATGTTGCGCCGTCTTGTTGGAACCACAGCTCCTGGACATCATGATTGTTCAATTCAGGAATGAAAAGTTAGTAATCATGGCTCTATACCAATCACCATTGACTGTAACGTTGTGGCCTTCATCGTTTTTGATGAAGTACGGACCAATGATTCCACAACCCATAAAGCGCACCAAACAGTCAATTTATCTGGATGTAACGGTGTTTCGACATACACTTGTGGATTAGCTTCACTCCAAATGCGGCAGTTTTGTTTGTTGGCGTAACCATTCAACCAGAAGTGCGCTTCATCGCTAAACAAAATCCGCTTATGAAAATCGGGAACAACGGCAATCTCGTTTTGGGCCCATTCGAGGAATCTACGCCTTGCTTGATGATCGTTTTGATGAATTGCCAAACCAAACTGAGAATAAATCACTTGACAGCTTTTAAATCGGTCGCCATATTGGAAAGTAATGCCAACTTAAACTTCTATACCTGGAAAAAAACACTCTTTACCAACAAATTCTTTGGAGAGATAACTATAATGAAAACATTCGCACATAAAAGCCCAAAACTGTCACCTATGGTTTGGCCTCAGCTTCCTTTTTGGCCGCTAGGTGTATTAAGCAAATCGCTCTCTATAATAAAGATAATCCCAACCTCTCCCGAGTTTTACAGGAAGATATTTATATGGATGATTTACTATCAGGAACAGATACGCCAAATAACGCAATCTCCATTTGCAAGGACATTGCTCATGTTTTGAGTACTCGCGGATTTCATTTAAGAAAATGGAATTCTAATTCCACCGAATTTCTTGCTCAATTTTCAGAACATAGTTCTCATGATGCACGAGTTGAATTTTCCAAAGAGTCTAATGAAAGTTCCAAAGTATTAGGCTTATTTTGGAATTTATCCAACGACACTTTTGGTTTCCAACCATCGTTTGAACTTACATCACCACTCACAAAGAGACGTATTTTATCTGAATCTTCCAAAATTTTCGAACTTTAGGACTTCTTTCACCTTGCACAGTATTCATGAAGATTTTTTATCAAAAACTTTGGCTTACAAAAACAGATTGGGATTCTCCCATTCCACAAAAATTAACAGAGGATTCGCTTTAATTTCAAAAGGCATTTAATGAAATCAACTATCTCACTGTTCCTAGATTGGTCATCCCTACAGCAGACAACACAGTAGAATTGCATGGTTTTGCAGATGCTTCTTCATTAGCTTATGCTGCTGCAATTTACTGTCGTCAAAAATACAACGGCAAAATAAAGGTTCAACTACTTGTATCAAAAACTAAAGTAGTCCCTGTCAAACGAGCTTCCATTCCTCGATTAGAGTTGTGCGGTGCACATTTACTATCCAAGCTTTTTAAATCGGTCTTACGGACACATTAAAACATTATACCTTTGATGTATTCACTTGGACGGATTCTAAAATAGTTCTCTCCTGGCTGTCTAGTCACCCTTGCAAATAGAAAACTTTCGTAGCAAATAGAACATCTGAAATTATGGAAGTTCTACCTACAAAGCATTGGAGGCATGTGCCTTCTAAGGAAAATGCCGCAACCAGATTGCTTGTTATGGTGGCAAGGACCACCCTGGCTAAGGCTAGACACTTCTAGTTGTCCCAAGGCTGAATCCGGTTGCGATGAGGTAAAAGTGGAACAAAAATCAGGCTCCATCTTCAATCTGTTTACTCACACATCAAATGATGTAATTCATGATTTATTTGAACACTACTTTTCACTCCCCAAAATTATTCGCAGTTTTGCTTATTGCTAAAGAATTATTAAAAACTATAAAAAGATTGCATCATCTCAAGGATCATCGATGAGTTCATCCCATATTAATACTACTTCACTTACCTTTTCGGAAACAAAAACCGCTGAAGAAACTATCATTCGTTGGGTTCAAGGTATCCACTTTCAGGAAGAAATACAAAGCATTAAGAAACAGATTTCTCTGCCACCCCAAAGTCCATTACGTTCCCTCCATCCATTCATAGATGAACATGGTTTAGTACAGGTGGGAGGGAGATTGCAAAATTCCCAGCTTCGATTCAATTCCAAGCATCCTATCATACTTCCTTCTCAGACAGTATTAGTGAACTCCTTATCAAGGAACAACACATCGCTCATTTACATGCTGGGCTGACTTTGTTAGCTCAAGTTCTTCAACAGTCCCATTGGATCGTAGGAAGTAGAAAATTAATTAACAAATGTATTAGAAAATGCATGAAGTGTAACAAATTCAAAACGTCCACCACAACACCACAACTGATGGGCAATTTACCAAAACACCGTGTCACACTGGAGAGACCTTTCTTCAGTTGCGGCATTGATTATGCTAGTCCTGTACTGATTAAATGCAACAAAGGTCGAGGGACTAAATCTACAAAGAGTTACATTACTTTATTTGTATGCTTAGCAACTAAAGCTGTTCATATTGAAGCAGTCGAAGACTTAACAACTGATTCCTTCATTGCTGCACTTCGTCGTTTTAGTGCTCGTCGTGGTGCTCCCCGCCACATTTATAGTGACAATGGAACCAATTTTGTTGGAGCTCATCGAAAACTTGACGAAATACTAAAGTTATAGCTTTATTTACCAACTAATGAAGCCATCTCCTACTACTTATCCACATCTTCAATAGATTGGCCCCATTTTGGAGATATTTGGGAATCAGGAATTCGATCCGTCTAATTTCATCTGAAGAGAGTATTGGGAGAAACCATATTAACTTTTGAAGAGTTAACAACCTTGCTCACACAAATCGAAGGATTACTAAATTCCAGGCCTCTCTCCTACGTTAATGGTCTGACATAGAATGCATATCTACACTCACACCTTCACATTTTCTTACAGGTGATGTTATTCTTTCAGTTCCAGAGGAGCTTCCTTCAACCTCCAACCACAGAGATCGTTGAGAGTTGCTACAGAATATCAAACGTGGCTTTTGGAAGCAGTGGTGCTCTGATTCACATAGATCCTTGATCACTGCAACAGGAATTTGTCGCTGTGGGTACTGGTTTCTCATCAGAAATTTAGGACCATTCCACCACAGCTTACAGGTTTTAAGTTTTGGGAAGTGCATTTCTCTGGAAACGAAGTCGGCAGGATTGTCCTCTGTTGACACACAACGCCATTGCTCACTGGAAGTCATCTCATGGATTGTAACAATCCTGTTAGCCACAAAGGTATTTAGTTGATAAGATTCCTTCCTTATCAATGGCAAAACTATCATGGAGTTACTCCAAAAAAAAGTATTAGTCACATTTATATTTAAAGCTTGCTTGGTACGATGCGCTAATTTTGCTAACAGCACAGCTGCACATAGCTCATATCTGGGAATCGTTGCTTGCTTGATAGGTGCAACTCGAGATTTACTGGCAATAAGATGTAAAAGCACCCATCCATCTGATGTTACGGATTTGCAGTAGACGACAGCTCCATATGCTGACTAGGACACATCGGAGAATCCATGCAGCTCGATCACTTCTGGTTGCTCTACCACAATGCATCGATCGATGTTTATGTCATTTATTATCTGAAGTGATTCTAGAAATTGTCACCATTCTCTATTGATTGTATCTGGAAGCAAATTTGTCCAATCAATCTTTAACATCCATAATTTTTGAAGGAAGATTTTCGCCACCACAGGACCTAAAAGACCTAGAGGATCATATATCCTGGCGATGGTTGACAAAACATCCCGTTTGGTATTTAATTAATGTAAGTCTATTTTTACTCTAAAGGAGAAGCAATCATCTTTGGGGTTCCAAAAAAACACCCAAGACTTTTATATCTGATGAATCTGAAAAATCATATAATTTTCGGAATCCTCAATCATTTCCATATTTTTTCCGCACCACTTATGCAAAACCATACCTCCTTTAGCGAAAATATTGATCAACTGATTTTTCAGTTCCTTTGCTTCTAACAAGGTCTCTGCACCGGTAAGTACATCATCAATGTACGTGTCACTCATAAGAGCTGATGACCCTAACGGAAAATTATCTGCTTCATCTGCTTGTTTTAGCGTACGCGTCACTAAAAATGGCGCACTCGCTGTTCCATAGGTCACAGTTGACAACTCAAACGTTTTTATTGGTTCGTCCTTGTTCTCTCTCCACAGAATGCGCTAAAGTTTACGCTGAGATCTGGATTAATTAAAATCATTCGATAAATCTTTTGCACATCCGCAATGAATGCAAATATGTGCTTTTTAAATTGAACCATTATTGAAAAAAAGGTAATTTTGAGCAACTCCCCCATTCTATTGTAGACAGTTTAAAGAAAAACCTGTGATATCCCCCCTTCCTCGGGTGAACATCTCTTTGATTATCAGCGTGAACTAGAGGTGTAGGATTAACGGAAGAACTAGAAGCATACATTATCTTAATATGACTTTATTAAGATATTCAACTTAATCGTTTAACAAGTTAGATAATAATAATATATGTGAGAGAATCTACGGTGGCAAAATACAAAATATATATATAATACCGATTTAACCTAACCCGGACCACTATCAATTACTGACTCGCCTAAGCTCAATTACAATACTATCACTGA
Source organism: Trichonephila clavipes (assembly GCA_019973935.1). Lineage (NCBI taxonomy): Eukaryota > Metazoa > Arthropoda > Arachnida > Araneae > Nephilidae > Trichonephila > Trichonephila clavipes. Next base: position 9,116 of record BMAU01020577.1, read on the forward strand.
TCCTAATATCAAACAGTCAGTCCTACCTTGCTGTAGTCTGAAGATTCGATTACAACAATCTTAGAGGAAGGCGTGTAATTACTCGAGTGCAATGGTAGGCACCTTGACTCAATGTATCTCTATCACGTATAATTTCTGCTAGTCACCACGTAATGTTTTCCCAAACTTCTTCTCGCTTGAACGACGGATTATGTTTACATTCGTCTAATTGACATCCGGTTTACTCTAACTTCTGATATTTAAAAAGCTTCCTAATTTGTATCTTTCTTTCACACTTTACTTCTTGGATTTGGTTGGAAAACAGTTGCCATTAAATCTGGCCCCAAAGAACCCAAAGGACATGTTAAAGAAAAGACGCGTGAACCCGTCACAAACCATTTATAGTTGCACTCGACGCATTAAAAACTACTCTCAATTTACTTGTTTTTTTATGAAATACATTCCACACACACTCTTCTTTCTCATCTACCTCTTGCATATGGCCTAGCTCTTTATACTCTTTTAAAAAAATCTCTATATAATTTTAAATAGTTAGGCTCACATTTTTATCTATTCCATAAAGAGTTTAATTTTTTAAGGGCATTATCTTTTGACTGGCCTAAGCAATTTGGTTCCTTTTTAAATAGCATAAGCACTATATATCTCCCCGTACTATCTCTAGTATGATTTTTTTGAAAATGCTCTTCACAAATTATCGTTTCCTTATTTTTTATTGTCTCAGGTTCAACATTTTCGATTTCCCAAAATCTCCTCATTGTCTTTTCTAAATCGACATTATCTTTGATTAACCCACAGTGAGGTTTATTTTCACTAGAAACTGGAATACTCCCACTTGCAATATAGCCGAAGACTGTATTCTGAAAAATTAATTTTGTATTTTAAGAATTTGTTTGTCCTGGTTAAAGAATTTCATGGAAGATTTCTGCTCCCAACAATAAATCAATATTTCCCGGAATTTTGAAATTTTCTCCGCTAATTTCTCTCTACTGAAATTACCCAAACAAACGTTAAATGGTTGAGAAGGAACCATATCTCTAATTCGCGGCACTGCAAAACAGTCTGCATTAGTTACATAACTATTTCCTCTATTTACAATTGTTGCATTTTAACGCGCGATTTAATCGTTTTAACTCTGAATTATTTAATCTTGAAACTAAAATGTTTATTTTTCTCCTTTTAAATTGAGTCTATTCATACACTGTTGCGAAATAAAATTGCTTGTCGAACTTTCGTCCTACAGCATTCTGACTTCTGCATTTCCCCAAAGGAATCTTTAATGAAACAAATCGCGGTTGAAAGTAAAACGGGTTTCGATTTTACGTAACTCATTGCAGTAAATAGATCTCCTACACCCTGAGAAGTCCCCTCTCTCGAAATCTCCCCTATGTAATTTATGGATTTGAACACTGACGCCTTCGCTGAAAGTTGACCCATCGAGGATTCCTCTCTTTCGCGCTCTTTCTGCTTCCCCAATGAAGAAGATTGAATGACCCTTTCACTCGCTGGCTCTAAATTTGGGTCTCGAGAGAAACACAAGGAAGAACGATGCTGTTTTAGGCAGCATTTACAAAGAGCTTAAGTTTTACAAAACTTGACTCTATGCAAATTTAAAAAATTAAAACACAAGGGATTATTTTTAACAAGTTCTACCCGTTTATTTACTGATAATGGCTTATATTGAGGACATTTATTTAAAAAATGACTATCGGATTGACACAAAACACATTTTTTGTCCTTAACATCTGAGAAAAATGCTCTAGACATATTTTTAGAATTTTGATTTTTGCGACAATAGTTAATAATCTCACTCAATGGTTTACCTCGCGATGAATAAAATAAATCAATTTATTTTCTCAACGTTAAATGATCAAACCATTTATCTGCTTGTCTGACACTAATATGCAATGCGGTTTCTTTCTAAAGTACTAAATATTTTGTATGAAACTATTAATTGTTTTAATACTTCGAAATTTGAAACCTCGCAATTTTAAACAGTTTTCAAAATTTGTTGTTAATCTACTCGCAAACTGGACATGGGATTCACAATTTTGCCTTGTTTGATACGATTGAGGAGTCGGCTCAAATTCTTGGAATATTATAGACTTTATTTTATCATATTTTTTAAGATTCTCATCTTTCAGATATTTAATGATATTTGCAGCTTTTTCTCCTAATAAATTTAACAAAATCTCAGGCTTAAATTTATCAGTAACACTTTTGGCTGCAAATGCACGTTCTAATGATAAAAAAAAAAGAAACTCCATCCCTCAGGTTTGTCGGGAATTTTTACTGTAAGTGTGCGGATACTCTTAATTAAGGAATCAAAAGAAGAAGAGAGAGAATCCTTACAATTAATTTCAGTATTATTGTCTTTATCATCTGCTCGTATTCTCGCTATCTCTAAAAATCAAGTTTAGGCTTTTCTCTTATTTTTTCTAACTCTAATTGCTGACTTTCTTCCGATTTTCTTTCTTCGATAATTAAATTTGTTAACCCATGCACGGAATCAGGATCGTTTTTATATCGATCACAGTTTTTTATAAGATCCATGAAGTCTAAAACAGTTAATTTATCACTCACACACAACTCTAATTCAGAAGCAATTCGCCTCAAATCTTCTTTTTAGCTCCTTTAAACATCGTCAAATTTTAAAGTGCTCAATAAAGTCAACAATAGTCTCGATTTTTCAACGAAAAGTCAAAAAACAGCAGCACATACCTCGTATTTTCAATGCTTAGGTCGCTGCTGGCCAGACAGGACCAAAATGGTTGGTTCACATAAGATGACAGCTCAATTAACTCAAAAAAATACTCAAAGAAAGAGTCTCTCTCAGTTGCAGTGGACTGTTGCTCAGCATGCTCAATTTGACTCCTTACTCGTTGGAGTCTTAGGTTACACTGAATAGTATGACACCATGAGCGCTAGAGGGTGCTTTACACTCACATACACGTACACTGAACAGTTCGAATTTGCTATATTCGCAAAGTTATTAGTATAGTTAATCGTTAAACTATCTATTGAACTGATTTTATTCCTATCTTCAGAAATAGGACTTAGATTCCTAGCTTCGCTGCTGTCCACGAATGGGAAAGCATCCAAGTCCACGTTGAACACAACTGGGACTCGAATCCTCAAACAGAGTAGTTTGGATGTTCGAAGAGACAGATGCTACAACTCTGTTGTCGTTTTCTTCTCATGGTCAGAGTTCGGAATAACAAGATCCGTCACTAGAATCATTTTATGGTTCAATTGCATCGTTAAAGCCGATCAGTCATATAACCTTTTGTTTTTTATTTTTCAATGCTGTCTTCTTTCGTTCACATCACTGATACCATAAAAGGGGGTATTTAACTTTATATATTTAATATGTGTTGATAAATGAAGTTTGCAGAGCATATGAGAAACATGCTATGCCATGCAAATATTACAACAATGTAAATATGATATGTGTATTTGATGTAATGTATGTGTTTTTATATTATGAACTTTACTTTCCATCGTTTTTCATTCAATATCATTCGCACCAGTAGTGTAGAAATTAGGAAACTAAGAAGGAGAAAGGAAGATTGCATTGAAGAAATGTCAAAAAGAATGTTTTTAAAAAATAGTACCGATTTTTTTAATCGCAACAATTTTTTTTTATTTTTAATTTTTAAAAAAGATAAATAAGATATTCAAAAAAATTTAGTCGAAAATATTTTTCATCTCCACCTTCCTCTTTTTTGCTCGTATACAAAGCTGACATTTGTCCAGTACGTGACCTTCTCCTTCATTGTAGATCTCCATGCTATTCACTACACTTCTGATATTAATTTTTTTCACTCTAGTCTAGTCTTTCGCACTTGTAACGTTCACTGTCAAAGTGATGTTAGTGAATCAAGTTTGTCGGAATTCTGGGAAAAAACCAGCGAAGAATCTCAACCAAACTGTAAAAAAAAACGTAAATAGATTCAATTTCCTCTATCTTTTAAAGCAAGTTTTTTCGGTATCAGTCATATTTCTGTGGTAAGAAATCAGATTCTATAAAAATGGGTAAGCATTCTCTGTAGAAATTTCAAGTATGACTTTCACCTTTGTTATACGCGTCTAAAAACATGATGATTGTGCTTGTGTTTTTTCCGAGATAAATTTTTAATCGCTATTGTTGGTATTTTATAACATTTCGGTAGTTTGAAATTGTTCATAAAATAATATTTTATCCACAAATTTAATATTTGATTTATTCATTGAGCGTTGGGAATAAATGTGCGTTTTGAGTCAAAAAATATTTTTTTTTATCATTTTTGTGTTTGTGGTGGAATTTATTTTTTAAATCGTTTTAAAAGTAAACTTAGTTACGAATTTTTTTTCTCCACAGAAAAAATGCTTTTAAGCGACAAATTTGTTTTCCATTTAGTGTAGTGATAGTTTTTCAGTAGGTATATATATATAGATTATTTAACCAACTACTTCTATGAGGCCTTAAAAAGAGTTAACATGATATATTAACAAATGTAGTTTGTAGAGCATCGCGAAAGCGTGCTATGCTAAGGAAATGCAAAAATCTGTAAATAGTAAATGTGTTTGAAAAATGCATGGTTTGTCGTACTTTTTATTTTCTTACTTGATATAGGCCGCTTTAAGAAATACAGAAATTATTCTTTTCCTAGAAAATAGGACTATGATTAAGGGAAATCATTGCAAGAAAAGTTTAAAAAGTCGTAAAAAAAGCAATTTAGAAAGAAAAAAAAGTCCCAAATCCTTTAAATTTCAAGTTTTGATTCACTTCTTTATTTGTTTTTTAGTCGTAGCAAAATGCATTATTTGCAGTGTATTTTGAAAATAACTAAGCAATCGAACCTAATTTTAAAGATAATTTTAGTTTAAAATTATAATTTTAGTATTTTGAGTTTTGAGATAGTTAAAAACAATATTTCGTTTCAACGTAATGCATTTTGTTTTCTTGGCTGATCTTGCGTATTTTCTTCTTCCTATTCTTGTATTTATTTTTTTAAGTCAAGAATATTTTTTTATGTTTATTAGATGTTAATACTCGCATGTTTATAAGGAGTGTTTTTTTTCCAGGTATAGAAGTTTAAGTTGGCATTACTTTCCAAGATGGCGACCGATTTAACAGCTGTCAAGTGATTTATTCTCAGTTTGGTTTGGCAATTCATCAAAACAATCATCAAGCAAGGCGTAGATTCGTCGAATGGGCACAAAACGAGATTGCCGTTGTTCCCGATTTTCATAAGCGAATTTTGTTTAGCGATGAAGCGCACTTCTGGTTGAATGGCTACGTCAACAAACAAAACTGCCGCATTTGGAGTCAAGCTAATCCACAAGTGTATGTCGAAACACCGTTACATCCAGAAAAACTGACTGTTTGGTGCGCTTTATGGGCTGGTGGAATCCTTCAAAAACGATGAAGGCCACAACGTTACAGTCAATAGTGATCGGTATAGAGCCATGATTACTTACTTTTTCATTCCTGAATTGAACAATCATGATGTCCAGGAGATGTGGTTCCAACAAGACGGCGCAACATGTCACACAGCTCGTGCCACAATCGATTTATTGAAAGACACGTTTGGTGACCGCCTAAATTCACGTTTTGGACCTGTGAATTGGCCTCCAAGATCTTGTGATTTAACACCGCTAGACTATTTTTTGTGGGGCTATGTAAAGTCATTGGTCTATACGGATAAGCCACAAATGCTTTACCCTTTGGAAGACAACATTCGCCGTGTTATTGCCGATATATGGCCACAAATGTTGGAAAAAGTCATCGAAAATTGGACGTCCAGATTGGACTACATCCGAGCCAGCCGTGGCAGTCATATGCCAGAAATCATATTTAAAATGTAATGCCACAAGATTATCTTTCGAATAAAAAAAAATTCATGTCAATTGAATAATTCATCGTTGTTTTATTGCAATTTAAAGTTCTATACCTCTAAAAAAACACCCTTTACATAATAAATAAATACACCGCACAAATGTTCTATAATTTTTATTTTTTTTTTGTGTAAAAGAATTATGGATTCAAAAATGACATTATTTTGACCATGCAGGAGAGAACAGGACTTTTATATTCAATATATATACACACAAATTTATCTTCCATAATATACACAATTTAATTAAAAAAATTTAATGTCTTAATTTTTTACCACATTCAGAATGAAATTCTCGATAAATAATATATTTTTACTAAAATGGTGCTGCGAATAAAGGCTTTAAAAATGTTGCATAATTTTTTTTTACTTATAACTTTACAAAAGGTAATTGGTAATTTGTATTTCTAATGTTTGAAAATGGTTTTTAATTTATCTTCAAGTATAAACAATATTGAACCTGTAGTAAATTAAGATATTTTTTTCATTTCTGTAGTGAATGCTTTTCGAAATTTGTTTCCTAAAAGAATAAAATTATATATAATACATAATTGTCTATAAATATATAATACATTATATATATGTATATATTTGTCTCTCTGTCTCTCTCTGTATATATATATATATATATATATATATATATATATATATATATATATTACATTATATATAGAGAGAGAGACAAAAACTTGTTTTAATATATGACATGTAGGGTTACATATCAGATTCTTGTGTTTTTATTTTAGATAATTTAATACAGAAATATATATTAACTACTCTGAAGATGAGTAAAATAATTAAAATTTAAGTTAACTAAATATATTTTATCTTTTTATGTATGTTCTCTATATAATTTAATTTAAAATAAACAAAAAATATTTACATTCCTGTAGATATCTATCCAAATTCCTTTTAGCTGAAGTTTCTTTTGTGGACACAAAAATAGTATAGGAATGGAGCTGACGACGATTTCTAAAAATGTTTGGTATTGAAAACAAGATTATTCAAATTGGTCGGCGCATAAGTGAGGAGATGGTTTAAAATCCTTACGCTTCATCACGTTAACTAAACATTCAAATTTTTTTACCGGGATATTAAAAACAGATTTTTTTCCTATACAATTATCTGATCGTTTACTGCAATCGAGTTATACTGTAAAAGAGCAAGAGCAAAATAGTAAACAAAAGAAGTGTTAGGTTAGAGTTAAGCGGGAAACAAACCAAAACATATTCACGTGCTCTCCTCATCACGTGATCATGACGTCACATGAATCAACCTCATTGCTCTTTCCGCCGTCTCGTTTCTTCGCTTGCGGAAAACAGAGTTCGGTAGGCTCAGATAAATATCACAACACGCCAACACAAACACAACGCTTCCAGATTCCTAATTTCTCCACTTTTTAAGTACTGACAATTTGATTTATTTAAACTATTTTTAACTAAAAAAGGGCAAATTATCGATTTAATGTCACTCCCCATTTGTTATTAACTGATAGGAGATGTAGATTTCTTCGGGAATCAGGTGCTCCATCCAACCTGTCAAAACCTACTGACATTGCGTAGTTTTTAAAATTATTATCATGTAATAGCGAATGATGCTTTTTCTTACAAAAGTGACAAGTAAAAGTTGAATTACAATGTGACTCAGTATGCTTATCAGATAAACAGTTCATACATAATTTTTGTTTATTAACAAGTTGCTTACGCTCTTTAACAGACATTTCTTTAAATTTAGAACATTTGAAAACAAGATGATTCATTTTACAAGAACATTTTAAACTATTGTTAAGTTTCGATTTATTAATATAAGGTTGTTTTTCATAAGTAACATTTTTATTATATAGTTCTAAGTATGTACATCTGTTATTTAAGAATTCTATAAATGCTTCAAATGTGGGAAAATCAATATTATTTGAGAATTGCGCCCACTCTTGGCGCGTTTTAGGATCAACCTTTTGTAACAAAATGTAAATCAACCATATATCTCTAGACTCTGCTTTAGTATCAATAGATTTAAGACCTCTAATTACTTCGTCGAAAGTATCTGCTGTGTTGCGTAAGTTGCTAGAATTAGTATCGTCAAAAGAAGATTGTTCCATGAATGTTTTAATAAGTGACAAAATGATTTGCTTCTTTTTATAATAACGAGCTAATAATTTTTACCAAGCCTCGTTATAAGCAGTTTTAGTAATAGGAATATGCTTAATTATTTTTGCTGGTTCTAACAGCAATAAACCTCTAAGAAATTGAAATTTTTGTATATTTGATAAACACATATTATCATGCACTAATGATACATATAAATCTTTAAATGATGGCCAATCTTTATAATTGCCAGAAAAACGCTCAGAATTAATTTTTGGCAACTTAAAATTGCTAGATTTCATATTTGAGACATTTTCAAAGACAGCAGAATTATCATTATATACATATGTTCTCACAGATAAATTTTCTAAGATATTCTGTAGCTTGGCTTTGGTTACGTAATATTTTGCTTCGAATTCTTCCATTTCAGTGGATTCGATAGGTAAAGCAGCATCCGCTTTATCAAATTCCGTATAAAATTAATTCAAGTTTTTCTAACTTGTTGTGTATATCCTTTTTGTCAAAAGTTTGATCATTTTTATCAATGAAATTTTTAGTTCTTGTAAGTGCAGCCTTCGCTCTGCCGCGAAGCACTGTAGCCGTTTCGACGTCCATTATAATTGATAAAACTAAATATGGACGGAATGAATTAGTAAGAGAATCCAAAATCAAACTTTGAATGAAAATATAAAATAGTACTTATCTCTTGCTTCTCTGAATCAATGATGATCTCGTCGGTGCCTCCAAATGATGCCGTTGGTTGAGTTCGAATAACAGTCAGAGATGGAGATGGTACATATGTTTATATTTCAGAAAATAAATATTTACAGTTAAAGAGTTTACTCTTAAAATAGTAATGCGGTTAAATGAAAATTACACCTTTGAAGGTGCTGCGGATTGATGCGGTTGCCCGTTGCGCATATGACCGTTGCGCTTCCTGTTTACAGAACGTCCCGGTACGGGATTCAAAAGTTTCCGCTGGAGTAGGAAAGCGGGAAAGTATGGCACACTCAGTTACAGTTAAGTGAGGAGTGTAGTAAACAGTGTAAATGATTTGAAATGTGACCGAAAGCAAAATAACCTAAGTAATTACTCGTAGAGTACTCTACTAGAATGAGTTCTCCCATCTAATATGAATCTATAAACTATCTTCTTTACTCTACGGGCATTCATGCTTTCAGGAAAAACAGAATAATACTGCGTAAAATTCATTCTAAATACAGTTTTCAGTATTTTTAGCTAAAAAGATATTTTTTTGTGTGATCGTAAAGAGCGGCGGAACTTCATTAGTTAAATAGCTTGTTTAGTGAATTCGAGAACACGAGTTCACCTTTCTTCGGTGTTTTTAAAAATCAAATTTCTGATATAATCAGATGAACACGCATAAGATCAACACCAAAAAAATGAACATTATTATGCTAGATTTAAAATTTTCTTGAATATTGAGATTATGTCATTCCAAACTCTGTTCGCACTGTTGTAATATTGTATAAACAAGAATCACTTTTAAGTAAATCTGTGTAGAACATGAATACCTTAAATCATGGCATAGACATGATTTTTCCCTCTTATGTATTTGAGTATCCTCTACAATTTCGTTCAAAGTCCCGATTTTAAAATTTCTACGTAATTTTTTTTTTCAATCCCAAATTTATAGTGACAACATCTGACTGAAACAATATAATGATTAAAATTTCCATACCTTTTTCGTATATGAAATATTATTTCAAAAATGCAATCTTTGTTTTACAATAATAGGTCTGAATGGCCATTTCAGCATTGATGATTTAGTTTTTAATATATAGAGAGAATCTTATTTAAAACTTTACCGAAGGTATACTGCAAAAAACGTCAATACTTTATACGAAATACATTACATCAATAAATACTAATATTAATTTTTAAGTGCTTACAACGGAGAACTAAGGGCGCGTAAAAATTTATCCAGTCATATAGGAAATTTACTAATGTTTTTTTGAATATACCTGATTCGAATCTCACAATGCAGTGAGTCCAATCATCTTCAAACATAAACCAAAAATCATTGTCCACCCTTAAACATACGTTGCATGATTTAAGTATTATAATTTGTTTTATGTGAATTCAGAAAGTTGATTGTATAAATTTAAGATCTGAAATTTAAAAATTCTGAGGATATTTCATTTAATCTGGATCCATACTATGTACAATTTCTCAAAAATAGTATGAAAAGTTTTGTTGACAACCTACAAATATAATGCTGTCTCCTGTTTCTGCTTTCTAATTCCTATGTCGCATAGCCAGTAGCACACACAGAAATTTTTCAAAGGGGGTCCGGGGTCGAAAGTTCACCATTCTTGTATCAAGCTCCTTTTGATTTTGTCAATTCGGGGGAACAAAACACAGTAAAAAACTAATCTTTGAATAAATAATTAGCATTAATTAATAAAATTAATCATTAATAACAAGTAATTAATTAAATTTTAAGTACTATATACTTATAATTATAATCAATCAGAAAAAAAATCAAAGGCTTTGGGCGGGGGGCGGACCCTCAGGACCCCCCTTGTTCGCGCCACTGCGCATAGCTGGTTGTTTTTCTTGAAGATTTAATTAATTTTCAAGAACAGAGACAACCCAATTACTTGTTTGTAATTCTTCAATTACTTATAGTGTATTCATGTAATGTTAAAATTAAGTGTCAATAAATAATGTATATTAAAATGAGTATGATTATTGAATAAAACTGTCCGATAATAATTTTCTGCTTTATTATTCAAGAAATTTTCATGAAAACAATTTAATTTGTTCTACTATAAAATAATTTTATTAAAAAGCCTATTTCTTTAAGCATTTTTTTAAATTTATTTTTTAAAAAAGTCAAATTCATTTCTTTCTGAATGTTGGAGACAGGCATTTCTAAAAAATTTCAAACCTATTGAAGGATAATAATTACAAAGGAAGTCAAACAATAAAACATATCAAATGCTTGTTTATAATTAGACCATTTCAGATATCCCAAACCTTTAAATGATGTTAAAAACAATTTGATTTCCATCACAGAAGAATTTTTAATTATTTTAATCAAAAGCTTTCATTATTAACCAACTATTATTTTATACACTCTGCTCTCAAAAAGTATAAATCTCTTGTTAAACATTAGAACTAGGTATGAAAATTTTTTAATAAACAAAAATATATATATTGATGTTATTGACATATCTTATTATAAATTCATTTCCAAACTTACATTTACTTGCATTTCATGTTTTTTGCATTTCTGTTTCATGTAGCTGGTAATTACTAAGAGAATCAGACAATGAAAGGTATAAACATTAACATTTCAAAATGGGACCATTTCATATCTGCACGTTTCTTATAAATTACACTATTTTATGAATTTATGTGGAGTGATACACTATGTACCAATAAGTAATTGGACACATATGAGAAGTTTTTCCAAATTTAATGGTCTCAATTCTATACTGTAAATCATTCTCGTGCTTAAATAAACTACATAAAAACAAACGACTTTTATTATAAGGATCCTAAAAAATAATCTAGAACTATTAATAAATATATAAACAAACGCTGCAAGTAGCCGCCGGCTTCGTACACTAACACCAAATGACAAATATACTAAACTGAAACAAAAATTATGCTAAAAAATTACGAAAAATAATTCATACCTAATTATTAAACAAGGATAATGCAAAAAATATAATAAAAATAAATAAAATTTCAGAAATAAGCTTCCCACACAAGAAGTAAACATATCAAGCGTACGAAATTTACACACTGATTAAAAACGCAGGGAAATGTTAGTATCCTCGTCACGTGATTCCGTCTTGGCGTCTCATTGTCGCGATTCAACCTCATTGTGAAGAAAGTGCGTAATGTTTCGATATCTTTAAAATTGGTGAGTTTATTATTCACATTGTATTTCTATATCCTACTTTAGGGTTCAAAATATTTTTCAGATTCATTATATACATACTCATAAATAATAACTCATAATAATGAATAAGAAATAACTTTAACGAACATAAGAAATCAATTGATAATACTTTAATTTGTTTTCATTATTTAGATGATGAAAAAAATATGATGGTACAACGTAAAATTTCCGAAATATTTCTAAAAAAATCTCAACAAACTTATATACAATACAGAAATCAGGTGTATATTCAAAACCATCTGACGAGAAATCAATTTATAAAGGGTGTTTTTTTTAGAGGTATAGAACTTTAAATTGCAATAAAACAACGATGTATTATTCGATTGACATGAATTTTTTTTATTCGAAAAATAATCTTGTGGCATTACATTTTAAATATGATCAAGCAAGGCCTAGATTCGTCGAATGGGCTCAAAACGAGATTGCCGTTGTTCCCAATTTTCATAAGCGAATTTTGTTTAGCGATGAAGCGCACTTCTGGTTGAATGGCTACGTCAACAAACAAAACTGCCGCATTTGGAGTGAAGCTAATCCACAAGTGTACGTCGAAACACCGTTACATCCAGAAAAACTGACTGTTTGGTGCGCTTTATGGGCTGGTGGAATCCTTCTTCAAAAACGATGAAGGCCACAACGTTACAGTCAATGGTGATCGGTATAGAGCCATGATTACTAACTTTTTCATTCCTGAATTGAACAATCATGATGTCCAGGAGTTGTGGTTCCAACAAGACGGCGCAACATGTCACACAGCTCGTGTGCCACAATCGATTTATTGAAAGACACGTTTGGTGACTGCCTAATTTCACGTTTTGCACCTGTGAATTGGCCTCCAAGATCTTGTGATTTAACACCGCTAGACTATTTTCTGTGGGGCTATGTAGAGTCATTGGTCTATGCGGATAAGCCACAAACGCTTGACCATTTGGAAGACAACATTCACTGTGTTATTGCCGATATACGGCCACAAATGTTGGAAAAAGTCATTGAAAATTGGACGTCCAGATTGGACTACATCCGAGCCAGCCGTGGCAGTCCTATGCCAGAAATCATATTTAAAATGTAATGCCACAAGATTATCTTTCGAAAAAAAATTCATGTCAATCGAATAATACATCGTTGTTTTATTGCAATTTAAAGTTCTATACCTCTAAAAAAACACCCTTTTACAAGATTGAGGGATTTAGAGGTAAATACTTGGAAAATGTGTGTGTATATCGCGCATTGCTAACAATACTACCGACTAGAGTAGATGCCGAAGGAGCGTTTTCGACAGCTGGTAATTTTGGCACAAAATTACGTCCGAGGCTTAATGACAGTACAATTGATGCATTATGTTTCTTAAGATCACATTTCAAAAATTTCCGATAGTACCACAGACTGAATAGTGATACACTCTTTTTTGAGATTTAAATATATTCCTTTCCTTTTTGTGATATTTTCTCTAATAAAACTGGCAAATGCAACAAAGAAACGCCTGTTTTTTTCTTTCTTTTTCTTCTACTACCTGTATTAAAACCTGTATCCAGTATTTATAGTTGTAAAAATTACCGAATACCAGTATTGAACTTTTGGTCCGAGTTCCCTAGTTGTCTCTTATTTGTCGTGACTGTTGTCCGGTATTCAACTCCAAACCCTTATTTTAAAATTTCTACATAAATAAATTTTATTGACTGCAAAATTTATAATGACTATGGGCAAGCATTATATAAAATTTACGCTCCTTTCTTAGTTTTAGAAATATTCCTTCGTAAATGTAATGCTGTGCCTTACAATAAATTGTCTGCATGACTGTATCATCATTGAGGAATTGGTTTTCAGAGGAATCGTATTTAAAAGTTCGCCAAGTTATACAGCCAAAGTATACGGTGATAATTCAAGGTATATGAAAAAATTGTTACTTTATCCTCTAAGGATATTACATCAATAAATACTAATATCAATAGTTAAGGGCTTATACAATGTATTCACGAAATGTGACACGAAAATAATTCACTCAGTCGTATAGGAAAACTGATAATGCAGTTTTTGGTATAATGATCTGATTCTCGAATCTCTCAACTCAGTAATTAAATCACGTCATCTAGAAGGATAAAACAAAAATCATTGTTTATCCTCAACCATACCAATCAATAAGTATTTTGGGATAAGCACTCTTCGACGGTAGAAGATACTGGAGTCTGAAAAAAAAAAGTTCCTGAGATAAATCGTTAATAAAAAACAAAAGCCATTATAAACTAAACTCTTTTCTTATTTTTAAAATGTCCTCCGGGAAATCAACCCATATCTTATATTATTTCGTTTAGATTGAGAAATAACTATGAATCACACAAAAGAAATTTTTGCCAATGTTTCGAAATGTTGTTTACCAACATGATATGGCGTACTTCTTAGAAAATCATTCTTCATGGACGCGAATCAGTCAAGTGGTAAGTAAAATTCCCGTTTTCAACTAATTTTAAATTCAAGATCCAAATGTACGAAGAATACCGAATGCTGCAGTCATGAACAACACAACTCACTTCGCCACATTGAACTACGCTTTTCTTTGGAGAAAGGTAAGCAGTGTAAATGCTAGATTGCACTGAAGATATATTTAACTTGCATACTCAAATCTATGCTTTGATATTTCAATACATGTCGGAAACAGTTAAACAGAAATTTCAACTATTTTGTGAAGATTAAGTAATATTACATATTCAGATTTTAAACTAGTTTCCCAAGAAGTGTTTTGAGAAATTTGTAAACATCAAAAGTTTGACTGTTTATCTGACGCAAAAGAATTCAAAGATAATAGTGTTTAATATTAGTGTGCTCCTCTAAAATTTAACAATTTTTAAAAAGGATGGACTATTATCTATCAAATGAAAGCAAAAGTGTCACTCAAAATTACTGTGTACAAAATTTTGAAAGTTCAGAACTACTTTCTTTACCACAAACAAATGCGTTTCAAAACGAACAGCCAACAGTAGATAATGCATTCTTTGTGGATATCCCTTACAATATAATCCGCAAATGGAAAGAAATATCACGGAACCTCAACTTTTCAGTGCAAGTGGGTATGGAACTTATATACAATGGCAGCATCATTTTCATGAAGATCTTCCTAATTCACCGTTTCAATGCACTTATTCCAGTGGAGCAAACACGGAACTGCAAAAAAGGAGGGTCATTTGATATTTCATTTGACAGCCAACCTATATACCAACAGCAAGGGAAACTCTTCTAGGACTGGATTTCCTAAGTAATGATTTTCTTTCACAAACCATCGATTCACTTATTACGAACATACCTCCAGCAGACTTTAATTTCCTCGACTCCAAAGGTGAAGTGTCAGTTTTAAATGATGAAATACTGACTTCCATTTTTGGCAGCAAGAATGAAAGTAATAGTGAAAACAAAGAATTAAACAATAAACTATTTAAATTTGATTCCAGTGTCAAAAATGTGAAATCCTTGGGGAGTTGCATTAAATCTAAAGCATTTATAGAAGAGCATAATTTTCATACTCAAGTAGATAAGTTTAACGTTGAAACAAGTTACCATTGCGACAATTGTTTCAATAAATTTCATGAAGATGCGCTTTTCAAAAATGTATAAATTACGGTCAGATGCCTTTCCAGTATAATCAACACAACTTTTCACCAATGAAGTATCTCTCGGCGTGCAAAAATTGGAATTTCTTCCAATGTATAGTATGTAATCAAATGTTTTTACCAACAGATTTAGAACAGCATAATATGCTTACACACACTGCATTTTCAATTCAGTTTGATACAAATGAGTCAAGCTTTTCCGAAAAAGAACATCTTGCTTGGCAGGTGCATACTCATACCGGAGAAAAAATTTACCAATGCGATGTATGTAAACGAGACTTTTCAGGAAAATGTAATCTTATTCAACATATGCGTGCGCATTCCGCAGAAAAAACTTATCTATGTGATGTATGTAGTCAAAAATTTTCACGAAAAGATTATCTTGCTAAGCATATACGGACGCATACCGGAGAGAAACCTTACCAGTGTGATGTATGCAATCGAAAATTTCCTCAAAAACAAAATGCTGCGGATCATATGCTTACGCATGCTGTAGAGAAACTTTACCAGTGTGATGTATGTAAAAAGTTTTTTTCTAAGAAAAGAAGGCTTAATGCACATATACGTACACATACCGGAGAAAAACCGTTCCAGTGTGGTGTATGTGAAAAAACATTTTCCTGGAAAGAAAATCTTAATGCACATATACGTACACATACCGTAGAAAAACCGTTCCAGTGTCACATATGTAAGCAGAGCAATGTTCACAATTAATATCTCTTAATAGGCATATACATAAGCATACTGTATAAAATCGTTTTTAGCGTGATGTATATTAGAAAAACAAATTTCCGCTTCAGAAGAGAGAGAACCTTAGTGCTTAAAAGGGAATTTATAGTGTTGATATATTTTTTACTCCTATATAAGAGCTTTAAAAACATATTTTTTCGAAGTTATTTCGGAATATTTCATAAAATCAAGAAATTTTACAGTTGTTTTATTTTTATACTGATGCGTTGTTTTCTTAAGAGAACAACCAACATATAGTTTGCCTAAGCACTATTTGAAATTAAATACAGCGCAAAAAAACGAATTTTAAAATTTTATAAATCGTCTCATAGATAAAGTGAGAAATGTTTTTATATGACGAAAATTTCATGTCAATTTCATTTGTGTGAGTGTGTGTGTGTGCAGTTTGTTTCCTTTTCTATAATTTTGTGTTACCATTTTGGGTAAATTTTTGTTTAAATGATTGTTTTTGCATTTCATGTAATTTTCATAGTTTGCCTCATTAATTACAACCTTTTTCATTGTATACGACTCTTTATTCGTGTTCTTTTTCTTAATATTTGACACCCAATACTTTTAAATCAAATAAATCATGTTTCTTACGCATCGATAATTTTTATAAAAATTCGTTAGTTTTATTTTTATTTAAATCCTTTCCCTTGCATTCCTAAATTTCTTGAATACAGCATAAGTATTGGGGAAGCTCCAGAAATAATAATTTTATTATTATTATTATTATTATTATACATCATTAAAATACTAAAATTAAATTATTTAAAAAGGAGGCTTAAAATACAAAATTAGGTTTTCTCAAATTTACTTAACAGTATCCATATCAGTGCTTCTCAAACTTTCACTGTTTTCGGCCCAATTTTCAATCATACGTTTCATGGCACCCTCTACCATACAATAAAAATGTATTAAATAGTAATATATTTTGACGCTAAGGCTACAATACGCCTTCAGTTATAATGATCAATTCAATTATATGTTCAAATGATCAAGATAAGTATTAAATTTTGCATATAATTTGGAATATGATAAGTTCATGGGGTCAATAGTAACTTGCTCTTAAATTAGTATTGATGAATTAATGATCAGATACATTTTGCAGTCCTGCTTCATTTATGAGTATATTATATCACTGTAAATATGTATTTTTTATTATCTCACAATATATTTTGTTTTTATTCCTTTGTAGTAAATTGATAATTTTTTTATTCCTTTGTAGTAAATTGATAATTTTTTTTATTCGTTTACCTTTGATATGCTCGTGCCCTCCTTGAAGGATTACAACCCCCCCCCCTATAGGGGCGCAACCCACAGTCTGAGAAACGCTGAACTATATCAATTTTTCACAAGCGTTGTTAAATTTAATATAGATTGCTAAGAACGTTTCATAGAAAACTACGTCGAATTCCGACTGTAATTACACTCTAAACAGCAACAAAAAAATGTAAATCTTAGAAAAGACTAGTCTTTTTTTAAGAAAATGTAAACAGACCTTTCGTTAATCTCATCTTGGATTTCGTTGATTATCTATGTGTGTTTGATGAACGTAGCACCTGGAAGCAACATAAGGGCAATTGGAATACAACGGTGCTTCTCAACGTCGAGTCTAAGCCCCACAAGAGGGTAATTTGATTCTTCAGGGAGGTAATGTGGAAAAGGATTCATTGAGAGCATAAATGAACTATTTATTAATAATATAGCCAATTGTAAAAAATATATTTCACTACTTGTTTGAGTATTATGAGCCAAATTCTAATAAAAGTATTAAGTATCTGTCTTCGTGACAATAAAATATTGACACTATTAGTTTTGAATGGTACTAAATGTGATTAACGTTGGGATCTACACTGCTGGACAATTGCTAAGGACGGATCACAAATTGCTATGTAGCATAACATTAAGCGAGACATGAGGCCTAGTAGGATTAAATATAGTTGCCACACTGTTCAGACATTAGAATAAAGAATATTTATTGTTCTGGAAAGTACAAAAGCTGTGAAACATCTGAAAGAAAAAAAATGTTCATTTCATCTGCGTACGGAGAAATGGAACAATGCATCTAAAAGTCAGCAGGCACCTTAAAGAAAGGTATCAAAACGGGATATGTCCACCGTGTAGTGTGATGCAACATTCCACACGTCGTACCATACTTTGCACAACATTATCCAGCAGCTGTTGAGGCAATTTATCCCATTCCTCTGTGAGTGCACGGATGAGGGTGTTCTTGTTTGTCGGAGGATAGTTTCGACCAGCAACTTGCCTCTCCAAAGCATCCCACACATTTTCAATGGGATTTAGATCTGGAGAACGTGCTGGCCATACGAGACGTTGAATACCCTCGCTGTCTAGACAATCCTGAACAGCGAGTGTTCGATGACAGGTTGCGTTGTCGTCCATAAAAACAAATTTATCACCGACAGCACCACGGAAAGGACGAACATGAGGAAGTAGAACTACATCAATGTATCGTTGGCCCGTCATAGTCCCATTCGCAACCACATGTAGGCGCGTGCGGCCATTGATCATGATGCCGGCCCACACCATGATACTGCATGTCGGATATCGGTCCTTTTCCTCGATATTTTCTGGACGATAAGCAGTACCACTCTCGCGCCAGATCAGTTGGCGTCTACAATCCGATGACAGACTGAACCTACTCTCATCTGAGAATAGTACGCATGCCCATTCCTGTTCAGTCCAATTGTGATGCTCACGACACCATTCCAAACGGGTAGTACGGTGCTGTCTGGTCAATGGGGCACACACAACAGGTCTGCGTGCGTATAGTCCTCCTCCCCTCAAACGTCTGGCAACAGTTTTTCGGGAGATCTGCTTTCCTGAGGCAGCAAGAAACTGATTTGCCACCTGCTGAGCTGTGGTGCGCCTGTTCCTTTTTGCTGATAGGACGATATATCTGTCTTCTGCAGGCGTCGTACTTCTAACACGACCTCCCCCGTGCCGTCTACTACACATTCCAGTAGTTTAAAATGACTTCCACAGCCGTGAAACAACGCTGTGAGCGATGTCGAACTCTCTGGCAACATCTGTTATTTTTCGCCCTTCTTCGATCTTTTCAATAATTCGGCCACTCATAAAATCATCTATGTGATGCCTTGAAGACATGCGAAAAATTTTAAGTTCGTCTATTAAATATTTCCTGTAAAACTTTGACTTGAAACAACAACTGTCCACACGCGTCAAAACCTTTAAAGCTCTTTCGAACGCTCTCACGTGATGAACAGACGTGGAAAAAAAATTTGCATACTCATACTTCTTCTTACTAATATCGCGCACTTATTCTAATTTTCCACATTTTGCTTCCTTTCATTTTGTGGTTGCTATGGATGATAGTGTTATCCGTCCTTAGCAATTGTCCAGCAGTGTATATAAGTTTTTCAGTATTATTCATTGTTAATCGTTGGTTTTAATTCAAAAGAAACGTCTGTAAAGTAGTTATAAAAATCCCTTTGTTAAACACTAGGACGTCCATCGGTGCCGATTGCACACCGAAGCGTGTTTGGTTAGTTCACCTTTCCGCATTTTAAAGAGAATTTAAATGATTTTCGTGACTTTTAATCATTTTGCTTAGTGATTACACAGAAAAAGTTTGTCTTTCTAGGTCTATTAGGTGTTTTTACAACTAAATATACCTAGAACGTTCCCTGGTGTCATTTCGACACCAAGGCAATTTATTATGATAACTATCTGTCGTTCAACAAAATATAGTTCACTAAGTGGAAACCATTAGTAAAACAAACTTCCCAAAGTCCTATAGCACATTTATTTGACCTTGAATGTAGTGTTTTATTGTGTCCACAGTGGAAATCAATCAATTATACTAAAGCGGTTGTGTCTAAGTGTTTCGTTACATAGTATTTGCTTATCAGCTGATAAAAAAAGTTCATTCGGCTTTCGAACTTACTGCAGAGCAGACACCCAGAAACGATGGCTTGTAGCAAAGGTCTAAGTGCTGATGAAATTGCTAATTTGTTGCGAGAGCATTCGGAAAATGAATCGGAGGGTGTTAACTGTCTTGCTCTAATTTAGATTTCAATTAAGACATAAGGTTGAGTGACAGTGACTGAGAATAATTTGAAAAGAGGGCAGATTTAATTGATAATATTCCAGTAAATCCTGATATATATGTCACTAGAGATGGCATAGAATGAATAGGGCGTAATAGTAAGGTTCCTTGTCAATTTGAGAATCGAAATGTTTTGCAAAGCAGTGGTTCAACAAGCTTCGGGAAACATAATGTTAACGTCAGTTTTTTATGATATAAAGGATCATAATATACGATGATTACATGAACTAATACTTAAAGTCTTAAAACTAAACCCTACCGAACAGAAGTCCTGCAATAATTTAGTTAAAACAATTATTTTATATATTTTATGTCGTGGTGTCGAAACGACACCGGTGGTAAGAGTAATCGAAATCCCGGACGTTCTAGTGTTAGAATAAATATGTAATTTGAATGTATATTACTGACATATAAATGGCAAGTAAATTCAGTTGGTAATTTTTATTAATTTCATTTTAGAAGCATCATTTTCCAGAAACACATTTGTCATATGAAAAAGTATAGGACTTTTTTTTTTTTGCTTTTGGGTATTTATATGCATCTTTAATCCACGTTTACTTCAGTTCATATGAAGCTCTTAGTTTTTGTTAACAGTTTATAGTGAAACGTGTGTGTGTGTGTGTGTGTGCGTGCGTGCGCAAATATAAAGTTCCTCAGTATTCCGAGGATTATTTAAAATTTGGTTTCATACCCAACATAATGTCTTCTATGCCAACAACGCTTGACTAACGAGTTAATGAAACATGGTTATCTTAAAGCGCATTCGAAGGTAAAACTTAATGCTCATATAAATTGAAATTTAAATTACTTTCAAATTTTAAAAAATGATTTTGAAAAAAGGGTAACAATAAAAATTTTTACTTAATTTTCATAGTGCAACTGCCAATCGTACTCTTGAGGCTAGTTATCATACTTCACTACTCATCGCTTAATCAGGAAAAATCATACTATAAATGAGAATGTAATCAAACGATCAATATCAGTAATTCTTAAAATGGTTCTGGAAAAAGATGACAAAGACGCGTCAAAACTTTGCCAATAAGCAACAGCATTGTTAGCAGAAGAATAGACGAAATGAGTGAGGATATTGTAAAATGCAAATTGGATGCCAATAACATACCAATGAAAAATATAACATCTTATGCTGCAGATGGTGCTCCTATTATGATGGGAAAGAAAAATGGTTTTTTATAATAGATGAAAGATGAGAATCTAAACATGATTCTTGTATATTATATCATTTATAAGGAAACAAGCTTAAAACATTTCACCTGTTCTAAAGGAAATACTTAATTTAGTTATAAAATGTATCAATGCTATTACAGCTTATGCCAAATGTGAACGTCCGTTCAAGCTATTTTGCGAAGAACAAAGTGAACACCATGTTAGACATACTTCACACTGCTCGAAACAGAAGTGCTGAAAAAGGTTTATCGAAATATTTAATACTCTAAGTAATTTTTTAAACAAAGAATTTGAAATGAAAAGTTGTTAGCAGTCAATGGTAAAGAATTTCTAAGTTATTTAACGAATATTTATGAAAAACTAACTATTAAGTGAACAACTTCAAGGAATAAATGGGGCTGCGGTGAGTGAGTGAGTGAGTAAATATTAATGTCGCACCCCAATGGGGCTGCGGTAGTCCAGTGGTCAAGGTATCGGATCATGGCAGGCATGTCATGAGTTCGAGCCTAGTATCACTAAAGAGCCGCCATGTAAGTGAGCGATGCACATTAAATCTGTAGAGAGCTCAAACATCCTCCCGTTGGTGTAATGTGGTAGTTAGGAGAAGGGGTGCCAGTTCAGGTGTCGTCCTCGTCACTTGACCATGGTTGAAAATTACGAGGTCCATCGCAAAAAGCCCTCGTGGAGCTGAACAGTGTGACCTTAATATTCACTCACTCAAGGAATAAATAAAACTCTTATAGATACAAAAGTGAAGATATTTGGTTTTATTACTTTTATTGAAGTACGACAAATATATATTTGCAACAAAAATTTTGAAAGATTTTATTGGCACTGAAAATATACTGCTGGCCACACAAAATGCAACACCCTGAAGGAAGCAGGCAAGCCATGTGAAGTTTACATCATGCTTTGGAGGCGATGAAATAAGCAAATCATTAACATTGTAGCTCAGACGCACGTTCTCTGCAATTTATTATCATGTCTGCGAAGTACTATGTCTCGTTCATCACAATCTAGATTTACCAGTAGCACAGATACTTCGCTTGTTGTCGGTTCATTATGGCGACCTCTATGCTCTGCTGAAGGTCACCGATCAGCATTTATAACTATTTTATAGTCATTTTCATTTGAATTTGTTGTGAAAGGTCGTAGTTTGGAACTGTTTATTTCAATAAGCGTACTTTGCAAACTTTCTACCAGCATAAGGGGCTTAGATTTGGAAAACATTGTAATCTTGAGTTCCTTTGTAGTACATAATCATTAATGACATATATTTGTAAAAATGATTTTCTTGCATTACCTACTGGAAGAAGGGAACCAATTAATTGATACACCTGCCCCTGTATTTTAAACGTGGGTACATAATTTCCTTCGGGAACTTTTTTTGCCCCAAAAGAAATCATTTGAAAAGTTGAATTATACCGACTAATATTATTTAGGAAATGTTGAAATTGATTATATTCACCACATAATGAAGACTTAAGTGGCTGCTGAATAGTGTACAAGCGTACGTGTTCATTAGAAGAACAAATTCCTTTTCACTCATCTCTTTCCACCTTAAAGCTTTACAGTAATGGCAACAGACGTTCATAGGACCTGTCTCAATGCAGCAGAATAATTTATTTGGTTATCATAATTGAACCACTGTTGTATTTTTCTCACCATGCAATATTACGTCTATTAGTTTTTATTATTTGGTCGTTATTCACAGTCATCGTTGCCGGTTTTCTTCACTTTCACTAGTCATGATTCTTTGCCCTTGTAACTCATGAAATCGATCACATTGTTTTGTAACACGGATGTCATGTTGTTCTTGACTTTCACATTCACATTGATTTTGGGGATGACGATGATCCCTTTTCAATCTCTGCTCTCTAGAATAAGATGATTCTACACCATCGCTGAAAAAAAGCAATACTCATTGCTCGTCTTCCTTGATCCTTAACCCAAACATTAAGGAATCTTGTCATTTTTCGAAGATAATCATCAAGTCTGAAAAAAAGTCCATGATAAAAGTGGAATCAAAGACAAAATCAATAGGCAGAAACACGTTTCTTGTTTTGAAAATGTCCTCCGGGAAATGAGCCCGTGTCTTTTGATGTTTCATTAAAATTGACTAACACTTTTATGCCCCACTACTCAACTGTTTGACAATGTTTCGAAATGCTGTTTATTAACTTTATATGCCATATTTCTGCTTAAAAATTATTCTTCTGTGGTGAAGAATAAGGCCGCATTCTCACCAAGGCTGTCAGCGTCGAGCGTTAAGCGTCTAGCCAATCAGAGGTTTCATCTCGGGCGAGATGAAGTCTCTGATTGGCTAGACGCTCAACGCTCGACACTGACAGCCTTGGTGTGAATGCAGCTTAAATCAAGTGATACATAATGTTCCCATTTTTATCCATTTGTGACCTTGAAGAAAATCAGAAATCAAAAACCATCCTAAAAACAACCAGATTCAGTACTCATAGACAACTCAACTCGTTATACACGTTCAAATTCATTTGCTTATGCGAAAAGGTATTCATTCAAAATATTCGACTGGAATTAAAAAGTATTTAAGTTCCAAACTGAAACTTCAACTTTTGTATTTCAAGGCGTCTTTGGGATATTGAAAGTATTCAAGAGTTCCTATATTCTAAAAAAAGTACGTCTAAATTCTATATAAACGGATTTTAGAATTCTTTGCAGTATGTTTTTACCTCAAGATAAGGGCGTAGGTAAAAAAAAAAGGCATAAATTCGATTATTTAGAAACAATAAACAAGTATCTAATGAATGTGTGTGAGTGAAATACTATTTCGCTTTTAAACAATATTTTTAAAGATAAGCATTTCTTTACAATTGAAATGCAGTTTTACATTAAAATTTTTTTGATATTGAATTAAAATGTGGAAGCAAAATATATAAATAGTCTTTCAACTTCAAAGAAAGTCTAGCATAGAAGTAATGAAAAAGATCAAAATTTTCTCTCTCTAATTTTGCTTCAAAGAAAAAAAATGTATCATTTTGGGGATTATATTAATTCATTGTAAATGTCCATGCAGTTTAAAGAATATTTTTCATGAGAAATGATTGCTTAAGAATTTTAGGTAGATAATATTTCCTTCTTAAATTATGTTTGTGGCAATCTTTTCTTTAAAAAATAAACATTTCGCAGTTTTTATTTTTTTTACTATAATTACTCTAGCACATTTTTCTCAAACCTGAATTAAATATAGAATACAATGTTATTTTTTACAGGTCCCTCATTCAAGATTTGACATTAAAAATTTTGGTGCTGTGCTGAAATTTTTTCAAATTATTTCGTGTATTACAAGAATTTTAAAAATCATGTCATTTATCAGAATTTTTTAAAGAAAAGGAAGTTCTTAATATGACAATAGCTTCATTCCTTTCTAAATTTTTTAAAAAAATGTTCGTTTAAATTTTTTTTCCACTTTTGAATTTCTCGTGCTGTTCGTATTGGGTCGCTCACATTTCAGTTATTATATCTTTCATCGTATATGACAATATATAAACATGTTTTTTCCTTTGAATATTGTTACGAATTTTGTATAAAGAGACATTATGTTACTCTGTTTACTGATAACATTTATCTTACTCTGTTATATTTATTGTAATACTCCAAGCAACGCCGTTCCTTACGTTATAATGGTGATTCAAAGGGAACTTGGTGAAATCTTGGCCATAAAGCCAAGTTAGCATCATTTTTAACGACCAATTTAGAGACTTTGACCATTTTCGCAATATCGTCGACCATGCTGGCAAGTTCGGAACCCTATGGATTCTTCTAGAAATTAATGGAGAAATCCAATAATTTTACGATCTATGACGGAATCGGATCTTTCTGGAAATTTCCACTGGACTATAAATATAGAGCCATGCTAGCCGAAATGAGTTAGTCTTGTTTCAACCAGCAACAGCAATTAGTGAGTATTGTTTTGACTAGAGATTAATAAACTTGCCTTGACCGTGATAACTGATAGCGCTCGGCTGTGCTTGTGAATAATCTTTTACATACGTGCATTTTAAACACTGATAATTGTATTGGTGTGAAGACCTTCTGAGATTTATTCTTCAAATATTGCTGTTGAATCCTGTATTTAAAGGATTGTTTTCTTGACAATAAATTCTCATCGCTATTAGGAACTGTCTTGTTCATTGCCACTGATTTACATAAAATCCTCGAACCCGGATCTACGTAACAATATATTAGAGATCTATAGCTTTTGAATAGTATAACTTATTTTGATGTTATATGTTTTGACAATTATAATAAATATACCTGTATTTATCTTACTTTTTTCCATGAATATCTTTTAAGAATTAAAAAAAATTTTATGAAATTAAAAATAAATAAATAATTTCTTAGTCCATAAATTTAATGTATATATCAACAAAGTTACAGTTTGTAAAAATGATTTCTACATGTTTCTTTTTATGGATAAATCATTTAAGGTATCCGACTACGTTCGGAACCGTGATTTTAAAAAAGCGCATAAATGGATAATTTTCATATTTAGTGTCACTCAGATTAAAATACATGCATAAAATTGTCTTAAGGACATTTTGACAAAAAAAATTTATTAAATATAATATTTTGGCAAAAAATTAACTTAGAAGAATCTTTTTTCCAAATGTTCTCCTTTTGTGAAAAATGGTTCTATTATAATAATATTTTGCCTGTATATAGCTCAGACAGGATCAGAGGCTCAACTAGAATTTTTGAAAAATTCACATTATTTTCAGAGTTACCACCCATTGAAATAATTATTGGCATTATTTTCTTAAAATTGCTCCCCTCTGTTGTCGTAAAATATGAATAAACCCTCTTCTAAGTTATACAATCAGGAACATTGAAAATAGCGACCCAAGAAGAAAGCATCGGATTGAAATGAAGTTTAATACACATAATGACACAGATGAGAGATTCACTTGATCTTAAAAACAAGACAATTAAACGAATACAGGGTGTGCAACGACACAAATACTGGACAGCTTCAATAGCGTGTTGGACCACCTCCAGCTGCAATACATGCCGCCACACGGTCTGGCATTGAGTTGATTAGACACCTTATATTGTCCCGAGGCAGATGGGCCACAAATTTTGAACATCCAACTCTAAATCATGTACAGGGTGACACGATGGCATCTGCCAATTTAGCTCATTCCACACGTGCTCTACAGGGGACAAATCGGGGGAGCGGGCCGGCCATGAAAGAGTCTGAAAATGACGTAGGAAGTCTTGAGCAACTCTTGCTGTATGCGGACGAACATTATCTTGCTGGAAAATTGCCTCTGGGAGACCATTTAGGAAAGGCCCTACATGGGGTCGAAGAATATCATCAACGTAACATTGGCCCGTTAAGGTTCCACGCATGACAATTAAAGTGGGCAGGCTATCACAGACTATGGCTCCCCAGACCATTGCACCAGTTGTGCGGGCAGTGTGACGTAGAACAATGTGGAAGGAATTGTACCGCTCACCAGGGCTCCTCCACACCCGTACACGGTTATCATCTGTCCCCAATACAAACCGGGATTCATCCCTAAACACAACCTTTTGCCAATCTGTGACATTCCACATTGATCTGGCTTGGCACCACTGTAGACGCAGTTGCCGATGTTCCGGTGTTAAAGGGAGTGCACGGAAAGAGAGCTTGGATTTAAGATTTGCTTCTGCAAGTGGTCTGGAAATTGTTTGTGGTTCAATTGCTACGCACCTACGTCTGCTCGTATCGTTGAACGAGTCACTGTGGGGTCCACAAGTGCTTGCCGCACGATGCTTCTATCCTCTCTCCTTGTGGTCTTCCTGGTCGCTCCAGACCCGGTTTTCCGCGCGTGGGTACCTTCTCGTGTCCACTGCCCCCAACAATTTCTAACGGCACACTCAAAACGATCCACCTGGCCAGCAACACGGTGCGTCGACCAGCCTGCAGTTTTCATCCCGATGATCAGGCCTCTCTCAAACTCGCTTAACTGTGAGAAATGTCTTCTAGCACGTTTACCTGGCATGTTTCTCTTACCAAGTCTTCCTACAATCGGCGGGTATTCTTCACGTTTATGAATCTTCAAATTTGCACTGGCTTATATAGCACCCTCTTCCTGATTGTAGCGCCACCTCGGCGTGTATGAGCATGCGTATTGGCACAAAACTTGCATCATTTGTATATCACATTACGCTGTACTTATTTGCAAAGTCTCGTGATTGTACTTAGCTTCCTTCTTGGATCGCTATTTTCAATGTTCATGAGTGTATATTTCAAAAATTTTAGTTGAACCTCTGTAGAGAGGTCTGAGCTATATACAGGCAAAATATTATTATAATAGAATCATTTTTCACAAAAGGAGAGCATTTGGAAAAAGATTATCCTAAGTTAATTTTTTGCCAAAATATTATATTTAAATAATTTTTTTGTCAAAATGTCCTTAAAACAATTTTATGCATGTATTCTAATCTGAGTGACACTAAATATCATGAAAACTATCCATTTATGCGCTTTTTTAAAATCACGGTTCCGAACGTAGTCAGATACCTTAATAAAATTCATTTTACCAGTGTGTTTAGTAACCATTTGTCACTTTTTTTATTAAATGTTTTTTAAACAGCATTTAAATATAACAAAAATTATGGGCACACGTTAATCTTCACTTATAATAATAATTTTCTCTAACATTATATACAATAATTTACCAGACTTCCTAAAATGCTAAGATTGGCCTTCCAGCCGTCCGTATTTTTATCCAGACTATAAATTGTGGTCACTATTGGAAATAAGGGAATGCCAGAAACATCATGTCAACTTAAACAGTCTTTAGTGTTATTTAAGGGTACCAGGTCATGCTCCAAAGAGTAAAATGCCAAAAAATAAGACTCTGTTTATGGGTTATTTATCTTTAAAAATTTGCAACTGACCTGATATTTTTTTGTGATCTAAATTAAGATATTTTAATCATTCTTTAAAAATACGAAAATAATTTTTAGTTCAATTTTTTTTCTATTTAATTTAAATTCGGCATAATTTTTGAGGTATCAGAATACATTTTTAAGTTTAGGTTCCATTGTTTTTAAAAAGTATCACTTAAATATGTAAAACATTTTTTGCACATATATGAAACAATACACAAAATATAGTGAACCTATTTTTTAGTAAAATATTAAGTGTTTCATTAAAAAAATTAGAAAACTTCAGAGAATTTTGAATATTTCTATTTTTTCCCCTTTTTAAAACACACCCAAAACTATTTTTAAAAAGCTATCTTCTACTTTGACTAAAAAAACAGGTTTACTATGTGCACAGGTATCCTACACAAAAGTATAAAAAACTTGGAACCAAAGTGTGCAATAATTTTTTAAAGTGTACCCAGAAGCAAAAAATTATGCTTAGATAAAAAAGTGAAAAAACTACACATTTGTAAATGTTTGTTTACATTTTTGTCTATTACTTTTTTTCATATTTTAAAGTTATTTTATCAACGAACATATAAATTTAAAAAACATTTTTAGATTTAGAAAAATATGCACTATTTTTTAATATTAAAATTGAAAAATCTGTTTTTTGAATGTGTATGATGCCCTGGTTCTCTTAAGGAAAGCAATTATGGAAATTCAGGTAGTGCTTGCCTTGTTAGAAGATTGGCCTATGAGAATTAAAAACACCTTTAAAAGTCAATTGAGAGGATCACTTTCTATAAAAGTTGCTATGTTTTAAAGGTACTATATACGAAACTTGCGATTTTGATTACAAATTTTTTCATACTGACTCCTTTATTATTGTTGTCAGAATTTATGTCACAACTAGGTCTTTGAGATCCTTAAAATACACACTCCAAATATTTTGACAACAGAAAGGAGAAGAATTAAAATAATTCTGTTTTTTAATATTGTTGCGTAGATCCAAGGGTTAGAGGATTTTATGCAAAAACAATCACGAAGAAAAAATAATCAGTTCTTTAAGAACGATGCGAATTTATTATCGAAAATTCAATCCTTTCAATACAGGATTTATCGGCAATATTCACAGGGTAAATATCCGAAGGTCTTCACACCTTCAACAGCAATCAAACTCAATAAGAAGTGTTTAAAAATACACGTAAGTAAAGATTATTCACAAGCACAGCCGAGCTAGTCAAAACAATCCTCACTACTCGCTGGCTTAATCAAGACTCATCGCCGTACCGGCGCGCATCCTTTTTATATGCGCGACAGAAACTTCTAGAAATATAACCGCTCGTGTCATTGAACGTGACACTAGTGGAGAGACCTACTACTTTCTAGAAGATTCCAGAGGGTTCCGAACTCGCCAGAAAGGTCGCCAATGACGCCAAAATGGTCACCAAAGTCGCCAAATTGACCGCCAACTTGGTCGCCAAAAATGATGCCAACTTGGCTCTACCGCCAAGATTTCGCCAAGTTCTCATTCAATCGCCATTATAACGTAAGGGGCGGCACTGCTTGTGAATAGTACAATTTTAACATGAAATAAATATAACATAGAGTAATATAAATGCATTAAACACTCAAATACAAATTATTTACACTATTTACACAAAATTCGTAACAATATTTTGAGTTAGTAATGTAAAATTCTTAGAACTTTTTAAATTAGATTTTTTTAAAAAACAATTTTACTTTTGTGTTTATATTCATTATATTGGTGCATTTGGGGATCATAGCCTTTGTTGCTCCATATCCCACAAAACCTGAGCTGAACTGAATTGGTGCATTTTATTGTACAGAAATGTAATTTTTCGCATTTAAACTGTGTACTTTCTTTAAGCCAGTGTTTCTCAAACTGTGGGGCGCGCCCCCCTGGGGGGGCGCGAGCATATCGAAAATAAAAGATTTAAAAAAATATTTACTGGAATGAAGTAAAACAAAATACTTTCTGGCATAATAAAAAATACACATTTACACTGAAATAATATATATATTTATATATATATATATATTATCTGTGATATTACATCATCAAAAATAAAAGCTTCTACTTCAAAACCTCATTTCATAGCTATCTTTGATACTGTAACCAAATAAAAGACATTTTATTTGATTCGCTGTAATCCCATGATGAGAGACTTTTTTATTACGTTTCCTTTTCAAACCGAAATTGCTACACTTTCAGAGAAAAAAAAGACAAAACCCAAACCCATAATCAAAAAAAAAAATTTAGGAAAATAAAAATTTCATCACTGTTATATATTATTGCCATCAGCTGTAGGCAGCAGAACGTATTTGTTGCAGTTTGACCTTCGAACTTACATGCACGGTTAGTTATGTCCCTGCTCTTATGTATTTGTTTTTTCATTTAGGGAAGTACTAGGTCAAGATTTATTTTAATGAGCTATCCCAAACATATAAAGCATAGTGAAAAACGCTTTACATAATTTTTTAGAACATCCATATTGTAATAAATACACTTTTAATCCGAGAGCGGTCACGCCGAGCACAGAGTGTACGAAATCGGTAATTCTGGCAATTCTGTTTAATTGTTACTAATGGCCCTGACACTACCCTCCTGTTTGACAATCTTAACGTGAACTAAAATATATTTCTCACATATCTCTCTCTTTTGGGAGTAGCAAACGTTTTTTGCAATCTTAAGGTACTTGTTTTGTCTGAGTTCCCGATGTGATAACTTTATTTCTGAAATATATTCTGTGTCCTTGAAAGAAGGTGTGAGTATATTTTCTCTTAATTAAATTATTCACTGGAATTACGATTTTTATTGTGTACTATAAAAATAATTATCAAAAAAAGATTGGGGTGACTCAATAACCCCGCTCGACCATTAGTATCGAGTGCGCGCCTGCTCCAGGGTTAAAACATGTGTTGAAGTCTTTTCGCTTTAAATATTAAAAATGATACAATTATTCTTCATCGGAATTTTTTTTTACTGTTCATTATTCAACATCAATTCTAAATGCTAATTCTGTGAGGCTTAAAGTTACAGTTCGCTTAAAACTAATTATAATTTGAGCAATCATTTAAAAAAAATCATTTTACATTTTTGTAAACATTGTCGCGCACTTGGCTTTACTCTCCTTACAATTCAGTGATTATATCAATAATGTTTTATTTTCTTATAAATAAACTCGTGCAAAGAGTGGACACTTCAGCCGGTATACTTTTAATGTATCAGTGCTGCACAAAGTATTTTATAACTAATTAAATAATACTAAATTACGAACAAGTTAAATAAGTATTAGCGACTTCCATTGTTCTTACAGAGCAAAGTTTTTCAAAGGAATGCTTATGATTAGAAATTGACCCTCTGAGTTATTTTTCTATAGTTAGCTGATATCTATATTTTGTCTTCTAAGCAACCACCGCATTTTGCAATATGCTCTAATTTAAAAATTAGAGAAAAAAATAACATAATAATTATCCTATTACTTTTTTTTTTTTACTTAAAAGTAACATATACAAGAATTTAATACTTATGTCATGAATTTGTACAGTTTATAACAAAGATCGTTGCTTTAGCGTCAAAGTGCATTATTTTTACATTCAGTACATTATTAATGTATAAGGGGGGCGCGATAAAAATTGTGATTGAAAAGGGGGGCGCCAGTATTGAAAGTTTGAGAAGCACTGCTTTAAGCAATTCATATTTACCGAACTTGACTGTATTAGGTTATTATTATGACCACGGTGTTATGATTCTCTTACGGACATAATACGCGCGCGCGAGCATTAATATTTTAAGAAAACATTTCTGAAGAAAAAATAATAATACATTTATCAAGAAATAAGAGAGAAAATTCTTTATTTTATTTAAAAGTATCTGATTGCTTACATTTGAAGCACATGTTTGATTCACAACTTAAATAGCAAAATTCTTTACAAAAAAGAAAAACAATATATTTTATGAAGGACAAAAAAAAATGTTGTACATATGTATCAAAGTCTATATAAAATATAAGAAAAACAAATAAAAAAAATTCTTGATCTTTCCATTCTATAATTTACAAAAAATGTGTTTCAGAGCATTTTATAAATCAATAATTAACAAAATAAGCTTTTTTATTCTTTAAAATTACTAAAGTTTCGATTCCTTTATTCAGAGTTTTGCTTCCTACGAGAAGAGTAATTGAGTGTTTATTGACTTCACAGTAAAGCAACACGAGGAACATTGGAGATGAACCTCCTAAATTTGAACCATGGCCAAGTGACGAGGACGGCACCTGAGTTGGCATCCCTCTCCAAAATTCCATAGCATGCCAACAAGATAACTTTGAGACTCGACAGATGCATATTGGCAACTAAGCATTTGCAGTGACGGGAGTCCCAAAACGGGAGAGTCACTTCACGGTGGCACTATCTAGTGGCGGTTCTCGCAGCCAAATTTTGACACTTGAATTAATTTTATTTCAAGCTCTCGTCGGATGCTAAATATTGCCGGGATTTAATTTTGCAATGAGTATTAGATCGAAATTCGTACTCAAAGGATTTTTTACATGCCTTCTAATCATATGACATGTGAGCCTATGATTTTCGCACCCAGAAAATATGTCGACTCTAGCCGAGATTCAACCCACAACCTTGGTCTTACGAAGCAGACACGCTACATCTAAGCTACCGAGTCAACGCTTTGCAGATTTAACGTACACCAGCTGCTCTACACGGCGGGTCTTCAGTGGTACTAGGGGTCTAACTATAGACATGCAAGCCACGAGTCTGTACAACAACCACTACGCTGTAACTATCACCCTTTGAAGAGAGAAAAAAATTATTATTTCTTGTAAAGTAAAGACTTTATCAGTATATATATAAAATAGACAATTAATCTTCTTAAATATTCTTTTTAAAGCACACAAAAAATTCAGGTACTTTTAGACATGTGTGTTTCATACTCCCTATATTTTCTTAAATAAAATGAGTATTAGAGAAGATCGCATTAGCGTATTTTCTAGAAGTTTAACTATAATAAATGGGGACTTTAAGTAATTTGAAAAGAAAATTCAATAAAACATGAATTATGCTTTTCGAAAAAAAAAACAGTTTTACAGACTGAATGCATGGAATATTCACACACTGTGGTAAAAAAGAAATATTAATCTTTTTTTTAATAAAACACATTTGTTCACCAATTGGCCTGGGAACAAAGCCAAAAGAGCACAGCGAAAAAGAACAGATTTGAAATTAGATCTATAAATTAATAGATTTGAAAGATCTATCAGATCAATAGATTTGTAAAACAAATATTCGGAACCTATATTTTATATGCCCGACGGCCGCCATCTTGGAGTTTTGGCCAAAAGTCATTTCTCGCCAAATACAGTGTTTACTGTCAGCCACGTTAGAACAATGATAAGCTCCCTTCTTGGCACCATATTTGGCGAGAGGTTGGTGGTCGGGTTTCATCGATATCTGTGCGAAATATTCATGTATTTACACATATAATGGTCACAGAAACCCTATTGATTATGGTCACGATCTCGTTGCTGGCGTGTTCTGAGTTCGAGCCCTAGGGCAAATGAAGTCCCACCGTGTAGAGAGGCATGATTCACGATAAGTCTGTCTTAGATTGGTGTCTCCAATGGTGTATAGCTGCAATTTGGAGAGGGAGGCCGGTTCAGGTGTTGTCTATTTCACTTGATTGAGGTTCAAAATTATGTGGTCCATCACCAACAGACCTCGCGTTACTTATTTGTGCGACAGTAATATAACTTTCGAGGTCCGGTGGTCGAGTGGTAACGTATAGCGCTGCAGTTCCGGGTTCTCTCCTCGGACTGGTCAAGGTCGACTCATCTTTTCATCTCTTCAGTGGGTCTATAAATGAGTAACAAGCTTGCTTTATAACTAAACACTGGGAATTTCGCTTCAGACTGACCACCTAATCGGGAGATCTCATGTACCTCAGCGCCCAAAGGTCACCTGTACTGAGATGGGCACAGTAGGCCTTGACCCTCATGGGCTGTTGTGTCACTGAGTTCAGTTTGATATAACTCTCACTGACCAACATATACAGCGGAAAGACTTTCACAAAAATAACTCACCGTTATTTTGTGTGTATAATAAAAATAAATATTTTTTTGCAGAAAATATGTTCTGAGCTTTTAGTTTCTTACTTTTTATTTTTGAAAGAAAACAACCTCAACAATTTCTCTTAAAACCGAGACAGTCACGTTTCGGTTTTGAATTACAAAATTGCTAAAGTTTCTGATATTTTTTTGTCATCGATACGCTTTTCCGTTTGAGAGAGAAAACAGATAGCAGACAGTAGCTTTCAGGAAGCAGTCATTTCTCATAAATAATGTAAAAATGCCTAAAAATATTCAGCTTTTGAGGTGGTCGGTGAATATATAAGCAAGATTGGCCCAATAAAGATAAGCCTTTTCAAGTTTTGCTTTCACTATAGAGATGCATGTAATAAATTCCTAATAAAAAATCAATATAAAGTTATAATGCCAACTTATAGTTTTCTTTAAGGATTTTTCATACTAAAAACAGGCTAATAACTAAGTATCAGAAGTTCAAATAATGTGGATCTGGAATAAAAAAAATTGCCAGTTATGTTAATTTTCTCTCTCTCTGATATGAAGAAAATCAATTCAATAAATAAT
Source organism: Trichonephila clavipes (assembly GCA_019973935.1). Lineage (NCBI taxonomy): Eukaryota > Metazoa > Arthropoda > Arachnida > Araneae > Nephilidae > Trichonephila > Trichonephila clavipes. The sequence continues at coordinate 44,193 of BMAU01020577.1, forward strand.
TAAAAACGATGCATATATTGAGCAAATTCTTTTTTTTACAAGATTTAATGAATATATATTCCGTAAACGTTTGGGTGTTCGCAAAGTAGCCTTTACGTATAATTTTATTATGAAAAAGAATATTTTCCCTACACATAAATGTTTAAATTTTTCCCCTTTAATTTCTCCTTTTGGATTTATTTTTTTCATCACATACAAATTATGAAAAATTCTCATTCGGAATGAACTACTGTATCACACAAAATAGAAGAGAATTTTGAGTACTTTCATTATCTCAATATCAGAATTATTTCCTTCATGAATAGTCATATCTGTCTTTTTCATCTTAATACAAAATATCAATTAAATTTTGAATTAAAACTCTATCCAATAAAAATTAATCTAATGTAATCAATTTTGTATTCAAGAGTTATCTTCCCACTAATATCACACATTTGTCCAGTGTGTACACACAAACATGCATAACAATACTTCTTTTATGACTAATCTCTCTCTAACATATAACTCGAGTAAGACTTTTATATGCAGCATCGAAATATTTATTATCAACAAGATTTTCTTGATATAAAAAATTTTGATAGCACACTTCCCATAAAAAATTAAAAGATAAAACTTTCTACATTGGCTACACTAGAAGAGCTTCTTTTCAGTGTGTTCAGATAATCTGTTCGTGAAATTTTTTCTCACATACATAACACTGGAAAGTTTTCTATCCAGTATGTTCCCACATGTGCTGAGTGAGAGCCTCTTTTTTGAAAACTTTAACTGACATATATGACGCTGAAAAAATTTCTCACCAGTATGAGTGCGCTGTAACGTCGTCAGAAGGTAGTGTGAAAATAATACATCACAGCAAGGTTGTGGGAGTAAAAAAAATACTTTTAATTTTTTCTCCAATAATATAATCGATTTAAGTTAGATTGTAAAGTTAATAGTTTCCATGCCTAGCCAGTATGGTGACCCCGTTTTGAAGTCGCTCACTTCTCAGCTTGTCTCCGTCCAGTCCGCAAGGCGTTTTTACTCATTCGCGCTTCGGATTCCTGGTCAGCATCACCGAGCAAAACTCTGGGATTCTCCTCTCCGCTTCCTAAAATGACCAGCCCTTGTCTTTTCCGAGCTCTTTTTCCTTCTTTTTCTCGTTCTCTCTTTCTTTTTTTTTTCTCCCGGTTTTTTCAACCTTTTAAAACATCAGGGGCAGTCCATTTCTCCCCCCTCACGTCTTCTCATTGGTGGGCCCATATGAGTCGATCCTTCAACCTCAACTCATTAGAGCCCATTGGTCCATAATCCGCCAATCATCCACTCACCCGGTTTCTTCACAAACCAGCAGGTGTCCGACACAAGCACCGACGGCCGAGCCACCTCCGGCCCACTGTCGTCGTTTTACCGCCTTTGAGGACAATTCGACATTGTGTAAGTAAGGCGACAGTCCGCTGCCCCGGAAGCGATTTCGTCCACAGTAGAATGGTCAGAATAAGCGATAATGAACCCCACACCTAAAACTCTGTCTAGTATTGTCCTGCAATAGTATTGTCCTGAAAGAGTGGATGTCGTTTCAAAAGGAGAACGTCACAACGCCTATGTTGGGTTAAATTATCTTTTCTGTAAAATTCTCGTTTTGCATAAATCACACTAGAAAAATTTCTCTCCAGTATGTGTAGGCATGTGCCGAATAAAATGAGCTTTTCGTGAAAATCCTTGCTTGCATAAATTACATTTGAAAGCTATCTCTCCAGTACATGCACACATGTGCCGAATCAGTTTACTTTTTTCTTGAAACTTTAGCTGGCATACGTAACATTAAAAAGATTTTTGTCTAGAATTGGTATGCACATGCGGAGCAAGATCTCCTCGTTTTAAAAACTTCTACACTAGAAAAGCTTTTCATCTGTATTCCGACACTTATACTCCAAAAGATATTCCGCATGAGAAATCATTCCTTTATGTATGCCATACTGAAAATGCTTCGCCTTCGTATGTACATATTTTTGCTGAAGTGCGCGTATTAGTGAGATTAGAATTAATCTGTAAAGTTAGATATAGTGGTCAATTACGCGATTAGTTGGTAATACGAGTTGTGTCTTCTCATTCCAGATATGCTTACTTTGATTAGTATTATTGTTGTGTATTGTGATTAAGTTAAGATCTTAATAAACAGATATTAAGATGAACGGTTCGCGTGATTCTTCGGCCTTTTCCACAGGAACAAGTCACGTAGATAATGGAGAACAGGGGCACCCACGGGCAGGTGTCTCACACTGTGTGGTACAACCTATCAATAGAGTATTTGCTTTCCCTTTAATGTGTTGTTGTTTCTGTTCTTTTTCTCTGCGCCTTTGCACCATAGCTCTCAACTACGGCATTTGAGGCCCTGCATTCCTATCTGATTCCGAGTCGTCTCTGTACCCTCTAAACACACTGCAAATTTGTCGGTCTGGTAGCGAATCACCCTGTATACTTTGAGAGAAAACTCTCAAAGTATACAGGGCTTATACAAAGTATGAACGAGTATTTTTCCCACTTTAAGAAATACTATGTGACGGTGCTATCATCGCGATTTCATCTAACTGTCCTCTTGGGTTCTTTTGGGGCCAGAATGGCAATTCTTTCTAACCAACTCAAGGAGAAGAACGCGGTTATGTAAATTAGGAATCATATAAAGGGTGTTTTTTTAGAGGTATAGAACTTTAAATTGCAATAAAACAAATTCGATTGACATGATTTTTTTTTATTCGAAAGATAATCTTGTGGCATTACATTTTAAATATGATCAAGCAAGGCATAGATTCGTCGATTGGGCCCAAAACGAGATTGCCGTTGTTTCCGATTTTCATAAGCGAATTTTGTTTAGCGATGAAGCGCACTTCCGGTTGAATGGCTACGTCAACAAACAAAATTGCCGCATTTGGAGTGAAGCTAATCCACAAGTGTATGTCGAAACACCGTTACATCCAGAAAAACTGACTGTTTGGTGTGCTTTATGGGCTGGTGGAATCCTTCTTCAAAAACGATGAAGGCCACAACGTTACAGTCAATGGTGATCGGTATAGAGCCATGATTACTAACTTTTTTCATTCCTGAATTGAACAATCATGATGTCCAGGAGCTGTGGTTCCAACAAGACGGCGCAACATGTAACACAACTAGTGCCACAATCGATTTATTGAAAGACACGTTTGGTGACCGCCTAATTTCACGTTTTGGACCTGTGAATTGACCTCCAAGATCTTGTGATTTAACACCGCTAGACTATTTTCTGTGGGGCTATGTAAAGTCATTGGTCTATGCGGATAAGCCACAAACGCTTGACCATTTGGAAGACAACATTCGCCGTGTTATTGCCGATATACGGCCACAAATGTTGGAAAAAGTCATCGAAAATTGGACGTCCAGATTGGACTACATCCGAGCTAGCCGTGGCAGTCCTATATCAGAAATCATATTTAAAATGTAATGCCACAAGATTATCTTTCGAATAAAAAAAAATTCATGTCAATCGAATAATACATCGTTGTTTTATTGCAATTTAAAGTTCTATACCTCTAAAAAAACACCCTTTATATATATTGTAAGTTAGCATTAGCGAGAGGTCGAGGTCTATGTGCAGAAGTGATTGCTAAGTGGGAAGTGAAGTCGCTAAGTAGAGAGGTAGCTGTAAAGTGATTTGAGATACAGCTCTGAAGAATCCTAATTCCGGGAATTAGCCTAGCCGTTCCGGTACAGACGAACCAAAAGTGGGTTCGAGACCAAAAGGAACATAGTCGGATTAAAGCCACAACAGAAGTGATAAGGACCGTAGCTGTTTACCTAGGATATAGCGGCAAGCTAGTTTATATAGGCTATAAGGAAAGTGCGTATATTAGTGAGATCGGAATTAATCTATAAAATTATAGATTCAGTGGTCAATTGCGCGATTATATGGTAATACGTGTTGCGTCTTCTCATTCTGGATCATCCCCCTTAAATTATTATTGTTGTGTATTTTGTTTAAACTACGATCTTATTAAACAGATTTTAATATGAATGATTTGAGTGGTTTTTCCTTCTTCCCCACAGAAACAGGTCGCTTAGATAATGTGGAACGTGTGTCCCCACGGGCGGGGGCTTCACAGCTATTTACACTTACATAACTAAACATAACTAAACACATTAACGTTTACGCATACATTTACCTAACTAAAGCATGTTCTAATTCGACAATATGTAATTTTCATTGCTAAAGGCTGGTAATAAGTTTAATACTTTTTTTATAAGATCTTCTTTCGTAATTTAAGTATTTTTTGTATTCTCTTCACGTAATATGACTGAAAAATCGCCAAAGGCTCTTAAAAAATTGAAGAGTCTCGAAACTTTCTAATATAAGAAATCTTTAATTATACAAACTTGTAAATCCTACTACCAAATGTTTCAGAATCTTTTTACCGGTCTGTTTCACTTAATAATTTTTTCGATAATTGCCAAGTTTTTTCATAATTTCTAAGGAGAAGAAATATAAAAATTATAATTGTGATAAAAACAATAATAATATTAATTACAGTAAGAAAGAAATGATTTCAAAATTATGTTATATGTGTTGCGTAGTAAAAAATAGTAAGAAATCAAAATGGTGTTTTGATTAATTACAAGAGATATTTCAGAATTTCAGGATTAAAAAAGCATAAGTCTTTTTTTAAGTAAATATTAAATTATGTTTTGTTAAATGCAAGGGTTACGGAAAAAATATGGATAATGCATTAAAACTAACACATAAAATAGATAAAAATGTAAGTAACAAAAACAAGCAACTATTAAAAAAATTAATTTGAATAATTTGAAATTTGCTAAATTGTCTTTAAAAAAATATAATTCTTCTTAATGTAAATCAAAGTATGTTACTTGGTTTTCCTTAAATGATATTCTAGCAAATTATATCCTTAAATTTTGATTTTACAATTTTAACTTTAATTCATTTAACCATATAATAATATTATATTTTAACAGAGTATATTAACAATTTAACCATAACTGTTTTTATCGTCACGATATGGTGATTACAGTTATAGTTAAGCTCATTTAGGAATGCTTTATATATTATTAAAATCGCACACACAAGTAGCACAATTTAAAGAACTGAAAATTGTAAGGAAAAAAACATGGATCATTTATTTTAAATTCAAGGGTTTATAATTTAATCATAGGATTATGTATAAGCAGAAGTTTTTATTTCGTTCAATCAAATAAAAAAAATTTTCTTGGCTATCAGAAATGAAAATTTGAACGTTATAAATATTAGAAATGACTTTAATATGTTTAACTGTTTAGTATATTCTTATCAAATCATCTTAATTTTATCATATACCCTTAAATTTTGAAAATCTAGGTAATATAGTTACGCTTAAGTAATGAAATTTAATTCAGTAAAAGCAGAAAAATAATTAAGAAATAGATTATTCGAAATATATACACTGCTCAAAACAATTAGGGGAGCACATGATTTTAACAAAAGTAAGCAAAGATGTATACCAATAAGTAACATAAAACGAATCATCCATAATGTAAAGCCTACCAGGAAACGGAAGAAGAAAACTTTATATGCAAATTAAAGTTCATGACGTCAAAAACGAGAAAAAGGTGATAATGGCAGAAATCGGGATGTGGCAAAAACGTCTGTTTTATTGCCGTAACTGTGAAATTCGATTGCGCAGTATTTTTTTTTTGAGGCAAGGTTACTTGAGAATGTCTCAACAACGTGATTTACCGGAATCCATGGCATGGCGTGTTATAGGCAGACTGGAATCCGGGCAAACACAACGTAGTGTCGCGGACGCTGTTAGAGTCGCCAGAAGTGTTGTTGCAAGGCTGTGGATTAGATCCAAGAAACAGGAAATGTTAGACGTCGACCAGGGGCAGGTCGGCCACTCGCCACTACATCAACTGATGACCGGTATATACAGTTAACAGCCCGTCGAAACAGAACAGAGAATGCTACGCAGCTGCAAAGACAGTTGCTCTTGGCAACATGACGAAGGGTGTCCAGCCAAACAGTACGTAATCGGCTTCATGAGGGAAGGCTCTATGCACGTAGGCCAATGGTCTGCATTCCGTTGACCCCACACCACCGTGCGGCCCGAAGAAGATGGACTGCTGAACATCGAGATTGGGAGCAACATGATTGGAGCCAAGTGCTGTTTACAGACGAGTCCCGATTCAGTCTAGAGTGTGACACCCGACGTGTTCTTGTATGGAGGGACAGGGGCACTCGAAATAACCCCGCATTCGTTCGTGAAAGGTCACAGTACAGAAGAGCTGGTTGGATGGTATGGGGTGGAATCAGCATAGGCGGACGTACGGACCTGCATATCATTCGGAATGGCACTTTGACGGGCCGAAGGTATGCAGACGAGATACTTCGACCTTATGTCATCCCTTACGCTGTAGCCATTGGAGATTCCTTTGTTTTCCAGGATGATAATGCCCGACCGCATAGAGCTCGTCTGGTGGAGAACATGCTTGAAGCTGAAATAATACAGCGTAGGGAATGGCCAGCGTGCTCTCCTGACCTGAATCCAATCGAGCATGTTTGGGACATACTCGGACGACGCATTGCTGCGCGACCAAGGCCGCCTGCTACTGTTCGAGACTTGGAGATTGCACTTCTTGAGGAGTGGAACAGTATTCCCCAAAGTCTGATCGATAACCTCATCGCATCCATGGCGAACAGGTGTGCAGCAGTCTTAGCTGTTTGAGGAGACCACACGCCCTATTAAAACTCATGCATCATGTCTAAACAGTACCTTTTTTATCGTTTACATGTAACCAAATTGTTGCCCTAAATCATCTTTTCATGATTTTTCTATATTTTCATAGAATTAAAGCTTAATTCCAAATTTTTTTACACCTTTTTTCTGTATTGCGCATTGATACGCGTGTACTATGCATTGTATGCCAATACGTGGCTGTCTCACACGGTTTTCTTCACTTTTTTGCTTGCTCCCCTAATTGTTTTGAGCAGTGTACATGTATATGCATATATACTATTAAATATACTCAAAATTTATACATATAGACTATTAAAAATTTGAATTCGTGAAATATTATGTATATTAAGGAAATCTTGATGCCAAAAAAATATTTCATATTTTTTGCGAATAACTCAGATTTTTTTTTCAAACACATCAGTAAAATTCCTGCTCTGGTTTAGTATAAGTTTTACACTTCCCATAACAAATATAGTTGTAACTTTGTAGAGCTTAGTTGAAAGATTAAACTAAATGTGATAAATCAGAAGTTTGGTTCACAACCTTCTTTAGTGCATTTATTAATTTAAGTTAGGTTACACAAAGACAACACGTATCATTAACAAAAATAATGGTAAAGGAATATGAACAGGTTTTCATCGTGACCTCATTCTTTCCTCACTTGGCCTGTACTGAAGTTTAGGTGTCGCTAGTAGGTACATCTGCAGTTCGGTACAGTCAATTGCAGTTATTATCACAAGAGCTGTTACAACCTGTAATTTGACCAAAAAAATGGAAGCTATATTAAAGAATCTTGTCGAACACACAAAAATATTTTGAAAAGTTTAATATAATAATAGGGTATCTATATATATATATATATATATATATATATATATATATATATATATATATATATATATATAAATAAATAAAAAAAGAAAGAAAAAAAGTGTTTTCATTTTCTCCACTCACTACGAATGATGTTAACACGTAAACAAAAATCTTCCTTATCTTCAGTATCTAAGTTCGTCGAAGCTACATTCCAAGAATGTTCTTTCAGTAACTCGGTTTACTTTTCATGTTTCTGTTTGCCATCGATTTCTTCTACTTTAATATTCTGAGCATGAATGTGCTTTCTAAAAGAAAAGTATTTGTTCCTTTCATTCCAACATTCCGGAAGTAGGAGGTGTTAACAATACTGCTGGTAAACCAATACATGTATAAAAAGAAATATTTTACTCTTTTTCGAAGATTCCAGTGATTTTTGGTTTCATTGGAATGCAAAGGGTATGCAAATAAGGAAAGTACACACAAGTACTCTCAAAAGATTTTATTGGACTCTAGCACACGGTAACAAGATATTGACTAAGACAATGATAAATTGGCCGTGGTAGCTCAGTGACTTATTGTCACGATCTCTTGGCCGACGTGTCATGACTTCGAGTCCTAGTACCAATGGAGACCACCATGTGGAGGGTCTAATGCACGCTAAATCTATCGTGGCTCAAAGTTCTACCTTTGATATTGTGTGGTATTTTGGAGAGGAGGTGCCAGCTCAGATGTCGTCCTCCTCACTTGACCGAGGTTCGGAATTATACGAGGTCCATTGTCAATAGCCTACGTGTAGCTTTATTAATAAAACTCACTCTGGTTCCAAGTATCTGTCGGAGCACTAGATGGTGAGTGAACTTTTAAGTATAGTAATATTTTTTTATTGAAGCAATAAAAAGCAGTGCTTTTAAATACCCTTTATTAAATATAAGAGCTCAAAATTGATGAAAATATTTGGAAAAACATTCAATGTTGAAGAATTTTTTTAATGTATATAATTTACTATGTGTTGTTTAAGCAATTTTGTATTAAATAATCTCAACAATTAGAAAATATATCTTTAAATATTTCCTGTGCATCAATAGAAGTAACAACGAAAGATATGAGTCACAAGTTTAATTGTGGTTTTTGTATAACAATCATTTAATTTACTTTCTTTAATAAAAGCCTTATAAGTTCTCGAAGTTTGCAATATTGTCTCGTGATATTTTGCATGAAGTGTATACAAAGTAATGAATTTTAATGAAAGAAATGAATGAAAGAAAGAATGAATGCCCCTTCAAAAAATAATTTATATGAAAGGTATGTAAAAGTTCATCGATTGTACCAGGCGGTTATAATTAGAGTTACACTATTCAGAGGCCTGTAGAACCTGTTCTGGTTATCGAATTTTGATGAAACTTGAAATATATATTATAAGGACCATGGAGAAAAGGTTACTGCAATAAAAGAAATTGGTACAAATTTTGATCACCTGGTGGCTTTTATTGGATATTCCTTAATGCACAAATCCGTATCACCTCTATATAAACTTGCAGTCATAGCCAGAGAATCATTCAGCGAGCGTTTTTCATCGTTAATCATGCCTTTATAAGAAAAAAAAGATCGAGCTTTACTGGAAAAACTGTTTTATCAGAACGGCAGTAACCACTTAGCTGCTCTGCGTGAATATCGGCGTTTAAAGAATCTGCAAAAAGGCCCCATATCGAGGATTGGTTTGAGGAAGATATGATTATGAAATTTGAAGAAACTAGGAATTTAGGTGTGCTGTCTTGAAGAGGACGGAAACCGGATGCGACTAAAACTTTGGAAGTAGTCGCCATCACTATGGTTGAAAGAGCCTTCAGTTCCATCTTTTCTTCAGCAAGGGGTCGATCAGTGTCATGCGAGCTGGATAATCCGTGGTTGACAGTACGAAAGATTCTGCGATACATTTTGAAATGGTATCCGTATAATATCCACGTGATGCAAACGCTGAAACCTCAAGATCAGAAAACACATCTTGCCGATTTTTGGTGAGAATAGAAGTTGATGATGAGTGGTCTTGGAAAATTCTATGGTCAGATGAGGTACACTTTTATTTAGATGGAGCTGTAAATACTCAAAATTGCCGCATATGGGGTACTTCACCTCCAAATATCCTGCATCAATAACCACCGCATTCTGATTACGTGACTGCTTAGTGTAGATTTACTGCTGAGTATTTATCCTCGGACCTTTTTTTCTTTGAAACTCTCACTCCACAAGGTCCTAAGAGATGCTTTGTGACTAGTCCATGGTACAGTAAACTTTTTCAACAACAGATCCTTCCTACTTTACAGGAACGACAATGTTTGCAAACCACTATTATTTATGCAAGATGGAGCAACTCCTCACATTGGGCGTCAAGTCAAAGCACTGCTTAGTGCCAACATTGGCGCTAATCATGTAGTATCCAGACATTTTCCGGATGTATGGCCTTCTCGTTCACCCGACTTAAATCCCTGTGGTTTCTAGTAGTGGGGATTTCTAAAAGACCGTATTTATAGCGGAGGAATTAGGACTTTACCTGATTTGAAAGCTAGCATTATACGCCATGTGGCTGAAATCCCTCGTGAGTTAATGAAATCCCTACCATATTGAAAACACTATAGTGCGCTTTGAACGCGTTATTGATGTCAATGAAGCACATATCGAGCATATTTTGTAATTGATTAAATTTTAATGATTATAAGATATAATTTGGGCGCCACATTTCCTCCTGGGGAGAGGTAAAAATTTGAACTATTTTTTTTTATTGCAGAAACCTTTTCCCTTGGTCCATATGGCATATATTCCAAGTTTCATCAAAATTCGATAAGCAGAACGGATTCTACAGTCCTCTAAATAGTGTTACTTTAATTATAACCACCTGGTACCTAAATAATTCTGCTTGTGCAATTTTGAGATGATTGATTTATTATCTTTATAAAAATTCTACTTAGGTTAATTTTTTTAAATTATAGAGAGATGCAAGCCTTTAATAAAAGCCATTTCTCTGGAATAAATAACCTTCAGAATCAACAAACAGACTGCGCCTCACCAAAAGATACTTTTTTATTTTAAGCAGAAAATAACTTCGGATGTCATGCAGAAGTCTGGTTTGAAATTCATTCAAGAATGATTTCATTGTTATTTTCCACAACACGGAATTTTTATTCTTTTTCATCCTTCTCCTCGGCTTCGCGTTTTTCTTATTTATTTTTATTCTTTCTACCTCTTCTTACTATTTTCTTTAGGTATGTGTACTTGTGTTTAATCCAATATCTTCGTGAGTTTTTTCCCTTACATTCTTACGAATTCATTCATAAATTTGTTCTCACAAGAGTTTATTAAAGACTTTATTTTTTACGAGTTTCATTGATGAAATAACTTCATTCATTCAGTTTTTACGCGTTCTTAAATAATAGTATCACAAATAAAAACGTCAATGTGTAGCTACCTTCTTTTTTACACGGTTTTGAAATAACACAGCCCAAGAACGATTTACTCGGTTGGTTTATTTTAATATGATTTTGAATTAGTTATTCTTCTTCGAAAGAATGAGGAAGGAATTCATAACTACCTGCTGGTTAAATTTTTAAGAGCCTTTAATTTGATACATATGTATCAGTCCAAAAATATGTTTTATGATTAATTCAAACGTATCGCATAGGTTCCAAAAAAGATTTAATTAGCTCATTTGTAAGAATTTTACGAAGAACATATTAAAGCAAAAGAACACAAATAAATAGACAAACATAAGGTTAAAGGAAAAGTACAGTAAATAAAACAATTTTAACCATAAAGAGTATCATATAAAAATATTATTTTTGCTTCTTCTAATATTGATTTAATCCTTGAATTTTTCTTTCCAATGAAAAAGTTTTAAAATTTTTACGGTTTTTATGTTTTTTTTAGGAATAATTATTTTTTAGAAAATAAATGGCGCTGTTTTAACTTGGGTGTTGTACAATTGTGTTCCCGAGAGCTCAGAGAGTGATGTGTATGAAAAGACAGAGAGAGAAGAGTATGTGCTCGCGAGTCCGAGAGGCGTTTGAGGCGTGAGATAGTTAAGCTTTAGTAGTTGTAAAATAAATTAAGGTTTAAAAAATACGTTTAAATAGTTAATCAAACTAAAAAGTAAAATATAATTCCGAATATAAGAATAAAATGACTAGCGAGAAAACTGATGTCATTGTGGTAAAAGTGTGGGGTGCTCGATGTCAATTGTTATAATTTCTTACTAGTTCTATTCCGAAATGCAGAATTGGTGTAAAAATGTATAGTACAAAGCATTCCACGCTTTTGCTTCACAATTTTCTCGTTAATAATTTTATTCTTATATTAGAAATTATTTTTTACTTTTTAGTTCGATTAACTATAAAAGCGTGTTTTTTATTTTTTTTTAAATTATAATTTATTTTTCCTTTTTTTTTAATTCGATCTACAGTACAAGCGTGTTTTTTTAGTAATTTAAGCTATCATTAATTCATTGATGAATTAATCTTAAATACATCATTTTTTTATAATCTGAATACCCAATGGCATCCTATCAGTGAGTTGATATGGCCTGGTTTGCAAAATGTATGATCCACAAACTGAAGTAAATCTGGAATAGCTAAGTTTGGTATATTTAGCGTAGAAGAAGGTGTAAAGTCGATGATATTTTCAATAAAAAGATCACTATTTGTTTTAACCTTTGAGCACTTTCACTTTCGGGTAGTAATTTGATCTTTTAGTCACCAAATCTAGAGGTTGGGATCTGGAATTAGTCGCCAAATCTGGAATTGTGAAATATTTAAACCTAATGATCCTGATCAGGACAATGGAACAAAATTATTAGATTATTCTTGTTGGGGAGTGGTCCCTATGTGTTTTTGTCTCAGGAAACCAGACGAGGATGTTGACACAACTCTTTTGTTTTCACACTCGGTTGCTCAGGGAGTATGTCGGAACGCTTGGGATGGGCACCGTAATTCCGCGCTCTCGCTCGTCTGATCTCCCAAACACACTCTGAAAACTCTTAATTCGCGTTTCGCTTAATACACTTAATCACCGCCGCGCGGCTCCCACTGCGCATGCTCGAACATACCTCCCGGCCCTGCAATATTAATATTCAACAATAGCACAATACAGTTTCACAATTCACAGCAAATTTCCCAAAAATTACACAATTGTTTTCAAAATTATTATATATATAAAATAATATTATACATATAAAGACTATAAATTTTCAGTAAAAAAAACAAGTTAAAATTACAATAGCACAATTTAAAGACAAACACATAATTTCTTAAATGGAAATTGACCTTAACTATTTACATCTATAGGTAGAATACAAATCTTAGTTATAGGCCTCTTAAATTCTCCGGTCTTTGTTTTAATTCTGACTGTTCTCACTTTACCATCAGAACCATGAAAGACCTCAACGACCCGCCCTAAAAGCCAGTTGCAAACTGGTGTAAAATCCTCCTTTACAATTATCATTGTACCACACATTACATTGTCCTTCTCGATCATCCACTTTCCTCTCTGTTGGAGAGTATTCAGATAATCGGTACTCCATTTTTTCCAAACTACCTGAATTACCTTTGTTGTTTTCTGCCAACGGCTTAATCTATTGTCACTTAATTACTAGGGGGGCTCAAGAATAGAATTAATAGATCTACCAATCAAGAAATGTGCGGGCGTTAATACTTCAAAGTTATCAAAATCATTGGATTTTGGTGCAAAAAAGAAAGGGGGTCTGGAATTTAAAATTCCTTCTACCTGGAAAATCACTGTTTCAAACTCCTCGTATGTGAGTCGGGATCTTCCCAGTGCTCGCTTGAGGTGATATTTCACTGACTTTATGCCCGCCTTCCAAAGACCTCCCATATGTGGGGCCCTTGGTGGAATAAAATTCCATTCAATACCTTCCTCAGTGAAATATGCCGCCAGATTTTGATCTGGAAAGTTAAGGGTCTTATAAAATACCTTTAGTTGAGAATTCGCACCAACAAAATTTGTTGCATTATCCGTAAAAATTTTGGAACATTTTCCTCGCCTAGACATGAATCTCTTAAGGGTCGCAACTATTGCATCCGAAGTCAAATCGGAGAGAATTTCTAGGTGAATGGCACGAGTCACAAAGCAAATGCAAACACAAACATAAATTTTATTCAAAACGCCCTTTCTCTGGTGTTTGTAAGTTACAAAATATGGACCTCCCAAATCTAGTCCAGTTATACTGAATGGAGGGGCCATATTTACTCTTTCATAAGGAAGATTGCCCATTATTTGAGAAGAGGGAATTGGTTTACACTTGAAACACACCACACAAGTATGAACCGTTTTCCTAGCTAGGTTTCTACCTCCTAAAGCCCAAAATCTCAATCTTACTGCATTCAGCAGTCCTTGTGGACCAACGTGAAATAATTTCTTATGCAAAGTTATGAAATATATTTTACTCAATTTAGAATTTTTAGCCAGTATACCTGGATGCTTTTGGCTGTAGGGTATGGAAGCTTTTTCCAGCCTTCCACCAACTCTCAGGATTCCTTTATCCTCCTGGAATATATTCAAAGATTTAAGATTACCTGACGGGTCACTTAAGTTAATGCCACTCTGGTCCTGTTTAATAAGCCAGGTTTCTTCATCATTTACCTCACTTTTAGTTAAAGGTCCCCTCTTTTTCACCTTGGATCTGCAATTTTCAATAAATCTATAAATATAAGAAATAATATGTATTATTTTAAAATAATTATTGGAAAGGTCCATAAGATGGTTGAAAAAGTCAAAGTTCTTGGAATTCAGCAATGAAGTCTCCAGAGTTCTCTCAGACACCCTTAGTTCGCAGTCAAAGTCATCTCTCTGGGTTGGTTCTGAAATGACAGTAGTTGAATAAATACTCTGTAGAAGAAGCTCAGGACCATGCCACCATAGAAAGTCGTCACGAAGTTCCTCAGGAAGTAGTCCTCCAGATAACACATCTGCAGGATTCTGTTCTGATGCAATGTGATGCCACTGGTCACAGGAACTTAGTTGATGAATCTTAGACACTCGATTAGCCACGAACGTCTTCAATTCTCTTGATTCTCGATGTATCCACGAAATCACAATAGTCGAATCCGACCAAAAATGCACAGCTGGAATCTGAAGATTCAATGCCTCCTTCACCTTCTTAATCAATTTAGCGTCAAGAACTGCCCCACACAGTTCAAGTCTTGGAATGGAAATCTGCTTCAGAGGCGACACTCGGCTTTTACTCGTTACGAGACACACTTTGACTTCTCCAAGGGCAGATATAGACTTGAGATAAATGGATGAACCATACGCCTTTTCCGATGCGTTGCTAAATGCATGTAGCTCAATGCTCTCCGCTCTTTGAATCACAATACATCGGTCAATAGAAATGTTATTCACGGCTTCCAAAGAGTCGATAAATCGACGCCACCCCTTTTCTTCTTTAAAAGGAAGTTCATCACTCCATTCCAATTCCAGCAACCACAATCTTTGCATAAATATCTTTGCCCAAGTTATGATCGGTCCGATGAGACCCAAAGGGTCAAAGATTCTTGCAATAGTAGACAAAACCATTCTTTCGGTGAGTGAAGTTGGCCTTTGTTGCTCTATTCTGAAAAGAAAACAATCTAACTTAGGATTCCAAATTATTCCTAGCGCTTTAGTCTCATCAGACTCCAAGAAAGCATACTCCTGTAGATTGGAAGTTATCTCGGGTAAATTTTCACACCACTTATGAAGATGCATCCCTGCGGTCTTGAACATTTCTATTAATTGATGCTGCAACTCGATTACCTCTTCTATACTCTCGGATCCCGATAGTATGTCATCCATGTAGCAGTCACTCAGCACCACAGGAGCTGCTAAAGGAAAATTATTAGCTTCATCCATCGCTAACTGTTTCAAAGTTCTCGTGGCTAGATAAGGTGCGCTAACTGTGCCGTAGGTTACTGTAGTTAACTCGTACGTTTTTATTGGCTCTCCTATGCCCTTCTTCCACAGAATTCTTTGCAAACACGTTTGCTCCGTATGTATATTTATCATGCGAAACATTTTCTCTATATCCGTAGTAAAGGCATACGTGTGCTTTCGGAAGCGAACCATAATGGAAAAGAGGTCTTCTTGGACCAGTCCGCCATTAAATTGAATTGAATTTAGAGATTTTTCACTCGTTGAAGGACTTGATGCATTAAAAACAGTTCTCACAGCTTAGTTGTAGACTTTTCGGTGCGATAAACACCATGGTGTGGCATGTAAATTGAAACTCCAGATCCATCCCCCTTGATTTCCCTCATGTGGCCCAAATCCTCATATTCCTGTAAAAATTTCTCATACAGGGACAAATATTCTTTATCTCTACTTAGTCGTTTCCACAAGGAGTTTAATCTCTGAATCGTGGTTTGTCTGGATTCACCAAGACATGAAGGATCTTCTTTTAATGGCATCGCCACCGTATATCTCCCCTGGTCATCTCTCGAATGAGTGTTTTTAAAATGGTCTTCGCAAATATCTAATTCACTGGTTTTAACAGAATCGATTTCTACATTTTCGATTTCCAAAAACTTCTTAATTGAATGTTTTAGATTATCCGCAGCCTGAATAAACCCACAATGTTCTTTTCCCTTCGCGTCTGAAGAAATAGATCCGGAAACGATAAATCCGAAAACAGTGTTTTGAAAAATTACGTTTGAACCCTCCGTCTTGAACTCTGTCCGGGTAACATTAATTCATAAAATACTTCTGCACCCAATAGCCTTTGCACGCGCTCTGGAATATTGAAATTTTTGTCAGCTAATTTAAGATTGGGAATATTATTCAGATTAAAATTGGTTTTCGTTGTTGGAACAAGATCTTTCGTTATTGATGGTACCAAAAAAAAGTCTAATGTTTTAATGTAACTCCCTTCTTTATTGCTAATAGATACTGAAACATGCTAGTCTATTGGAATTACTGTTTTGTTTAGTCCCGAAACCGAAACATTAGTTTTGTATTTTTTCAATCCAATTAAATTGCATAAGCTCCTTGTTAAAAAGTTCGAAATACTTCCACTGTCTAGAATTGCTTTGATTGGGAATAAACCATTTTCACATTTTATATAACAAATTGTTGAGCTTAGCAAAACACATTTTTTCTGTTTATACTCGTTGCGGTTAATAAGTTATACATTTCTACTCGCGACTCGAAGAATGGCACTGATGTGTTAAGAGGTTCAAAGGTGGAATTCGTTACTTCCTGGTTTTGGGCTGTATAATGTATCGTTTTATGATGTCTCTTTTGACACTCAGAACAACCAAATCTCGATTTACAGTCTTTCGCTCTATGAGATGTAGAAAGGCAATTAAAGCAAAGGTTATTAGTTTTAATCAGATCAATTCTCTTATTAATGGGAAGTTTTAAATACACTTCACACTTATATAATGGATGCGATTCAGCGCAACAAATACATTTAGAATCTTTAATCCCACTCAAAAATACCCTTGACGCGCTTTTCACTGGATTATTTCTAGTAAGAACATTCGGCAAAATTTTTAAGGTCTTTCCCCGAGAAGTATTATACAAGTCTATCTCTTTGGCAAGCTCTAGTGGGCGAAACCAATCATTTCCTGCTCGAACGGAAATGTGTGACGCTACCTCTTTTTCAAGTGAACTGAAAATTTTTTCGGACACAATAAGATCGTTTAAGTTGTCAAAATCAGAGACCTTCCTTAATTTTAAGTAATACTGCCAATTTGTAATTAAGCGAGAAGTATATTGAATAAATGTTTCATTCGGATGACGCGTAGCTTTTTTAAATTGTTCAAGGAATTGATTTGCACTTGGCTCATATTCTCTTAGTATTATTGATTTTAGTTGTTCATAATTGTTAAGCTCGTCATCTTTAACATATGTTAACACATTTGAAGCTTTTTCTCCCAGCAAATTTAATAAAATCTCCGACTTGAATTTCTCGGGCACATTTTTTGATACAAAGGCTCTTTCTAACGAAGCGAAAAAGAATGCCCAACCTTCAGGTCTATTAGGCACCTTCACCGTTAGGATTAGAACACTTTTCACACCAACGCATCCAGCGTGTTACAACCCTCACCTGTTCTCTCGTTATCTGAATTAACTCTAACATCTAAACGTGCTAGTTAAAGCTCAAGCTCCTTTTCTCGTAATCTATTTTCCGCTTCTTTTTTACGGTCTTCCTCTACTCGCTTACGATCTTCCTCTGCTCTCTTACGATCTTCCTCCGCTTTCTTACGGTCCTCGATCGTATATTGAATTAATTCTTTAGCAAATTCAACATCCTCTTTAAAATATTTATTTTCTTTAATAATTTCAGTTAACTCAACGATACTTACTTTTTCAGCAGCAGTCTCACCAAGTTCAAGAGCTACGATCCGAAGATCTTCCTTACGGCAGTTCTTAAGCATTTTTCTAAAATTAATTTAGTTCTCAATTTATAATAATAAAAACACAAAAAAGACCACTATTCACGTCACCTTGAATGGCTCACTTCTCCGGCTCGGCTGGACGGACCATATTGGGGAGTGGTCCCTATGTGTTTTTGTCTCAGGAAACCAGACGAGGATGTTGACACAACTCTTTTATTTTCACACTCGGTTGCTCACGGAGTATGTCGGAACGCTTGCTATGGGCACCGTAATTCCGCGCTCTCGCTCGTCTGATCTCCCACACACACTCTGAAAACTCTTAATTCGCGTTTCGCTTAATACACTTAATCACCGCCGCGCGGCGCCCACTGCGCATGCTCGAACAATTCTATTGTTATCAGTCCTCAACAAGTGTGCAAATTTTCGAATTAATCTAACCTTTTAAAGTGGGTAAAAAATCGAGTTCAATGATTCTGTTACATATTGGTGAAGCAAATAAAAGCGTGTTAATAAAGTTGCTATTTGTAACAAAAAGTAGAATTCAATTTTAGATAGTGTCACATCAAGCATCATATCAATTACATTTTGTTTTTGAAAAATTTTCCATATGTGCGATCTTGTTTTGATTAAGGCGAGATTTGTTTGCTTTATCATGTATTATTGTGCAGAATTAGTCTTCTTAAAAAATTTTACTATATTTATTTAGATTTTTTGGTTTTTCTGACTACAATATATGTTTTTACGTGATATTTGGTATTGGAAACTATCTCGTAGTTTTAAGTATTAATCATTTAATGTTGTATTTACTTTCTTACAGTAATTTTAGGAACTTATACGTACTCTGTTTTCTTTTCCTTTCAGCTCAGTGTTATAGACAAATACAGGGAAAGGTTGGTAACTTTAAAATCATGTTTAACTCTACAACAGTGCTTCTCAAACTTTCAGCATTCGCGACACAATATTCAAACATAATTTTCATCACACACATCCCCTTCCCACCATTCTATAACAATGCATTGAATTTAGTAGTACTATGCTTTGACGCAAAAATTACAATACGATTTTAACCTCTTAAGCGCCACCGGCGTATATAAACGTCTCGCTCAGTCAAAGCGTTAATTGCATTGGGCGTATACATACATCTTTCCGAAGTATGATCTTTTCTGTGTGCGCTGCTATCCATAAAATTATTTAAAATGCAATAAGAGGATCTTGACGGTGTTTGCGAAGGATTTGTTTATTTCAGAGAGGACTTGTTTATTTATTCATTTTCTTCTCCCACCAATATATCACATTCGCGCTTCTGCGTGAAAAAGAGTAGCATTGGGGAGCAAATCACGTAACTTTTAATCGGCAGGTAAGAGATTAATTATAAACCGTACAAATTATCAAGATTAGTGTTAACTTTTGCATATAATTTTATATGTTTCAAGCCCCTGAGGTCTTTGGTAATTATTAAATTAGCTCTTAATTTAGTATTTTTAAATTAATTATAAAATACATTGTGCGGTACTGATACATTTATAAGTGTATTATATCAGTGTAAATGTGTACTTCATTTTTTTAGTATGTCAGGATGTATTTTGTTTGTTTACTTTCAGTACATTAGTATATTTTTTAAATAATCACTTGTTTTTAACTTTTCAATATGCTCGTACTCCTCCCCCTCCCTCGTAGAGTTATCATGCCCCCCCCCCTAAATTGAGCGGGTCCGGAAGTTTGATAAACGCTTCTCTATAACTTAGTTCTTAAGGATAAAAATTTGTCTTTATACTACTGGGGTTATTTTTATCTGATCTATGATTTCTTGTCATGAAACTTGAACGGAGAATTATAGTTTCAAAAAGCATCACTTAAATTTGGTTTCGAGTAACTAAAGTTGTTCTTGAGGTCTTTCAAAAGGTTTGCTCTATCTTCTCCCCCCAAAGAGGAATATTCCAAATAAAACAAATAAAATTCTTATGCATAACAAATAATACAAGATACTTATACATGAATTAAATGTATCGTTTCATAAGCCAGCATATGAATAAATTATTTTATTGTAAATGATTTGTGTTAATGACAGTAAAAATTGATGTTAATTACACTGCTTGTTTTGAGCTTCATGCAACTGTAACTAACTGCAATATCATTTTCATCTTCTATTCTTACAAGTTTTCTCAACTCGGTGGCTCAGAGGTAGCGTGCGTGCCTCATACGCTCAACGTTGCAGGTTCAATCCAGGCTGGAGTCTATAGATTTTCAGGATGTGACAATGAGGGGTATGCATGCTTTATGATTACGTTGCATGTAAAAGATCCCTTGAGTATCAATTTTGTTCTGGCACTCCTGGTAAAATTAAATCACGGCAATATTTAGCAATTAACGAGAGCTTGAATTGAATGAATTCAAGCGTCAAAATATTAGCAGAGGAATCCACCTATAGATGGGGCCACCAATAAAATGACTCTCACACTTAGGGACTTGTCGTGCCTGCAAGGTCTTAGCTGCTAAAACGCAGCCCATTTGAAAAAAATTCTTACAAGTTTTTTCATTCTTAATAGAAATGAAAAATAAAAGCAAACTAAACATTTAATTTAAACATTTTTACATGAATAAAACTTTTGTTGGTTGTAAAGCATGCTTTCCCAACAAAAATATTTCGTAATTAAACAGTTATTTATTGAAAAAAAGAATTCTTGTTCATCAAGCATCTCTAAATTTAGCAATGTGATTAGCTACAAAACATACATGCAGTCACGACCTATAAATAGAAAATAATACATCAGCTTTAAATTATGCAAATCCAATTTTTCGAGCACACTTAGTTGTATATATTTCTGCATCAAGCGGGAATATTAAATCGAACTGAGCTGAAATCAATTCCACTCCATCATATTACACTCAAGAGTTAAAGAGTGACTTATGGTCATAAACTCAAATTCAAAAAAGTATTATGTGAGAGAGAGATGACTTCCTAAAGGATGGAATTTTTCCACCTACGCGTAAAGAGTTTTTCACGTGAATTCCAAAGTCAGGATATTGAGAAGGAATATTTATTACCTGCTAAGAAAAAATATCGCTTTTAATGGGGATTTTCAAGTGATTTTTTCTGTCCCAAAATGAAGAAGAGGAGTTTTTATTATCATCATTATTCCAGTTTTTCTGCCAAGCCTGAGTCAAATAAAGATTTTATGTTTATATGTCACCCGCTTAATAATCATAAAAGTTGTATTTATGAGTGGTACTTAAATTTAAGGTCTCTAAAGCTTTGTAAAAAGTAGCTAAAAAAACTGATGTTCAGGAAGTTTAACAACATGGAGACTATTTTTTACATTAAAATAAAAAATATTATTATATATATAATTTATAGAAGTTTATTGCCACAGGAGAAAAATTTTTAAATTCACGCTGAATAATATAAGAATTATACACGTAAATTATAAAATTGTGCTGGAAATCAGATCTAAAGGAAATTAGACTCGGAAAAAAAACTGAAAAATGTCTTTACTTACGTCTTACCAAAAAAGTAAAAGTTTGTGTGTTTATAACTGTTTGATAGAAGTGAAAACTTCTGATTTTTTTTTTATTCTGGACAAAAAAGAATCCATATTCTTATGTTCTACGTTTTCTGTTACGATATTTTCGCAAGCGGGTGTTTAGTAGTTCTCTTTTTCGTGTCCATTCATCGATAGATTTGTTTATTTCATCCATTTTCTGTAAAGGATAATGTTTAAATAACCATGCGTTCTTGAACATGAAAATATAAGTATATATGATTTAAATGTCAATTAGTCTAATTATTTAAAAATATTTGTAAGTAAATTACTTATGTAGATTATATTTTTTAACAAACATGTTCATATGGAGCTTAAGTACTATCGCAACAATGCCAACGTTCAAGATAACGTGCCAAGTTGGCAATCCTGGTTTCTTATGTGTCATGCGCGCTGAATTGACAACCATGAACTTCCTTTTATATAATGTCGCCAATATCGCGATAATACGTAAGTACCGTTTATATAACTTATATAACACCGTATACCGTATACTATTGCAATGACTTTAATCAGCTCTGAGTTAAACTATTTATTACTGTAAGAAAATCATCAAATAAATATTCCTGTACAATCTAACTGCAGGAAAGGTCCACAGAAGTGGAATCTCTTTCGCAGTAACGACTTTATACCGCTAGGATACACATAATAGTCAAAGTGATACATTCGGGAATTCGATATGGCAAAGGGCCCACAGTTCTCTCTCTCTCTCACCAGAGAAAGTCTTCACTTTTCTCTAACTCCACACCGAGTGTATAAGCTCGCTGGCTTTATCTCCACCGTTCTCTTGCTGACTCGAAAAGCTCCTCGGTTCTAAATCCGCCTTCGTTTGGGTTAATTCGCGGGGATCCAGGTATCGCTTCATTGAGAGGCCTTTTCCGGATTCTCTCAAGTAAAAGTCTTTTTCCAAACTCTCTCGCTTTCCCTTTTAAACATCCAGTTCCTCATGGTCACTCACCGCCTATCACTTTGATCTCTTCTGTCGGCCCCTTAGATCGAGAGATCTGTCTGGGCGCATAGTGAGATCCCTGTCCTCCAGACGCACTGTAGCCCCAGATCGGTGAGAAACCGAAAGCACATTGTACTGGCGTCTCTTTTCATCTCTCGGACTGCAATGGGAAAAAATGGTCAGAATTTTTGACCACCCATTTGCGAAACTTCTTTCCCAACAATTAGGGAAATGAACGGAACTTTCACGCATTTGCCGGCGTCCCTTCTTAGCAATAAGGGAAAAAAACTGGGTACATATATATTATATCACACTATGTAAGGCTAGGAAAGCTTATTCCTTTTGAGAACCTTTTACTTTTCTTTAAATTCTCTAAGCAAACATAAGGAGACGGTTCGTACTTTTTCACGATTAATGCTTTTATTAACTCGTAATCTCTTAGTTCTCATCACTAACACAAACCAAAAAATTCGCAACTTCCTTACCAATTAACTTCATTAAAATTTTGGATTTTAATTCTTTTGACACATTTTTTAGCTTAAATGTTATTTCTACATAATCAAAAAATAGATCTCCTGTTTCGTTTCTTTTTATCTTCGACCTCCTACATTAGAATAATCTTTTTTTTATTATTTATTTTCTCTTGAGCTTCTGTTCTGTTGACTCACTGAAATTGAGTGGAAGTGGGCTGCATAACAGTAATACTTAAATAAAAAAAATAAAACTTTAAGGGGAAAAAAGTTTGCATGTAATTTTTGCTTTAATATAACACATGTCTAAAAAGTTTTTCATTCAAAACCAAAAGCCATCGTAGCGTCGCCAACCTGAGTACGATTACCGACTGGATCCGAATCTGACGCTTAATTTAGATTGAGTAATCACTTCAATACATAAAACTTTTGCAACCATTAAACATTAGAATTAACTAAGACTACTATAAGATTCTTCTATAAATTTTTTTCCATCTTTCATTTCGTGCTTTCTTCCTGAGATTTAACTTTGTACTTTCATTTATTATCTCTTGACAATGTTGATCACACGCGACAACGAATAATTCAACGACTTATTATGATTTATAAAGTTAGTATCCATAATTATTATTTATAAATTAATTATTAACCAATATATTGAAGTTTGTCCCCCCAATAAAAAATTTTAACAATAGTATCAGAGAAAGAAAACTCTAAAAAGTCTAAAATTTTTGTATAATTTTTCCTCCTATATTCATTAAAAATCGCAATAACATGTGCATTTAAAAAACTGTTCACACTCTTAATTCAAATGATATATCTACCTTGTATATGAGAGATAAGAAAATTCAATTTTTAATAGAG
Source organism: Trichonephila clavipes (assembly GCA_019973935.1). Lineage (NCBI taxonomy): Eukaryota > Metazoa > Arthropoda > Arachnida > Araneae > Nephilidae > Trichonephila > Trichonephila clavipes. The sequence continues at coordinate 67,944 of BMAU01020577.1, forward strand.
AGCAAGAGCATTGATAAAAGCAACGGAAAAATATTTATAGTCTGATACGCTATCTCTAAAAATCAATAAGAAAATTGAATGAATTAAACAATATCAGTGATTAATAATATTAATTATTAATGATAATAAGATTATTAATATCTAACATTGTATTTAGAGATCAAAATGTTGCTAAATATTTTCATTATATTCATGTTAAACAAACCTAGCAATTTATTGTTTCATAGAAAAATTAACAAACTAATGTTGGACAAAATATAAGATTTTATGAAAAAAAAATCAAGCAAATGGTATCCTAATTTCATGAAAGATTCCGAAAATTATCCGCTTATAAATGCTCACATTGAATTAAATTTGTATAGTTGACATATTTTAATCTATAAAACATTTTTGTGTGAGTTACGTTCGATATAACTAAGCTAACTATTTTAAGCGTACCGAAATTCATGTGTAGCTAAATAAATGATGCGATAATGCTAGAGGCTTTATAAAATTCCAAAATCAAAATCTTTTAACAGAGTGGGATGACATTTTTTTTTCTAAATTTATGATTATTTATTTTTTCCTGGTGATTAACAGGTATTACTTGCCTAAAAAGTATAAGCAATTTTATATTTGACCAGAAAACTGAGACTAGTTTTATACAGCAATTCAAATTGATATCTTCAGAGACATTAAAAACGATGTAAAATTCTGCAATATTTCAGTTTTGTGTCACAAAGCTTCAGTACAAAGTAAACTTATAAAATACCGCATATATAAATGTGTGGTTCTTTTTCTAAGCTTTTTACTATCAAACCCAAAAGATATGCAAATGTGAATATTTCAAACCCTTCGCATCCGCTCTAAGAAAAGAAAAGCTTCTTCCACATAAAAAGCAACAATCTGCATTTCTCAGAAACTGTGAAATGGAATAAATTTCACATATAAAAATATTACTTCCTGACGGTGTTACAGCTTTCTAGGGAAAGAGCAAAAGCGCATGAGCTGTAAAAAAAAACATAAAACGTATCTTCTACTTAATTCTCATGGGTAATTGAAAAAGGAATTTTGTAAAATGGATAATTGAGTCTCTAAAATCTCTAGTCGTAAAATCCTATAAAACTTTAGTATAGACCATTTCTAGGAAGAAATAAGCTGCTTTAAATTCCCCCATGGGGCTGCGGATTGGTATTTATCTTTGCATAGTACATTCTCCGGAGCCTGATATCACTTTTTAGTGTGGCACCATATAAGTGGAATAACAATTCTCGCTTTGTTATTTTGACGCCCAGTTTCATCCCTAGAGGGAGGCATTTGAGCTCTGACGATGCAAAATGGAACGAAGAATTTTTTTTTTCTGCCGAGAGTATCCATGCCAAACAGGCACTCTAAGGATCTTTAACATGCAGCATAATCCTACGACATGGACGCTGTTGATTTTCTGCATCATGAAAATCCACCGACTTGGGTCGGGTTTGAACCCGGAAACTTGGACGTACAAGGCTAGTGACAAACCAACTATGCCATCCAGCAGGTAAAAGTTCATTCTGTAAATATTTCGCACACTTTTTTATGTTATGCTTATATATTAGATTTGCTCTTCAATGCTTCTCACTTAAGACTGAATGATTAATTACTACTAAATGGGTTCTAGAAATTTTACTTCCAATATAAGGTAAGCAGAAAACTTTTATATCCTACTGTTATTACTTAATTTGTCATCAAAAATTGAAACAATTTACTTTAAGGTATCCGACTACGTTTGGAACCGTAATTTTAAAAAAGCGCATAAATGGATAATTTTCATGATATTTAGTGTCACTTAGATTAGAATATATGCATAAAATTGTTTTGACAAAAAAAATTTATTTAAATATAATATTTTGGCAAAAAATTAACTTCCTGGTTTTAATGTGATCGCGATAGCCAAAAGATCACGGTAGCAAAACGCGCCACTGCCGAATCTTGAGTTCGAGTCCTGGTGCTACTGAAGACTCACCAAGTAACGGGGCTGATACACAAAGTTCGAAGACACCAGCTCAGGTGTCATCCTCGTCGCTTGACCGTGGATCAAAATTTCGATGCCTGTTTCCAATAGCTATTGTGTTGCTTCTAAACGCGACATTAATAAACAATCAAACGGTGTGCAATAATAATAAATAAGCGAAGATCCTTCTTCTTTCACAAATTGTTATGTATCATTTTTTTATACGTTACATAATTATTTACAAGAAAAAAGTCAAACATTTTCATTTTACACATTTACAAGGAAATTCACAATTACTAAATAAATAATCTAATAAACATGGGAGGAAAAATTTCACACTCTTTGACAATAAGAGACGAACCTATCCATACTATAACATCGATGAAATTGCTTTAAGTTTGTAAGTGGCTGTGCTGGCAGTTCCCCCTACTGTCGGTTGTTTAACTATTCTCAATTTTTAGCAGCAAGTGAAATATTTCTCGGTTAAAGAGAAATTCTCATGAAAAAAGTTCGTAACGTTTAAGATTATTCAAGTTAATAGAAATCCAAGGAATAAACTCAAAAAAAAAATAATGATTTTCTAACCTATATAGCAATTACTTACGAAATGTAAAATTGTAAATAAAATACGTAATGCGACAAAATAAAAATGATTTCTTTTGTCTTCTTTTTTTTAAATTTCTGCTCATTTTTTCTCTTGCGAATCTAACTGTGTGTGTCTATATATATATATTTATTATATATATATATATATATATATATATATATATATATATATATATATATATATATATATATATTTCATATGCATGAGTAGAATATGTTTTCTTCTTCCGTCTTTGACATCCAAGATCTTCTATCATAGAAAAAATCAGAACATTTTCATGAATTATTCACATTATAGACTATCTCGAAACTATGACTTTTCCAGACTTTCAAAAGACTGTAACGAATTTTGGCAATAACTACCTAAAATAGCATTTGAAACTTTATAGGATTCAGTACTGGAGAAGACAGGTATAAGATGGGAAATAGCACATGTTAAACAACGGCTGGGAGAAAGTATAAGTAGATTAGAAAGAGGGGGAGAGATATTATTTAGAATTAATGTATAGCTAATTATAAAGTTAATTTATATTATTTTGAATTAATGCTTTAATATTATTCAAAATTAATACGTAGAATTAATTTTGAATAAAATACGACGTCGTGAAGAATATAATATATAACTAACATAAAATATGCAAAAAAAATTTTTTTTTAATTTTACAAAATTCTCAGTGATTTGATGTGTTTCGCCTCACTCTTATTTCCATTTTAATAGAAAATTATCTATCTATCTCACACACACACTCGCTCTTTGCTCAAAGAAAAATAAATCATATTTTAAAATGCATGTTTCCTGGTTTCTTAAAAGCCTGCATAAATTAGCATAATGAACCTGGTTCGATACGCAGACCAACTTGTTTTCTATTTCTTGGATTGTAAATTGACAAAGATTCTACAGTATTTAACATCATGTAAGAAATCTTTTTTTAAAATTATTATTATTTAAATTGGATGTAATACATTGTATCTGCCAAAATTGTTTACTATCAAATTTGAAAATTGGTGAATATAGAGTCTGCAGTTACTAAGAAAATATACAGAACATCAGTGGTTATGTAGTACAGTTATGTTATAATATATTTTCCATCAATTATATGGAAAAATCCAAATGATTTTCTCTCTAAAGTTGATATTTTTAAGCTTTGTTTTATTAAAAGCAAATGATTTTTAAGAACAATTCAAAAAGACTTTGAATAATTAATCACGTGCAGTACATATAAAAATCTTCGTAGCTGTGTGATATCAATATAAACCAGTAACAGCCTCCAGGCGATGACGATCATTTTATCATGGTGGCTAAGGTACTCGTTTTCGGATCGGAAGGTGCCCAGTTCTAATCTGTCCTTCAAATATAAGCTAAGTGAAATAGAGTTTCATCACACATTTCTAATTTTTTTTTAAATCATTAGTGAGATGACTTGTTGAAATTCTCATCCTAGACTGCAAGTTAATGTCAGCCAACTGCATTTATATTTACTCTTTTTGATCTTCATACAAAGAAAGTTTTGCTCACAGATACACACCAATTTAGTGAATTCATCGGGAACGAGCATTTTATTCACTAAATCGTAATATCGGGGCACAAAAAAACAATTTTTTTTGCACTTAACTTTTGGAAATTCTATTATAAACAACTACACAAAATATATTTATATTTAGAAACTACAAAATTTTTATTCAGCAGCTAAAAATACTGTTAACGAGCTATTACACACCATTTAACTGGAAATTTTAAAATACTAAGAGATGTTTGACAATCTTTATGATTCCTGACTGAAAAGAGTTCTTTTTCTACTCTATGCACAGAGGAAAATACTGCATCATTTGCATCCTGAAGAGAGAGGTATGTTTTCAAAGTTTCCAAGCAATGTAAATCATTCGAAATTTAACAGTTTTGAAGGGAATTTTGTTATCGATTCCTGATTAGAATCGCTATTGCAAATCAACAATTTCCTCAACTTCAATTGCACAGATAGGCAACGCGTCATTTAGTGTATCATTTTCGTAAAAAAATTTTAAATAACCCCTGCGTTCTGTATACAGATGAGATAAGAATTTTATTACCTGTCCTATTCAAGACTCTTATGATAGGTTACAGTCATGACTCATCTGTACCTGTAACAATAATCCTCACCATTTCCCGTCGAAATTTTCTGCTTACTAGAAAGAAATGTCCCGTTTTGTTCCGGTTAAAAAAACAATCTTTTAAAAAAATTCCAACTGCTGAAATAATTCATTAATTCGGGATTTATTATGCGTCAAATAGGGGGTCGTTAAATAGGGGTCTCAAATAACGAAAACATTTTCTCTGTATTAGGTTTGCTGACTGTCTTGACCGTCTGACAGCAAAAAAACTATTCGAGAACCGCTATTTGGATTAAAACAAAATTTCTCTCTGTGTTTTATTTTTTGATCGATAAAGGATCTATATATTGTAAAACATGTTTATTATTTTCCATGTTAGCCACGGTTATTATTTTCTGAATAATAACTAAGTTTTATATCATGAGTCATTTTTCAAGAAAGAGAAGGAGATAAAGAAGCAATTGTATGGCAGAAATATTTTTCTATTGCCCTCAACGTTACTTGACATCAAAGAGACTACTATATTTATATTAGTGAAGATATGTGCAACCTGGTTCAACCTATTGATTCTTTGAGAGCTTACAAAAATGTCTCTTCTCTCAGAAGAAATGAAGAAATAAAAAGAAATCGAAACCATAATGTCTAATTCTTTTCCGGAGATTAGGAGCCGATCCCACGAGTCAAAACCCTGGAAAAGGTCACGTTTCTTCTCCCCCAACACTCTAATACTCGTACACAACTAATGGGAAGTCGTTCCCATCCTCATTACATTGACAACCTCTTTTCTTCCATTTCCTCTTCTCCGAAAATCACGCCCTTCAATGGATTTTACGTGGAACAAGTTGAGCTGCATACTTCAAGTTGAAAGATAAAACATGGTCCCATTTTATAGTTTGTTAGGATTACCTCCAAGAGACTAATAAAAAGGGTTTTATTAGGAGAGTATGCTAAAAGTTTAAGAAATTAAACTGGTTTGCAAGAAAAAAGAGATAATTCCATATTCTCCATATTTGGGTTCAGAGCCTAAAGGCAATTACTAAAAGAGCTTTATGTACATTTAATCATCACCAACGATTTCGAAAAAATGAATATTTTACTTATGCTTCCATTAAGAATAAAACTAGAAATTAATAAATAACATTTTTTTAACTTTATTTTGAATGCGTTTTTATTTCAAAATCGAAATGGTGGCATTCCATGTACGTGGTTCTATATAACCTACATATTGTAATCTATACGTGTAGAGAAAAGCAGTATATTTTAACTACTTGAAAACAAAAACATTTTCGAGATAAAGCTAATAAGATAAGAATAGGGAAAAAAGATTAACCCTTTTATTTTCTTTTGAAGTATAGTCCTGATTATGAGAATTACTCTTCTTTTTATTTTAAGAATTATTCGACGTCTTAAAATACTTGTAAATTACAATTTATATGCATCTGCGTATCTTAAATTCTGAAGTATATTTAATTTCGAAAAATATATACATCATTTTTCAAAAGAAAAATAAAGCACCAGGGTGAAGCTAGCTGTTTTTAATGGAACTAACCTCGAGTAAATCTCTTAAGAGCAGTCGGAAACCTCTCTACCGACCATGTTAAATGGGCTGTTTTCGAGGTACATTTTCTCCAAATCTGTTATATGTACAGGCTTGAAATTTTTCATGTAATTAAAATACACATTTCTCATTAGACTCAAATGAGCTTTTAGCTCATTTTGAATTGTTTCATAATTTATAAAATATTTTATCAAACATAGTTTACGTTAACCCGTTTTTCACATAAAAAAATTTGTAAAAAATAAATTTGGGGGTTTTTTACAAAAAGCTCATTTCAGTATATATTAGCCATCATTATAAATATATCATAAAAAATTTACATACCTGTGAACAGTAGTTTCTAAGAAAAGGAACATCGAACATCAAAAATTGACATTTTGAGAAAAACTGATTTTAACGTATAATTACTTTTTAATTAAAACATTCCAGCTCCATATTCTAATCAGCATTTTTTAGTAGCTCATCATCTTCTTTCTTCCTTTTAAGTCTTTTTTCCTTCCTAACTACCTTTGTTTTTTGTAAACAATAGTATTTTGCTCGTAACAGCCTCTGTTTGTCGAGGCACTCCATCGCCGGTACCGTGTAATCAACAGGCTCAATACACATTTTTCTCAAAATTTCTAGTTTTGATACATTCCCCATATTAAATGAGGAAACTGCATCATATGTACCCAGTGACAAAACTTCTAATTGTACAAATGTTTTCTTCGGTACACGAGACCATATTACATTATTTACACTTTCGTTAGGATTTTGCGTACCTCCATGTAAACACTTTTTTAGCAATTCTGGATTAGCTAAATCCCTAAAAACAGGTCGCATGGCCTCCACAACATCCACAGGTAAACTATTTTTGTGATGATAAGTCTCCCCAAGCAATTCTGCTTTTTTAAATTTGCACTACGTATCTGAATCAGAGGGACAAAATTCATGCTGAGGTTTTTCATCGGTTGATAGCTTGTGTAAAAATATTGGCCATATGGCTTGTTGCATGTCCTTCACGCTAGACAAATTTCTGCGGATAGCTAGACCATAATATGCTTGCAGACGGTCGATTTCTGCCTCTGTCAATCTATTTCTTCCGCATAAAGGCTTTCCGTCAGAAAGTTTTTGACCTCTCATCTTAGTTTTCAAGCGTCGAAGACGTGTCCCCATTCTTTTCATAACATGACCTATGCATTCTAATTTCTCGACAGAGCAATGGTCACCATATACTTTGTTCTCGACAATAGAAGTAAATGCTTTGGAGTCCCCATCTCCTAAATATTTTGTGTACCGAACATTGTAGAGAGACTGGGAACGCTGAAAAAAATGGATAGAGCTCCAGCTACTTCCATCTTACCGCTGTAGCCTTCAAAATTTCTCTTACAATTTTGAAGATGCTTGGTTTTGTTCGGACAAATACAATGTTTTGAAAAAACTTCGACATCTATAACTTTGCCGGTATCAACACTTGTGACTGTCAACAAGCCATTCTTCGAAGAAAACCACGCTTCTGCCAGCTACCATCAACAGCAACAGCAAGGTCCCTTTTTCCATCATTTTCATCAACGGCTTCACGAACAGCTTCTGCCATACTGTGTTCACAGGTTTCTCTTGTTGCCTGCAGTAAAATGTGGTTGTACTTTGAGAATTTTGTGGGTGGCGGGGGAAGATTCATGATACCGCAAAACATCCTAGCAGACTCAGCACCTTTACCTATGCATCGCATAGCATACACTAGCCGGGTATTCAGTTCGTAATTCTCAGAACTATCGCATTTCTTGAGTTAAAAAAGTATAGTTATATTTACAAGAAGGACATTTTAAGTGAAACTTCACAGCTTCACCACTGTTACTTTCACTGAGGTGCAACCTGAGTCCTGTTTTTTCACACTTTATACATTTTACAGCTTCAAAAAACACACAAGCTAAAAGGTTAATGTCCACAACATTTCTGAAACCAGAAAAAGCCTCATCCGAATATGAAATATCCATGTTTACAATTTTTCTCTCACTGGCAGATGGTTCAGTTTTCATTAGTACAAAGATTTGCACCATCAGCACAATTTTTTCATCAGCAGAGTTCTTTGGAACAGTAGAATTGCTTTCACCACAACCATCATTACTTTTATTACATCTTCCTTTATTAAAAACTCCTCTTCGTTTCTTAAATACTTTAGTCGATGCTCTAGGCATGGTAAAGTCGATATATTATAGCAATTTTTTTGAAAGTTTAAGCTTAATAATGTTAAAGAATACTTGCGAGTTCAAAAATTATAACGCAGTTTTGAAAGTGTAAACAAACACTGATTTGACCGTTAAAAATACAGTGAAGTTTCAAATGGGTTAGGAAATAAAATAATAAAAGGCTCAATTTATACAATAAAAGATAAATGTTTTGATTTATACCAGACGCTCAACTTTTAAGCCAAAACAAAAAACTTTGTTTACTTTTACGCTTGTCAAATGGGCGTGGCCCAGTTTCAACGATTATTTAAAAATAGGTTTTTAGGGCTTCTACTTACCCTAGAGGTTAAAGTAAGGTATTTTTAGAAAGGTTAAAATCTGTACTATGTGGAAATGTAAAAATCTCAAATTGTCAAAAAAATCAAATTTTACCTTTCCGACTGCCCTTAAACAGATAATGAGACACTTAAAAATTCATCACCTTAATGTATATCAATTGCATGCTGAATGATAAAATCAGTAAATCATGAATTTTGTTTACATGTATACTGGTACATTCAGCTGAAAAGAGTGATAAGTATCCATATTCTCAACTTGCGTTACTTTTTTCTTAGCATGAATTTGTTATTTATCAATTCTTACTCCAGATCTGCGATATTCTAGATTAGTTGAATCTGGCCAGGTCCACAATGCCCCTTATATATTCGAATGGTAAAATGGTTTTTGACTTGGCTGGCCAAAGAAGGGTATCAACAACAAGGAAGCAAACCAAAAGGCATGCAAACCGTATGAAGGCTGATATTAATTTTTTTTTAAATGTCACCCAAATGATGTGCTATGAACAGTAATGTAACCGTCAGTAGAAAGTCATATATATCAAAATATCACAAAATCAGGGTGACTAGAATTGACGTTTTTGTAAGTATCACTTCAAACCGTCACACCAAAGCTAATGACTATATAAGCCAAAAGCTTATTGGGACCAATTCTTCCTCTCACGGATGGCCACGGCAATCAAATGATCATGATTATAAACTTGTGGAGGGCATTGTTTATACCTAATAGTGAATTTGAGTCCTGAAGTCACTGAAAACTACTCATATAGGGAGGCTATGAACACTGTATCCACCGAAGTGAAAGTCCTCACATTAGTTTAATGTGGAAGTTAAAAGAAAGGGGAGCAGCTCTGGTGTCATCTTTATCAATTGACTGTTGTTAAAAGTTACGAAGTCCGTTGAAAGTAGCCCTCAAGTAGTCCGTTGAAAGTAGCCCTCAAGTAGTTTTGAAATGTGGCGTTAATAAACAAGTAATTAATCCACACAGAGATCTGAAAATTATCTGCTCAAAGTCTGAAACAGAAAATATCGCTGAAAAAATGTAATGCCATTTAGCGCGAACACTATAGACGACTCTGCGATGTTGTGGGTTGAACGCTGAGAACGCGGAACTCAGCGATAATCGGATGGTGGCAGATAACATGGGCGGTATGAAAGAGACTGTAGCATATTGGATAGTGGACAATGATGGCATTCAAGCAGTTCAAATCTATCACAAAAGGCCTTGCTAAATATTGGAGCCCCTTGATCTTCCAGGTTTTTCAATCCACCAATGAATGCATTGTAGCAACGTCTCCTTACGGTGCAGGTGACAGCATATTACTCGGTTTGGCCAATCAGCTTAAGGCATTTCAATTAGGAGAACCCGTTCGAAAACGGTCAATTAGCTATAAGTAATTCGATAACGTCATAACGGTATTACTGTTGTATTCAGAATTATGACGTCAACAACAACAAAAAAGTAAATCGGGTGCAGTTGTGACATGTTATATACAATGCTAGCCGCGCAACAGAAATGCGCAAAATTATCAAAGCTGTAATCATTGGCTTAATAATTTACATTCTTATTTAGAGAAATTTGCAAACAAAAATTTGCGATGGTTGAACTATGAGCTTTTCTTAAGTTTTCAGTAGTTTTTCTATTGTTACAAAGAAATTTATTTATTGAAAATATCTTTAAATTTTATGAAGGAGAAGTATGCAAAAAAATTGAATTATTTTTTTGCTGTTGAAGAATTTACTTGTGAAAATATGTCAAAAAGTTGAAGGTAATTATAATTTTTTGAAAATTCTTTAGAAATAAATCATAAATTTTTAACATTTTTATATTATGCAGAATGGTTTGAAAATAAGAAACAGTTAATTTCCAAAAACTGGATATAATCATATTTTATTTCATTTGACATGGATTTTTTATTTTTAAATCATTTACTGTGAAAATTAATAACATAAAAACAGATAGATAGTGGAATAAAAATGGAAAAAATCTTAGTTTTCAACAAGAATAATAGAACTTGAAAACAAATTTAAGAAAATTAAGTTAAATCTGATAAAATTTAAATGGAAATAAATATAAGAACTTGAAAAGAAATATTAACCTGAGCATTATAAATAACCAAATCAGAGAAAAAAATTTTGTTCTTCATACAAGAGAAACCAAAAAAAAAGGCTGTTAACATTTATTGTGAAGATAGTTGATATAAATTATTGGTCATAGAATAACTGATTGCGAAGATAATCCTAAAGAATTTTTCTTATACTTTTCTAGATTCAATGATTTTTCAGTTAAATCCGTAGAACAAAAACTATTTTTTACGAATTCAAAAATTTTATACCTTAACGATTATTTGCATTTAAGTAATAATAAACCTTCTTTCAAATTTTTTACTATTGAATTAATCAAAGGTGAAAAGAAAGTCTTGAGAGTTCCTTAAATGATTGTTTGATGAAAACATGGAAAAGGCAGATCTTCGACAATTCTGTTTAAACAAAATCCTCCTTATTTCTTAGATATTTGATGAGCATAATTTAAAATGCAAAATCCCGAAAATTTAGCTTGTTTTAAAATAAGAACGTTTACAGCATCCAATCATTAGAAAAAGAAACTAAACTAAAGGAAATGTTCAGATTATTCTAGATAGCAAAGTTCCATATTTTGGTGGCATTTATTCTTTCAATGAAACGTATGTGTTTTTTTTTCATTTATGTCTATGTTAGGATGGTAGAACTATGAAAGAGACTAATACCATCATTAAAAAAAATATTACTTGTTTCTAATACATTTCGTAAAGGTTGATAACTAGTTTTAAGAAATACATTGAATACAAGCCCTACATTATCTTCTTCACGAGCATAGCAAACCAGTATTCAAATTATTCTTTTCTTTCCAATATTAAAAGCAAAAGTATTTAAATAACACATCTTTTCAGACCCATGTATATCATTCCTTCTCAAAAAATATCTATATGCAAGAGAGCAATCCGCAGGGTGGTGTTTTAATTCACACGCTTGTACACACGTACATTCACGACTCTTTTCACACCACGCAATTGTTTAGCCATTCCTTTTTTGCACACAACTCTGCTTCTCTATCTTTGGGAATCTATCTCAAGTACACACTTAAGAACATACAAAAATTCCTAGGCATTCTGGAGGACAGGGTTACAGACTCGAGAACTGTATTAAGGTAGAAAATTTGCAGATAATAATTTTCAGAAAGGCACAGCGCCTGTTAAGCCTTCTTTTCCCAGCACACTTCTGAATAATAACGTACAGTGGTTCTCAGCAATATTTTACTTCGGCTTAACACATTGATGGAAAATTAATTTACAAAGAGTAGACTATTTACTAAAGAAATTCTGTTCTAGAAGTCCTCTCGCTTTCTCCCTCGTTAGAAGAAAATCTCTGTTTTTAAAAAATGAGGTTATTTTCTAAGCTAGCAAGTTCTTCACACAATTATAACGTATGCTCTTCTCGTCTGGGGTGCAATAGATGCTTCCCACATAAAAAAAGAGGCGAAAAGTTGAAAATAAAATATTCAAAATTGACTAACGCACACATTGGTAGAATAAAAACAACGTAATGCGCAGTGATTTGCACAAGAAGCCGGTTTCTAATCACATTACTAAATTATCCAGATTTTTTTATCATTCAAAATGATGAAAATCTAGTCATTCGAACACAAATATTATTTACAGATCCGCATACAAAATCAAATTATGTTCATAAACCCACAAACCTCCTTGCGGTTGAAATTTCCCTCACAAAAATTAAACACTTAATGCCCATGCTGAATAAATTTGCACAATTTATGTCTACATTAAAATTAGACCACTGACTTTAGATGTCTCTCTTTTTATTTCTTTCCCTTCGCTTCAAGTTCATAATCGCTATCGTTTGTCCACTCTTTTTTGTCTGCACCCTCATCTTGGCATTTGCACACACACCCATCAGAACATTTTTCAATGAAGTCCGGTATACTTGGTGCATTATATTGGGTAATTATGCATATCTTTATCTTTTAATTATGCGTGTCGCCATCTATCGTCCCTTCGGGGAAGTTTCACTGAGCTTAAATCGCACTGTCACCTGTATGGTGCTCAAGGCCAACGACAGGCGTACCTCTTGCCCTTGCCACGATGAATTTCGTGGGCCTCGTTCTGACTACGTCAGACAGGTGGCATTAGCCACAACAACAACAACAACTAATAATAAATCAAACACACACATAGAATTTAAAATTTTGTTCCACTCTAAGAAATCAATGTATCGGAACAAAAGTTTTCAAAAATCTTACTTTTTTTAATACATTACTCTAAAAAAATTAATTATAAATATATGACATGTTTCAAGTTAAAACCAAGCTTTCTCGTAAAAACGGTTTTTATTCATCGAGCCATCTACATGTTCTGTCGCTGAGAGAAAAGGACGCCAAAGTGCTTCGTCACTTATGCCCAGATGTCTGAAGAATGTCTTATTTTATGAGTTGTACTTGAAACTTGATGCTGACACATAGGGCTATAAAATATAATTATCTGAGATAGAAGTGTTTAATGGTTGAGCCATCTGTTTCGGAGAAATAATTGGTGATTAATTTAATACTGGATGTAATGGAAAATATAAGTTAAATGTTGTGTAAAGGGAATTTAATTTTAAATCTAATTTAATTATCCTTACCTATATATATATATATATATATATATATATATAATCCAATATAAGAATTTTTAATATATAATCAAATACATATACATACACATATATATAAAATTATACACACATATACATATACATATAAACAAAAATATAAAAATAGTCAAACAAAATATATATATATATATATATATTTGTTTTACTTGATCTTTTCCCTCAATAAATTCCGCAAACCTAAAAATGATACACCATAGAACATCGAACATAACGTTGCATGTTGTTTCGTCTGAATAATAAGAGGCAATGGATTCAATACAGAAATTTTATGTCTTCAACATTGTATAGTCTCAATCAAAAAATATGGTACCAAGTCTAATTTATAATCACTGCTCTCTCTTAAAATGGGAACAGATTTTTTATTTGATATTTTTATTAATGATACATTTTGAACTTAGAAGCTGTGCATCGGTTATTAATTATTATTACTACATTAGTCGATTATTATTATTAATTAATTATTATTATTATTACCGACGGTTTTCGGTTGTAATGTAAATAATGCATTTACATTTATACACACGCACGAACATATATATATATATTAGCTGTAGTATACACGACAATATGTTTCATATAGTATGACTATCGATTGTTTTTTACGTTATTGATACCTAAATCCTAGTATTTAACTCTCGATTGTTTTCAAAAATATTCTTGTAGTCCTGTCTTCTTAATTTAAAGAGGATAGGACTTGAATTTCTAAACAGAAGTATATTTATCTTTTATTCTGATTTGCACATAACGAGTTCTTAGCATACGTCTAATCAACAAAACAAATATGCTTGCCAAATTTAAAGTATACAGGTTTAATACTTAAGAAACAGAAACTTTTATCTTTTAAACCCCTGCAATATCTCCTCCCGTCCTTTGGAATGAGATTTCCACAAACTTACTATCAACAGATTTCTAATTAACAAAAGGCAATTTTTGCCAGATTTCTAGTCTGTAAGTCTATTTCAAAAATGATAATATTTGTCTTTAAGACTGCTGCAACCCCTCTTGGGAGTTGATTTTCACAAATCATATTCTTAGTGGATCTCTACCGAACAAAAAAGAGACATTCTTGCAAAATTTCAAGTCTGTAAACCTAATAATTCAAAAATTAGATTTTTTTTTGTCTATCAAGTCCCCGCAACTCCCCTTGGAATATGATTTTCTCAAAACTAGTTTTTAGCAGATCTGTATTCAACAAAATAAACATGCGTACCCAATTTCAATCCTGTACGTCTAAGAGTGAGAAATTACCGTGATAAGTAAGAGAGTAGATTGTTTTTCTCTTATATAAAGAGAGAGACACATACAGATAAAGAGATTAAAGGAAATAATGTAATTATTTTGTATTCCTTTTAAAGTAATTCCAGGCAATAAAAGTTAATAATGCAACAATGATTTTTTTTATGCCTGCTAAGTTACCAAAACGAAAAAATATAACTTAATTATTTTCTTAATTGCTGGAAGGAAAAAAGTGCATTATCCTACTTAAAGTAATGTTTTAAATCACTTAAGTATATATTTTATTTTTCATCTTATTAAATGTAATGAGAAAGTCCTTTTATTTTCGTTCGTGTGTGTTTTATTTCCAGAAAAGAAAAATCCCAAATAAATGTGCTTTAAAGGAACGTCGCAATTATTTTTTTCTCCTTTTCTCCTCTCTCCCTTCTTTTTCCAGTCTACCCTCACCCTTTTTTCCTCACTTTCTTCCTTTTTTCTTCTTATTTTTTTTATATTTCTTCTTATTTTGCTTTAAAAAAAACTATTTTAAATTTTTTAGGAAATTAGTCGTATATCATGTGTAACTGAATAATTAAAAATTATGAAAAACTACAAATAATCTGCTAACGCAGTTATTTAATGCAAGAACATTAAAAAAAACCATTCAATTACAAATTTTGAAGAAGAAATAAGTTTCTTCAAATAGCACTCTTTAATTTTTTTTCAAGTATACGAATATTGTGGAATATTTTCACTCTCAGTTAGCACTGTCAGGTATAAAAATCACTCAACGAATTATTGGCAACGGCCATGGTTGAATGATTGCTGGAAAAGAAATTTCGTTCTTTTGTACCACGTTGTATAAGAACATTGAAATTGATTCATAAAATTTTTGTAATTAAAATTATGTACTTCATAATTTGTTCAATGCAAGACATGAATAATATCACTTACATACACACTCCAATGTGTAAAAGTTATGCAGCAAACATAGTTTCGCTGATTTTTCAAAAAACTACAGAACCATCGTTGATAATGATAGATAAACATAGGAATGAATTTTTCTTAGTAATCCATTCAAATTCGACATCCCCCCAATTACATAAGCTGATATTTGTGTGAACAGATATTTCTAACGCTGCTTTCTGCATTTTTAGTTTTATTTTTGAACATTTTCAAACAATGGCTGTAAGAGAATGTCTGGATAATTAATATCGAGAGAGAGCAGTTGGGAGATTAGGCACAGGATGATTCCAAGTATAGGTGGCAAGATAGGTTTAAAGATTATGGAACAGTTCCAGGTAACCAGAATAATATCTAGAAGATTAGATAGAAAGCACCCAAGTCACTACGTCAAGGTGACCATTACTTGGCTATGAAGCAAGGCACAATGGATGGGGAGACAGCTATTTAACTGGCAATTGAGCTCTATATTGCCTCTGGTACCTGGGTTTCCAGGTATACTGTTTACCAAAGGCTGAATGAGGGAGAGTTTTACTCCAATGTTTTACAGGGGGCCAATGTTTTACATTCCCTTCATACCATGTCACGGGTAGCCCCAGAGACGTCTTAAGACTTCTCGAGGCACTGGGCCCCTACACAAATGTATGCTCCAATTATGACGCATAAAAGTAGACAGTACATAGCCCACGCGTCGTAAAATACTCTTTCAAACAATAACTAGAAACAAATAAATGTATATGACTTACAATCGCACAAACCAGCTCCATCAACTGCTGCCTTTTGACTGAATGAGTATTGATGGTGTATGGTGGTAGGTGTAGGCCTGTACATAGACGACGGTCATCATATGTAGCCTGTTGACATATCGTCCGAAACTCCCAGTTTTTCGGAGAATACAACCGGGAATAATATCTGACCGTTGAAATTTTTCGTATCATGATCTTATTAAGGCTAAGTCAAGAACAAGACGAGGTCCCCATTGTAGCCGAGGCTCTTAAGCCAGTTGTCCCTTGCTTTAAGTCTCCCCTGAATATCCCATATACCATGGGTCAGACAACATCATGCTTGGACAGGGTAGCAGTGGGTCTGTGTTCTTTTCATGAAAGAGTGGGGATTTAATCTGAACATTTATATATTCCCGACGCCAGTAGCGCACACAGGAATTTTTCAAGAGGGGGTTCCGGGGTCGAAAGTTAACCATTCTTGTATCATGCTCCTTTTGATTTTTTCGATTTTCGGGAACAAAACACAGTAAAAAAACTAATTATTGAATAAATAATTAGCATTAATTAATAAAATTAATCATTAATAACAAATACTTAATTAAATTTTACGTACTATATACTTAGAATTATAATCAATCGGAAAAAAATCAAGGGCTTTGGGGGTCCGGACCCCCAGGACCCCCCCCATTGTGTGCGCCACTGCCCGACGCGTGTTTTGGAAGAATATCAAGGATCTGATACTATCCCTCCAACATTATGGACGTGAATCTCTATAGTGGTATTATGGTCTGGGATTCCGTGAAGTTGAATGAGCACACAGAAAAAACGTACAGCTGTACGTTTTTTCTGAGGAAACTTGACAGCTCTAAGGTATAGGGATGAGATCTTAGAGCCCTGTGTAAACATTTTTAGTGAAGTAGTTGATACTCAGCTCATTTAATAAATAACGCTTGTCCACGTAAGGTTTAGAGGTTCAATTAAATGGTTTGAGGTTGAGGATATTCAGAAAATGAAGTGGTGAACCAGATTTCCGAACCTGAAACTCATTTTGTGTGTCTGAAATACTCTTGGTAGTACAATATCCTTCTCACAAGCTTACTAATGTAGAGTAAAAATATGTCAGAAAAATTATTACATTGAATAAAAAACAAAGGCTGTATGTATATTTGCTCAATAACATTTAGTTTATGTCAATAACTTTTCCGAAAGTTAAAGAAATTCAAAATGTATGCAAAAATGTAAATTAAAATGTAAATTCTCTCTATAAGAAAATACGTTGTTATATAATTAAAACATAAAAATATATCAAAAACGTGTTTAAAAATTAAATACATTTTTCTCACTTTAAAATGTCCTTGGGTGCAATTTTTACATCCAAATAGAACTATAAAATGCTTAGTCATCTATAAGACGTATATATTATCCTTGCAATGTATCTCAAACATATTAGACTACATACTACGAAAATATATTGACTTGGCGAAACCCTCCTGCTCACCACTGGTACGCAGCTACTGGCCTGTCTCTACACTGCTTGAGTTCCAGGGCTCACCAGACGGCACTCCTTGGCACGCTTTAGAAGCGGTCACTTGTGTGACCTTTGTGCAGGAGGTTAAGTCTTTCTTTACCTGTCCCTGCTCTCTCCCTGCTTCTCCTGTTCAATTTCTGATTGCTGGGGCATTTCCCTGCGACAGTTGTTTGAAGATCAAGACCTGGTGTGTGAGATTATTATGCGGAAAGGTCAAATGGACTTGGTGTAGATTTTTCTGCTCCAGAGAGATTGGAAGCAACAACACAACAGCAACAACATATTAGACT
Organism: Trichonephila clavipes; assembly: GCA_019973935.1. Classification (NCBI taxonomy): domain Eukaryota; kingdom Metazoa; phylum Arthropoda; class Arachnida; order Araneae; family Nephilidae; genus Trichonephila; species Trichonephila clavipes. Next base: position 86,099 of record BMAU01020577.1, read on the forward strand.
GATATACTTCAAATATTCTAAATATAATTTATTAACTGATAAAGAAAATAAATAGATAATTTATTTCTGTAAATCACAAATTTTAAAATGTTAATATTTCCTTTATTTTTTTTCGTTAGATCTTTAAGAAAGATAAATTAACTAGTATTTTGTGCTTTGATATAATTAACATATTCTATGACATACTTTTTATTCCTAAACGGAAAATTTGTGCTAACTTTATTGTCCACTGAATCAAAAATTCGCAAAATCTCTACAATACTGTATTTTAAGAAGCCCTGTTTGAAAGTTAAAAAACTACATAGAAAAAGTTCCTCAACCATTCTCTTTTTTTATTCATGTATAGTATTTTTTTTCCCTCAACTAATTTGTGGAAATGCTAATTTGAAATTGTAGTTCATTTCAAATACGAATAGTTCTGACTATCAAACATAGATGGCACCACTAAATGAAAAGATTTTCATAGAGTTGTTTCATTTACAGAACTTCACAATGGGGTACTTCACTCATTTCTTATTTTTTCGGAAATATTTATTTCCAAATTATTTTTAAGAAATTCTATTCGTTTTTAAAATTCGCTGGAATATGAAAATTCTTTTTGTTTCAATTCATATTCATATTACTCTTTCAGAATTCGAAATACGTGAATAAATGCTGCAAAAAGATAGTAATTTATTTTCATTACATTCACAATTAAATTATTTCTTTTGTTTCGGTATTTTGAGTTTGAAATTGAGTTTTGAAGAAACAAAATTATTATTCAGAAACTTATAGTTTGTTGTATTTTAGGAAATTATTAATTTTTTTTTTATTTATTTATCTTTCCAGGACACCTATGCCCATCAACTAATGCTAAGAGATTTTTCTCTTAAGTTCAGATGGTAAGATTTCCAGTTCGAAGATTTCTCTGAATCCTCTACTTAAAATTCTTTAAACTTAAATAAAACGAGCTATGTAATTTTTTTAAAAAAATCCGTAAGATATTTGTGCCATTTAAAGAAGATTCTCCGAGTTTATACAGAGAGCTTATACTACTCAATAAATTTCAAATGCAGCGTTTCTCAAACTGCGGGCGTGCCCCTCTTGGGGGCCGTGACAACTGTACGAGGGGGGCTCGAGCATATTGAAAAGTCGAAAACAAAATTTTATTTAACTTAATTTATTTGTTTACCTTCAGTATCATTCTGATATAATAAAAAACAAAATACACATTTACACTGATATATTACACTTATAAATGTATCAGTGCTACACAATGTACTTAATAATTAATTTATCAGTACAAAGTTAGGAACAAGATTACTAATTACCAGTTACCCCATGAACTTGTCATACATAAAATTATATACAAAAATTATCACTTATCTTGATAATTTGTACTGTTTATAATTAATTCCTTAACTGCCAATTAAAAGTTACGTGATTTGCTTCCCAATGCCACCTTTTTCCACGTAGGCACGTGTATGCAATGTATTGGGAAAAGGGGGGATAAGGAATAAGGAAGCAAATAATCTGAAATAAGTATATACTTCGCAAATATTGTTAGGGTCCTTTTATTGCGTTCCGAAGCCTTCGGAATAATTTTATGGATAGCAGTGCACAGAAAAGATCGCACTTCGGAAAGACGAATATATACGTCCTTGGAAATCAACACTTTGGCTGAGCGAGAAGTTTATATACACCAGCGGCACTTTAGAGGTTAAAGTCGTATTGTAGCTTTAGCACCAGTAAAGTTTGCATCATTTGAATAAACTCGCACTGATTTTAGCCAAACAAATTTATTAGTTTAACAATTACTCAAAACATATACACACTCCAACACAAAATCGAGACGCACTTTATATAAGTTGGGTGGGTGGATCCCAAGTCTAACCGAGTTCTGCCACGCCGCGCAGCTCGTTTTGCGTGGTTGACGTATTTCCCTTTTGAATAATCCCCAAGGGATTATTTGTCGGCCGATCTGGCACATGAAGCTTAGAGGAGTCTTACTGCATCAATGTATAGTATTAGTGAGTATAGTATGAGGGGGCGGGATGAAAATTATGATTGAATATTGGGTCGTGGATATTGAAACTTTGAGAAGCACTGTTCTAAAGAATTCTTACGTATTGTTAATTTTGTTTTTTGTGTGGTTTTAATCCATAGTATAAGGACAAATAACCCCAAGGTGAGCAAGACAGACTCAGCCTTTCATCCTTTTAGTGGGTTGATAAATGGATAACAAGCTTGCTTGGGAACTTAACACTGGGGGGGGGCGGGTCGTGTCAGACTGACCACCTGACTGAAATATCCTCTCATGCATAGCTCCCAAGGTCCTGAAAACTCAGCTGGGCACTGTATGCCGAGGACACCATAGGCTGTTGAGCCACTGAGTTAAGTTTAATTTATTAGGACAAATACATAATGTACTTTACTTTATACAACACAAGAATAGTAGGGATATTTTGAATTTTAAATCAATTTGAGTATTAAAAAAAAATTTAGTCAAGAGAGAGAAATATATTAAGCCATTATTTGTGACTAGCATTTAAATGTTAACTGTAGGTAGGAACTATTTAGTATGACTTCTAGTACTTAAGCCATTCCAATGTGTATTCTAGTCATGAAGAGGATATCCTTCGAGCTTGCGCAGCAGAAACAAATACTCCCAAGGAATCAATTCCACAAACAAATTGCCTCTTAGAATAACGTTTTGCTATGCATCAAGCCAATCAATATTAATAAGGTTTTTTTAACCCTTTAACGGGCAGTGGCTAATACGTCTAGCCACATATTAAAAAAATTTTCTCCATGCGGGTGTTGGATATTTATTCTATCCATATGTGTTAATTGAAGCTAAAACGCATAAAAATTAATACGGATGGCAGCATGATACCTTATTTTTCATTTCGTGTCCTCTGATGGGTAGTTGAAATCAGTTTTTCTCGGTGTAAATCTACAAATTGTATTTTGATAACTATAAATAAAATTTCTGATCTTTGAAAAAAGTTTCGACATGTCTTAAGTATACTTTTCCCTCATCTGAATGAATTCAGAAATTATACAATTTAAAAAAAATGTTTTATTTAAGTTTTTGGAAAGCTTTTATATGTGGATAGAGGCTCTATCCACACTAGCCACATAGAACAGAAAAATGACCTATTTCCTGTACTCGAGAGAGAACACTTAGAATCACATGAGAATGTTGGGGGTCGGAAATAAAAACAAACTTTGTTTACAATATGTTGTAAAAGATTCACGGGTTCAAAAATCTTTCATTACAGCTTTTCTACTAGGAGAAAATGTTTGCATAATATAAAGTTCCATAGCTAACAGCTCATCAAATTTGTGAAATAACTAATTTAAATCCTCAAAAATATTGCTCTATTTCTATCTTTTTATACTAAAATTAAATAAAATATAAACTATGGATATATACCATTTTCGAAGTATATTCTAAGTATTCTATGTATATTCTAAGTAAGTATTCCATGTTGTACAGTTATTCTATTATTATTTTATTGCACTTCTATTTTGTATTTAATTGTTATTGAAATAGTTATTAGCATAAATGTTAATTTTTCATAAAAAAATTTATTGTAAAATGTCCTGAAAAGTAAGTTAAATGTTCTTAAATGCGCAGTGAATATAATGTCTAGCCCCTACACACAGGAATAAAACCTCTGATCAAATATTTTTTTGTGACTAAATAATGTTTATAGAGGATGAGAACATTACATTTATCAAGTACTTTATCACAGAAAAGTGTATTTTAGCTTTGTGCCCTTTAAATGGTTAAAGGTATGGTTATCATATTTATTGCAGTAACACGATTTATCCTTTAAACTGATCAGAAATTCTATGAAAATGGCACGCTATCAGAATATATGTAAAGATTTTTTTTTAATTTTTAATAGTTGCCCAAGTAATATAAATGTTTAGAACCAAAACTTCTGTCTGAAAAACCATAGTACTATTATTTTTTTAAGGTACGCAGACTTTAATGTATTTTTGTCTGGGGGATGTCGAAAACCATACGTTTCCAAGCTTGTATGCATCAGTATACATCTCACACAGTAATACTTAAACTTATTAAAAATAAACTTTATTTTTTGCAGTTCAGATTAGCATAAAAACATAAAATCATTTAACTTAGTAACAGATTCGTCATAGACTCTTAATAATAGTATTAGAGATTCCCCACAAATTTCAATGTTTAAAGTAAACTTGATTTTAAGGCATATTCTATTTTATGCATATGCTGAAATTTCCATGGGTTTTGAATATGTTTTGCGTGTGCACACACAAAAAAATGCCCCCTTCTTAATAAATAAATATACACAAAATTATTTTAAAAATATGTACTTGTTTTTACATTTCAATTTTTTAACAAACAAGATATTGTAAGAGAAATTTGAATTTATACTACAGTGACATCGTCGATGGTTGTGAATTCCCATTTTTCGATTCACAATAGGTTTTATGGTTTCACCAGCTGTTCAAGGACAAGTACGACACCCATCGATTGTCCCTGAATTTTTACGATCAACCAGCTGTGGAATGACCAGTGCACGTGGCCATGGGGCCATTGTTTATTGTCTGAACTCAGGGAGTGAAGAGACATTCGGGTCGCCATAATAGTAAAGTAGAGCCGGTGCCCCATTGACAATAGGCGAAGCCTATCTTAAAATAATCATGTCGTCTTTTCTAGTGTTGTGTGAAGGGAATACTAGGAACAGGTGGCGTGATGGACAAGTGGGTCCAGATGTTCGACAAGGAACTATGGCGCCTTGGGCCAGACGGCTCGGGTGTGTTTTGGCGTGTTATGCGCAAATAGGACGAGGGAGGTCAAGAGAGTCTTTTGTGACCTGCCAATGAGAAGGAACGAGGGGCGTGTTGTGAACACACCCCTGGTGTTTAAAAGGGTTCTTTTTCAGTGGAGAAAAAAGTCGGGAAAAGAACGAAAGGAGAAAGAGGACGAGAAAAGAGTCGGGAGAGAACGAACGGAAGGAGTCCGGGATTGGAGTGAAAAAGACGATGAACGCCGGTGGCGTTGAGAATGGGAATATGAACTGACTACACCGGCTTGGCATATAATCTGAATTTATATTACTTTATTAACAAATTGTTTGCAAATAAACTTTGCTTTATTTGTATATTAGCCTGTAATCCTTAATTATTGATGGATAGCTACACACGACGTTACAGCTAATATATATATATATGAAATTGGTGGCAGCGGTGGGATCCGGCATTTAATAGATGCCCGAATCCTTAGTTTTAAGTGAAGGGGAAAAAATGCCAGCCGGGTGTAATTGTGATGAAGCGAGTTTAATGACGCCTAATTCCTGGAGTCCCCAGCTGTGAGAAGTGCTGGATGCAAGTGTCTCCCGTTCCTGCTAGTGATGAAGTGTGCCCGCCTGATTTTTAGAATTGCTTGCTATGAGATGTTTTGGTGGTATCCCCAGCTGTGAGAAGTGCTGGATACATGTGTCTCCCGTTCCTGCTAGTGATGAAGTGTGCCCGCCTGATTTTTGGAATTGCTTGCTATGAGATGTTTTGGTGGTATCCCCAGCTGTGAGAAGTGCTGGATACATGTGTCTCCCGTTCCTGCTAGGGATGAAGTGTGCCCGCCTGATTTTTTGGAATTGCTTGCTATGAGATGTTTTGGTGGTATCCCCAGCTGTGAGAAGTGCTGGATACATGTGTCTCCCGTTCCTGCTAGTGATGAAGTGTGCCCGCCTGATTTTTGGAATTGCTTGCTATGAGATGTTTTGGTGGTATCCCCAGCTGTGAGAAGTGCTGGATACATGTGTCTCCCGTTCCTGCTAGTGATGAAGTGTGCCCGCCTGTATTTTGCAAGTGCCAGAATTCCTGAGTGTTCCTGTGTGTCTTCTATAAATTTGAAGGTGAGTCTTTTCATTGAGATTATTTTCGGGGCAGCAACTGAGTATTGATTTTGTATGTAAAATGTTTTAAATAAGGAATATAACGACTAGGTAAAGTTTTAGTAAACAATAAGAGACTAGAAGGATTTTAAGTTTTGTATGAAGTGTATAAATGTGCAATATTATTGTTGTGGTTTTAGATTTGTGAAATTTAGTATACAGTAGTTATACTTGTTTTGTTGGCACAGTATTGTGTAGAGTATTGTTGTGGTTATAGATTTGTAAAATTTAGTATACAGTAGTTATACTTGTTTTGTTGGCACAGTATTGTGAAGGGTATTGTTGTGGTTATAGATTTGTGAAACTCTCTTAGTATACAGTAGTTATACTTGTTTTGTTGGCACAGTATTGTGAAGGGTATTGTTGTGGTTATAGATTTGTGAAACGCGTAGTATACAGTAGTTATACTTGTTTTGTTGACACAGTATTGAGAAGGGTATTGTTGTGGTTATAGATTTGTGAAATTTTTAGTATACGGTAGTTATACTTGTTGAATTGGAGAACACTGATGTGTAGCTTATTTGTGTTTAGATTTGCGCATATGGGTAAAATATAGTTAAGTCTAGGTCTAGTGTATTGTTAGGTTACCTTGAGTCTTTGTATAATTTTTGTAAGGATTAAGTTTAGATTTGATTTTGTGTGTATTAGTGCATCATGGCGTTTCTGTTAAGAGAAAGAAAAGACGTATTGTTAGAGGTTGCGAAGGAATTGAGGGTAGAAATTGATATTACTTTACCCAAGATAGAATTCAAGAAAAGAATCTGTCAAAGTAAATACTATGACGAAGAGTCAGTTAAATGTTTGTTGGAGGGTATCTTGGCGGAAAAACGGGAAACCAGGGAAAGCGAGAGGGAGACAAGAGAATATGAAGAACGTAAATTAATTAAGGAATTTGAGTTACAAAGACTGAGAGCTCAACTCAGTAATAAGTTAAATGAAAATAAATTGAAGGCAGGGAATAGGATTAACGATCTCGCAAATGGCTGTATTTTGTCAGAAAATCATACCACAAAACTTAGTGAACCGGTTAATAAGGGTAGGCCTTTAATTAACCCGGTAGTTAATAAAAGCGTGGAGAACGCTACGTTTTGTGATTTTGAAAAGAAGAATTGTGACCCCCAGTGAGATGGACGAACGTTTCCCACCCGTCTGAAGTAAGAGGGAAAGAATTCAACGTGTATAGAAGGGTCAAAGCTGTGGCGAAGGGTGCACAGCGGGTATTAAATCCGGATAACATTGGTAAGGCTCTTTTGAATTGAAAGGAGATAAGGGAGTGGCGAACCCTGAAGGATTGATTCATGAGAATATTTGTGAGGAGAAATATACCATTGGGACGTTAATGGGTTGTGAAAAGCAGTTAACAATGAATCGGGAAAGTTTACGAAATCATACAATAGCTAAGATAGCAGGACAGTTAAATGGGGGGAAAGAAAACATGTGTAAAGCAGATGTGCGGAAAGGCTTGGAAGACGGGTTAGCAATGCGATTGCCTCTTTCAGAACCAAGGGAGATTTATAAGGATAAGTTAGAGACGGACAATAGGTCTAACATCGGTTCAGAATTTACTTTCGAGATAGATTTACCCGGAAAAAGAGATCGCAGTACCATTTATCGTCTTAATTTAATAAAATTGTACCGTAGAAAGCCGGAATTGGCAAATTTAGTTATGGAGAATAGCTCAGAAGGAATAGATTCCGAAACTCTCTATTCGGTAAAGCTATTTATGGATTTTGGTTTTCAGGGTAATTTAAGGAAAAGTCAAGTGTATTTTAAATTACCGCCTGATCGAAGTAGCTACTTAAGGATGATTAACGCTAAAAAGAAAGAAAGGTTTCTACCAGATCCTGGGACGATTGTTTTAAGACAGAAGGATATTAATTTGGTTACGGGAAAGCCATTTAGGATCAAAACTTGTTGTTCATCCCAGATGTTGATTAATTCACTACGAGAGGATACAGAGTATCTTTTAGATTTAGGGGTAAACGGGATGGGGCAGTCAATCCTTACTCTGCCTGTTGTTTGGTTAGGAAGAGTGAACCGATACCCGTACCCGCGTATCAAATGTATAAAGTATAGGAATTTGAACCAGGTGACGCGAGCCGAGATTTATCTTTTGTTAAAAAGGGAAAGATTGGTAGGAAAGATCAACGCGGCAACGTGCGTCACTGTACTGGATTTGTGAAAGTGGTATTTCCGTCGTTCTCTATTGATGAATTATCCGAAGCACACCACATGCGTTATGACAGTTGGCATGTACATTATTAAAAAAACGAGGTTTAAGTTTCTTTGTGCTTATGATGGATGTAATTTAACGACTCTGATTTTGAGGTTGTTAGAGCAGATTGATGTATCGCGAATGGTCGACACAGACATTCTGATACAAATTTGGAAAAACCGTGTAAAGAAAATAGACTTTGTGTTAAAATGGTTGAGTAGAGTTGGGTCGGAAGTCGGACCGACCAAAGGTAAATTAGAGACATGGGCAAGTTTGTTCCGTGTAGACATAATGTAGATTTAGAAAATTCATTGTATGAGCTACTGAGGCTTGTTAATTATATTCCCAATTAAAGTGTTTCCTCAATAACTAACGTAATGGAAGACAATACCATGAATTGTGAATAACCTGTTATGATGGTTGTGATCATGCTTGCTGATAGCCATAATTTAATTAAATTTAAAAAGTCTTAATTTAAACTTCTTAATTTAAAAATTTGGTTTTTAATATTTTTTTTTGCAAAGCTTGGAATTTATAAATGTTTATTTTGTTTATTTAATATCTTTGGAAACACCGTTGGAATAAGTAGTTGGAATGAGTAATTCTTAGGACTGTGTAGCTCACAGATGTTTAACACAATTGAATGAGCGATTGATGTATTAAAATTATAGAAATATTATAATTTGAGTTAATTTCTTTAAAACCCTAAATTTTGAAGTGTGATGTAACTGTTTGAAATAGAAGAAATGATCCAAGATTCGGAATTTAAGTTTTTTTTGTAAAATGTAGGTTTTAAAGAATTTTGGGTTTATTTGTTTATTTTACTTGTGATTGTATATGTATCTTGGATTGCTGTCCTGATCGGTCTCATTGATAAGACAACCTTTCGGTGTGAAATGTTACGAACTGAACCAAACTGAGGCCAGAGCAGTCCAGTGAAATGGACCTTTTTCAGGGGGAAGGAGTTGTGACATCGTCGATGGTTGTGAATTCCCATTTTTCGATTCACAATAGGTTTTATGGTTTCACCAGCTGTTCAAGGACAAGTACGACACCCATCGATTGTCCCTGAATTTTTACGATCAACCAGCTGTGGAATGACCAGTGCACGTGGCCATGGGGCCATTGTTTATTGTCTGAACTCAGGGAGTGAAGAGACATTCGGGTCGCCATAATAGTAAAGTAGAGCCGGTGCCCCATTGACAATAGGCGAAGCCTATCTTAAAATAATCATGTCGTCTTTTCTAGTGTTGTGTGAAGGGAATACTAGGAACAGGTGGCGTGATGGACAAGTGGGTCCAGATGTTCGACAAGGAACTATGGCGCCTTGGGCCAGACGGCTCGGGTGTGTTTTGGCGTGTTATGCGCAAATAGGACGAGGGAGGTCAAGAGAGTCTTTTGTGACCTGCCAATGAGAAGGAACGAGGGGCGTGTTGTGAACACACCCCTGGTATTTAAAAGGGTTCTTTTTCAGGGGAGAAAAAAGTCGGGAAAAGAACGAAAGGAGAAAGAGGACGAGAAAAGAGTCGGGAGAGAACGAACGGAAGGAGTCCGGGATTGGAGTGAAAAAGACGATGAACGCCGGTGGCGTTGAGAATGGGAATATGAACTGACTACACCGGCTTGGCATATAATCTGAATTTATATTACTTTATTAACAAATTGTTTGCAAATAAACTTTGCTTTATTTGTATATTAGCCTGTAATCCTTAATTATTGATGGATAGCTACACACGACGTTACACTACTTACAGGCTGTTTTCGCCATATGCACAAGAGCGTGAACTTGACGCGGAGCACATTTTGAGACAGAAAAAATGCATCAATTTTTATAAAAATCTGTGACATTGTAGCTCATGCATTTGTTTATAATATAATGTTTTTAAAACTTCAAAATATTCCATAAATAATTAGTTATTCCTTGTAACATGTGAAACGGTAAAATCTAACGGAATATTAGTTATCTGAGTTAGTTACATTACGTTATCATTAGTTAGTTGCATTACGGTATGGGGAAAAAAATACAAAAATCATTTTATAAAAGAAAAAAATGTGTCAACTCGGATAAAAATTAGAAGTTTGATAAAATAAGCAGTTCTCTACAGGATAGTGTAGCCAGAATAATAATATTATTGTTTGAGTACTTTTATATCTGAAAAAAATATTCCGAATTCGGTGCCTATTCTTTAACATTAGTCGAAGATAACCTTAAGTAAAACACTGATTACGTAGAATAGCTTTCGACGTTATATTTTTCACAGATTTTTCTTTTCACGTGCACGGGTGATAGCAGAATGAAAAGAAAAAATCAATATATTAATGATATATAGAACCATCTCAGAGATTTCAAACTACAACTTTCTCTCTTTACAAATCATTTGGAATAGAACGACTTATCGAGGTTGAATTTGATAGAACCTGGTAAATAAAGACAAGCATTATTTACTTGAGCTTTATTTTTCGATATCAAGTCTAGGATTATTTAAAAACTATTAAAAAGGCAGCATCGATGTATTCTGTGTAACCAATGGTAATATAGTAGCATATATTCTTGCCACAACTGCTAGATGGCGCCACCAGATAGAGTATTTGTGAGGTTCCCTCGGGAGAACCAGAAACTACAGTGAGAGTGAAAGAGGATGCTGCTTGACTTTTGGAGCGCACAAAAGCACATCTCTCTCAATATTATTTTCTGGAATATATCTGTATGCACAGAACATAAAACTATAAATATTATTCACTAACTTAGAGTAGTAAGTTATATTTGCTCAGAGATCGATTATTTGTGCTTGAAAATGATTTATTACAATTGGATTTTTTTTACATAGTATCTTTATTACATAGAAATAAATATTTATTTAAAAAATTCTTAAGAATAAGCAATTTAAAAATTGTTTGAGTTGTATCATAAGAAAAGTAAAAGCTTTTTCCAAGAGTAATCTTGTTATCATCAGTTTCGTTGCAAAGTAATTGTTTTTTTCATTTATAAATTACTTAATATATGTCACACTTTAAAATACCGAGCAAAATCTTACTGTCACCTGCATGGTGCTCAATGCTAAGGCTAACGACAGGCGAAAAAATCTAGCCCTTAGCCACGGTGAATTTCGTGCACTGGCGTAGCTAGGCAAATTCCTTCAGGCCCTTGTCTATGTATGGGAGCAGTGGCGTAACGTGCACCACCGCACCCCCCACATCGCGGGGGGCCCAGGGCTCTAAAGGGGCCCAAAGCCTGACTGACGCAAGTGCCTACCCTTTGTAAAATTCACCATGGGGGCCCCAAACCTGACTTTGCAGAGGGGCCCAAAAGTTCTCCGTTACGCCTCTGTATGGGAGCCCTGTTAGTGGGACAGCAGTTACACATGTTGGGGCCCCGCATCATTGATACGGCGGTAACTACGCCCCTGATCTGATGTTACTATCGATTAGGTGGTATAAGTAACAACAAAAACACTTTAAAATAAAAACACAAAATAGTCATTTATAAAGTATTTATTTACAAAAGTGCGATACAATGATACGAAAAAATATAAAATGTATTAAATAAATGCTCGAACAATATAAAATTTGTTTCAGAGCAGAAAATCAGAAATACAAATAGAAATAGAATTGCAAGAATATATATTGTGAATAAATTTTTCATAAAGAACCCGCTTTACTACCAACTACACTTACTTTACTAAACCAATTAAAATAAAGCAAATCTAAGTCCGTATCTATAAATATTTTAATAAATATTTAAACACTTCTTAATTTTATAAATATTAAAATTACAATAGTAAGCGATTGGTTTTAATCTTGCTTTAAAAAACAACTAATAATGCATTAATGTTATTTGATTTAATATATGTTTTGTGTAGGCTTCTTTTCTATTTATTTAGAGTGATAGAATTTAATCTAAAAAATAATTTATAGTAAAAACTGGCTTAATTTATAGTAAAACTTTTCAAATAAAACTAAATTATGTAGAGAGGGTTTTCAAAATATAGTTATGAGGTATGACAAGCGTATTAATAAACACGGCAACTATGCAGAAAATTGAATGCTGAACAGAAATGTTTACTCTAGTACAAAACCACTATTAAAAAAATAAACAATCAAAAAAACATTCCAAACTGATAAAAAGAAAATATTAAAGATACTTTTTTAATCATTCAGTTTTTTTAATTAATTATAATAAAAGGAAACAATATAAAATTTATGTACGAATGAAATTGAAATTTTTTCTAATTAAAAATGTATCACTTAATATATTTCATCCTTTTATTTTTTTCAAACACACACACAATTATAGTCTTAATTAAAAAGTTTTTAATTACTCAAAAAGCAAACAGATATATTAATGGAAGTGTTAAAATTGAATGGATTTAATATAGAACAAAAATTTCAAAACTGCTAATTGCTAATATAAAGAAGCTTAAAACCAGTATTTTCATATTGAAGGCTGTTAGAAATACTGAAAAAAAAATTACAAACTTATCAACAGTATTACAAACGAAAAACACATTATAAAATATCATATTAATATTACAAACATTTCAAATCATTTTTCATCTCAAATCAATGCATTTTCTATATTATATCTGCATTTAAATTTTTGATACATTCTCAGGCAGTGATAAATATAACTTACCTTTTGCACATCTCTAATGAACACTTTCTCCATAGACATATTATACTAGCAAATTTTTATAAAGAGAAAAAAATTAAAATGTATCTTTTCTTTGTACAAAAAATCAGGCAAAAGTTTTCATTCTTTGTATTTTATTACAGCATTAATCAATATAATGAAGCTTTTTTTTAAAATCCATTTATTAATTTGTTGCATCTAATTTTCTGAGTAAAACATTTCTTACACATAAATGAACAAACATATTTCAGGACTGAAGTAATATCTACATAGTATAAAGCTTCTGACTAGATTCATTATTCACATTAATTTGTATATATACATTTACATACAAATGCATTAAAATGCATTTCGCTGTGCAACCATTATATTCAACACAATGACAAATTGAACAGCAGCGATATGCTATAAGTTTCAAACATGAAAGAGAAAGTTATCATTTTCGTTTTATGTGCAAATAATTTCATATGCAAGTAAAATTGACTATTTTTATCAAAATTTGCTAGAAGTTTTTATTATTATTATTATTATTTTACCTTTTTATTTCAGAAAACATTGGAAAAAGCTCAAAACGCATTCTGCGTATTAATTGGAATTCATCTACTAAAAATTATCCTTTTTATGAGAAAAATGCATAAATTGCGTTAGTATTGTTTTTCAATTTTTGTCTGTAGAATGACAAAAATACCGATTTCTATTTTATTTTTCTACTAAGAAAAAAAAATAACTGTTCTTAAATATTTTTGTCTAAATAAAGGAAAATTCGAAGCATTTCGAAGAGTTTTAAATATTTGTTGAGACAAAACTCGTGATCTTAAGTGTTTCATCATTAATGTTTAAAAATATGACAGATTCTCTCTCTCCTTAAGTTACTTATAAAATTACTTACATGTATACATACACAAAATCCCCAAATGATAGCCATGGAAGTTTAAATTACACAAGAATTCAATTATTATACATGACTTTCATTGAAGAGCAATTCTTTGGCCTCAAGAAATCCTTTTCTAAACAGAGTAATGCCATAGATAATATTTGTAGATAAAAATAGTCTATGTAATCTAAGACCAAAAGTTCCCTTTTTTTAAAAAAAAAAAAACTGTGCATAAAAATGACTTATTTTGTCCAACTCTCACCCCAGATGATGCAATAATTTTATCACAGATAATTTTATGACTGGAAATGCTACCTTTTATCTAAAATATATGGATAGTTTGCATAAGAAAGGAAGTATAGCAGAATTATTTCCTTTTTCCTTCATGTCCTTTCATGTTCTTGTGCAAAGAAAATCTAGTTTTGTTTTCTTTTTTCTCAATCAAAGTCAACAATTCCTATTTGTAGGTTACATGGCACAAGCACGTTCAATAAATATTTTTGATAATTGTTTTCATATTTATATAGGATTGGATATTTGAATGAAACTTGTGAAATGTTCAGTGTCTTAACTAAACGATTAGCTCATTTTCTGGATAGCATTCTTTTCCTTGAATAAATGATAAATCACTTTTATGCAAATTATTTTTAAAGGGTAGTGGAATATTTTTATTTTTCTTTGTTTCGGGTGGAAGTGTTTTATACATTTTCTCGGGAACTTGATGAAAAGTAGAATCGGTTTTCGAAATACTCTCATTTAATGTTTCGGAACTAGCTGATGTATGCAGCTTGTTCAGATATCTTTTCCAGTTATCAGCATTTTGATTATTGACTGAAGATGGATGTTCATCTTCTCTGTTTTCCTCGGGATGAGAAAAAGAACAAAAATTCCTCAGTTGGTGGCATCTTTCTTTGAATAGAATAGTTAATGCTGCTACGGCAACGATCATAGCGATGGATAATGATACAACAAAAGGCACTAAGTATTTCTGTTGATCCACAGCTGAAAGAGAGAAAAAAATAAAGTTATCAATAAAAAAATAGAATATTCCAAAATTGGTTATCTTTACCAAAAAAACACAAATGACTATTTCTAGATCATTATTCTTAATTATTTAAGTAACTATTCTTAAGAAAGATTTAACGAATAATTTCACAAAGAAGTTCCTGGAAAACAGAAATTTGGTAATTAACTTTCATAACATTTATTGACAGTTCACGAAGAAAGCCTTAATTAATCCGAATTTCATAGAGCCAGACATAGCCTCGGGATAGCAATTTTTTTAAAAATCGTAATTGAAGAACACAAAAATATTTTATCATATTGTGACGGGGCTTTATAGCGACTTCCACTAATTGTTCTCTTGAGATTCTTTGGGGCTAGAATGGCAATTCTTTCCAACCAATTCAAGATGAGAACGTGTTTATGCAAATTGGGAATCATATATATTGCAAGGTTAGAATTTGCGAGGATCGCTAAGTGGAGAAGTAATGCTAGAAGTGATCGTTTAGGGAAGTGAGATAAAGACTAGAAGAGGAGTCTTAATTCTGGGAGTTGGCCTAACAGTGCCGGTGTAGATAAGTCAAAAGTGGGTCCGAGACCAGCGGAGCATTGCCTAAGCTAAAACCAGCCAGATTAAAGGTTGAATTGACGTTTTACGGACCGTAGCTGTTTACACAAGAAATAGCGGTAAGTTAGTTTAAACTATAAGGAAAGTGCGGATAATATTAAGTTAGGAATTAATATACAAATATAGATTATTGTTAATTGCGCTTATTATCAGTAATACGTGTTGCGTCTACTCACTCGTGATCAATATCATCCTGGAATAGTATTGTTGTTGTATTATATATAATTTAAGATCAGAATAAACTGATTTTATTATGACTGAGTTTAGTGGTACATCATTCATTCTCTTTGGTGTAGGTCGCGTGGATAGTGGAGAGAGGATATCCCCAACGGAGGGGATACCACATTGTTTTAAGTAGGTTTGTAACAGCTCTTGTCATAATAACTGTAACCGACAGTCCTAAGAAGCAGAAGTGCCCTTTAGCAATCACTTATCATCTGCAGAGGTCAGGTGAGGAAAGAATGGGGTCGCTATGAAAAACTGTCCATGTTTTTTGGCCCATTATTTTTGTTAATGATGTGTTGTCTTTGTGCAACCTAACTGAAATTAATAAATAACTGTTACACTAAAGAGAGAGACTTTATTTTCCTTACTAATGAAGGCTCTTTCTCTCTATTTCAGTAATGCAATAATTTGAAATTTCTCTAATGCAATTATTTACTACCTTGTTTTATTTCACTTCAAAGTACAAAGTGTAAAGCCGTGCGCCACGGCTCATTGTACAGCTTATTTGGTATACAATCCAAACATTGATTAATTCAAGCAATCTGGAGCCCTATTTAGACCGGCTTATAATGAAGCTCGAATGTGTGTATCTGTGTGTGATTCTCTATTTTAATATCCTTGTGAGGAACTCATTATGATCCCAAACCTTCCGACCATTTATCAACGGCTTAGATGTAAGAAATTTGCTATTGATTTTAAGTTATCCCAAATTCTAGCACGACATGAAAATTTTAATAGTTATTTGTCTAGATTTTTATTTTAATTGGTAGTGAGATATTTGTTCTTGTGGTCAGGATGCTGAAACTGCGGAACATGTGTTGTTGTGTTGCAAAATATATTTTCGTAAAAGAGAAATTTTAAAAAGGAGTTGAAACACACGTTTAGGTACTTCCTGGCCACCAGTTTTGTCTTTGTTGATCAATTGTATTGAAAGCCTAAATATCTTAAGAAAATTTGTTTACTGTGTAGATTTTAAAGTTTTATTGGTACCTCCCCTTACTTATCTTTGTGTATTTCCACCCTTCCTTTTTATTTTATATTTTGTCTTAAAAGTTTTTTTTTCAAATTTTGTTTTAAATGATATAATTGTGTTACCACTCACGTCTGTAAACCTCATCTTATGCAATGTGGAGCATGAGGAGTTTTTTTCAAATAAATAAATTAATTTTTAAAGAAACCTTCCAAAATATGTGATTTTTTTTATTTATTTATCACTAAACAGGAAATTCAGTTTTAACTGCTATTTTTGCTCTTGAAGAAAAGCCGCTTTGTAAAACATTGTGGTGATACTATACAATATCGAAACAATTATCAAATTTGACCAATCAGAAATTTAAAACTCGGAAATCATGTGAGTAAAGAAAATTCTAGAGCTTCTGGTAGTAAAAATAAATAAGCAGAGATCCTTTGGAATATAGAAAAAGAACGCTTTTCTTTGTTATAGTTTTTTTTCGTGTGTTTTAAAAGCTGCTTTTATTTAACGCTTGTTTGTATGATGTAACGTTAAGAAAATTGTAAATAATTGTAATTCACTTGTCTCAGAAGAATTACCTCCAAGGTAAATTCCAACTCATTTAATACGTTTTGAAGTAAAATGATATAAATGAGACAAAAAAATAATCAAGCAGAATAGTATTTTACAAAGAATGGAACATAATTTTTTAACATTACATGAATACCCTAACTAAACGAACTAATTGGGGGAATACATGAAATATCACATTTGATTCGTTGAAGTGATGTATTGATTTATTCATTAGTGAATTGATTTTATTCATCGCGATATGGGCTACATCATATGTTTTAAAAACACGCTGAATATTTCCATCAAAAAAGGAAGATAAAAAATGATTGAGTTCTTACCGCTGCTTTCCAATCCAACAGCATACGTTTCTGTCATTACTTCCATCACAGATTCCAGAAAGTTGCCATTCAGTTTAGTTTTTCTCATATAATCCGCCAAATTTTGAACAACTTTCATCAACGTGACTTGCGACTCTCTTTCTCTCTTTTTGCTACTTTTTTCCATATCTATAGACTATGTAAAAAGTTATAAATTTATTTCTTTGTATTCAACAGAATCGAATAAACTCTAATATTAATTTTATAGGCAATTAAATAACCTAATTGTGTTTGTCAAATTGCTTTATTTTTTTTCTTTAAATTTAACTTACCTATGTCTTTAAATGATGTTTAAACTTCTAGAAAAGAAATTGGTAAGACAAATGTCTTCTTAATGCATTTTCAGTTACATTATTTGAGTGTGGGAAAAAGTTCAATGGAGTCTAGGGCTCAAAAGCCGATTTAAACCGAGGTCGATTAACCAGTCCTTTTGTAAAAATTTACCAAACCATAAGAACCGGTATCTTCAAAAAATTGATAAATTCTTTTCACTTGAGAAGTAATTTAATTTTTTCAATTATTCATAGTTTTATTATTTTGTAATTTATTTAAATTAAAACAAAAATAAAAAGCATATCGCATGAATAAACGCGAGCAATGTTTTTATAATAAAAAATATTGTAACAAAGTCAGTCGAATTTTTGTGTCAAAATAAATTTAAATAGAAACGAAAACTATTTTATTTTTACACCAAGAGTACAAATTTTGTATTGTAACAACTATGGAAATAGTAACTTTTCTTAAATAAATATCATACGTATATAATACGCTATACATAGAATTTTAAGTACTAAAAGCTTTTGCATCGATTCAACTATAACGTCAATAGACAACTTATTCGATCAGCTATATAATTTCTGAACCAAATTACGTGCGTCCATAAAATATGACCTGTTGGACGCTTTAGTTGTCATTAAATATTATTATTATTGTAACTTATTATTAAAATAAACGATTAAAAATCGGTTGGCTGGTTTTTCACTTTATGAAAAGCCGAAAACCTGGTTTCAAATTTTATCTGTTTTTTCCCCCAATGATATAGCAACGCATCCAAAAAAACTTTTTCCCAGTGAGCTGAAAGAATTTATCGAAATAAAACTCAAAAAAATTCCAGCTAATGGGGTTCTTCGGCACCCTACGTCATAAATAAGATGGTAGCTTCGGCTTCGTCAAATGCATCAGAAATGGCATATAATATTTTAATTGTGTATAATATTTTAGGGGCGTATAACATTTTAAACAGAATGGCGATCCATTTTTGTTTGATTCTCAACAAAAGCACGAGCGGGACAAAAGAAATAATAGTGGATGTTCGTTTTCTGAAGCAGAAAAATTGGCGAGTAATTTTTCAATTTGAAGGTAGGGTGCAGCTGACGTCAGAGCGTATCGTTTTGTTTACGGCAATCCTTCATCCTAACAGCTTCTTGAAAAATTTCCTGAAAAAATTATTCCAAATATGCGTGTGTGTTAAGACCTTTAACGCCCGAATCCCTTCTCGTCAAAGATTATAAAACTGTTTCTTTAAAGCATTGCTTAAAAGGAGAGTAAATAGATCTAGATTGAAAGTGAGAATGTTACTCACGTACATTCGAGTATATAACATTCATTAATAACGTTCTTCAAACAACATTGATTAAAATGACAGTAACAAATTCTTAAATTTTGAAAAGAGATAATTTAACGGGTGTAAGACAGAACCAAAAAAAAGATTCTTTAAGTATATAAATATCGGGTGTTTCTAAAAGAATATCGGAGTTTTAACGCTTTATAATATTCATCTCTTATAAGTGACAAGTATAAATCATACATTGAATGAAAGAGTAAGTGAAACAGTTTTACCCAGAAGTTTACAAATGTTCAATGTGAGCCCCATTCGTCACACGGCACACATCAAGTCGATAGGCGAGTTCATCCCAAACATTTTTCAGTGTGTCTGAGGAAATTCTTGCAACAGCTGCTTCAATCATGTGTTCTTTGTCTGAAAGGTCAGCTGGTACAGGAGGAACGTACATACAATACTTTATGAACCCCCGCAGATAAAAGTCCCATGACGTCAGATCGGGTGAACGTGGAGGCCATACGATGCAAGCTTTATCGGGAGGCTCTTTGCGGTCAATGCATTGGTTGGGTACAGTGATATTTGACCAATCGCGTACTGAGAGATGCCAGTGAGACGGTGCACCATCTTGGTGCTAAATGAAGTTATTTGGTTCACTTTCTTCCAATTGAGAAAATAGTCATAGGTGTACTCGTTGCACAATAATAGTAGATTCTGTCTGCAAACTGGAGAACATAAAACGCTTTTGTTTACTAGTCGCCATTTTTCTACTAGCGCGTTGATCGGCGAGAAAGGGGGGAAATTAGCATACGTTTCGCGCACACATGCCAACAAACAAAACTGTTTCAGTTGCTCTTTCATTCGATGTATGAATCATACTAAGATGTTATATGTAATAAATACTTTAAAGCGTTAAAACTCCGATATTCTTTTAGAAACACCCGGTATATAAATTCTAAAGAGAAAAATTCCATTTTTAATGTTATTCGCTAATGAAAGTTATACTTACAATCGTAATTTCCATTACTTGCAGCATATTTTCCTGTGCTGCACACTGAGCAAAAATAGGAACATCGACGAAATCAAGCGACCAAATGTACTTCTGAACTTCCAGACAAATTCTGTTATTACTCATAAACTGGAGGGAAAAAAAGCAATTTCGCATAAGAATTTCCAAAGTTTCTTTTAGAAATATTTTGATATTCATCGAAGAATGTTTTTATAGTTATATCTTATTTTCTGTTTTCAATATAATTCAATTATTTCATCCGTTTTAATACACTGGGTACCGTTTCTATAATAAATATGCGCGAAATGAAATCCTTACTGAAATCAGAGAACACAAGTTTTCCATTTTAAATATAAGCTCTTCGTTAGAACTTCTGATTAAAATATTACTTTTAGTATGTTCAACTAGTTATTGCTAAGTTTTTCTTCAGAAATGCAATCTGTTTGAATTCTTCCTTCTGTTTTATTTCATCAAAAAGCATTCAGTTACATAAGGAAAAAATTGCTGAAATACATAGATAAAATACAGTTAAATTTAAAATGTACACCTGCACATGTGTCCAAATTATCAAAATACTGATTCAGAGATAATAAAAATAAAATTATCAAACATAAAAGCCAATTTCCGTGAGGAAGTAAATTTGGCTCCTTATAACCATAAAAAAATACAGTACAGAAAAGAAGAATTGATATATATATATATATATATATATATATATATATATATAAAGGAAATACAAAATATATAAATATATAAAAATATGTATTAAATATTGAAATTTCTGAACACTATAAAACACACAGAAAAATAATACTATATAACTTTAAAATGTAAATTGATAATGTAGAATAATACATTAATGTTTTGTCCAGAGAGAGAAAGGATTTACTTTTTAACATTGGTACTAGTTTAGTTTTTAAAGTCGAGACATTAGGTTCAATAAATAACCTTAGTTTTTAAACATAATTACACTTTTATATCACACAATGCAACTTACCAATGGTAAGACTCCTTCAGAAAACCGTACAGATAATTTTGCACAGTTATCTGAAATCCTCGCATTGTGCGGCTTGCAGTGGAGAGGAAGATGATCGACTAAATACAAGTTTGCGTTTGCCTCTGATAAACATCGTCCGGTGACAGTGCAAGGTTTAGAGAAACAAGGGGTAGAAAAAAATGGTACACAAAGCTGACCTTCAAAACACTGTTTACCGAATTCATCGCCCAAGTTGCCACGATGATCACATAGCTGATTTTCACAAGAGACCTGTAAGTATAGAGTATATATTGCCACTATTTTTTCAATTCCTACTATTAACTCACACTCTCTATATATTTATTTATTTATTTATCTTAGTGGAATTTTCAATCATTAATAAAATACATTTTAAAGCGCTCAATGGAGCTGAAATTTTATATACATGATTATTTTGAAAGACAATACAGTAATTTAATTATAATTAGTAAAAATTAATTGATTAAAACTAATTATTCAAAGAATTACAAATGTAGCCACATTGGCATAATTTTTGGCGACGTGTTAAAACTTGAAAAGGTTTTTTTCTCACATTTTAAAGCGCTCATTTGAGCTGAAATTTTGTATACACGATTGTTTGGGATGATAGTACCATACTTTAATGATAATTAATAAAGATTAATTACCACTTAATGTTGTTATTCTGTCATATGTATATACATATTTATATTAATTGTAACTATTTAATAAAAAGTAGCTAAATTAAAAATTTTCTTTGATCTAAGTAGGAATTGACTTTAAAAAAAAAATTTTTTACTTGTTTTCAAAATAAAACTAATTTTTTCCCAATTTACAGCATTTAAATAACAAAAGTTTTTTTTTTTTTGAATATTTAAAAAAAAAGCTAAACGGTTATTTTCATGTTTAACATGTTTTAAAAACATTTTATACTGAAAGCTAGATATTATCCATGGCATTTTCAGGTTAAAGCATCGAAAGTTAAAAGATTATAAAATAAATTAATTTAATGAATGTGGATGTTATATATAGAGCTTTATAAATTGAAATAACCCGCAATATCAAGACGATACAGTACAGTCCCGCTAATCCGAACACGACTAATCCGAACATCCGGTTAATCCGAACGGCTCCGCGGAAAAAATTTTTATAATTTTAAGGACAAAAAAAAAATCGGTGAATATTTCAATATAAAACAGTGTAAACCTTAATTCAAAACAGTTCTTTATTTAATATTCACGCACTTTACATCAAGTTATGGTACAAATTTTAAAATTGAATAAACTACAGAACAGAACACTAATGTTTAGTATGAAAAATTGTACAACATAAGATTAAATATAAAATATGTACAGTACAGTACAGTACTGATAATGTAGTGAACAAGTACCTTATTACATTAATTCAGTTATTTTTTTCTGATGCAACGAAGACAGTCTTTTCGATGATGCATAATTTCGCCAGCGCCTTATAAATAACACATCAGCTTGTGTAGTGTCGGGCTGTTGCTCCAAGTAGCGCAGGGCAAGGTCAAAGGCAGCTGCACCGTCTGCATGTGGCACCACGTCCTTCTTATCGCATTGCGTCTCGTCGTCACTCCCCTCCTCCTCCATTGGCTCTTGAGTCACTGCCGCAGCTATGTCGTCATCAGTCAGAAATTCGGCTGTTCCCCCGTCTTCTTCCATCCATTCATTGATGTCTCCAACTGATGCTTTGCCAACATTAAACTCTGTAGCCAATTTTGTCACACCTTCACCTTTATCTAAACGCTTTAGAACCTCTAGTTTGTCTTTAAGAGTAAGTGTTGAGTGTTTACGCTTACTCGCCATAACAATCTGTTTACGTACACTGTATCACAGATAAATGTCCAAAACACACAACAAACTGCTTTCACTGTAGAATATCACACTGTAACACTGTTATTAAAACAGAGACAAAAAAAAGCGGACGAGTATAGAACGAGCGCGGAACGACTGACGGCCAACAGTACGGGCACACGCACACGCAGTCACACTGACACACTAAATTAGGAGTGGTGGAGGGAGGACACACGCGTCGAGGAGTGGGAGTACAGTCCACGCGGCAAAAAAGCGGGCGCGTACGTTCACATTACGACAAAATACATAGACACAATAGACCCGTACTCCCGGTTCAAATAGCAGTACCACTAAAGACCCGCCGTGTAGGGCAGCGATGCACGTTAAATCTGTCGAGAGCTGAAACGTCCTCCCGGTGGTGTGGTGTGGTAGTTAGGAGAGGGGGTGCCAGCTCAGGTGTCGTCCACGTCACTTGACCATGGTTCAAAATTACGTGGTCCGTCGCCAAAAGCCCTCGTGTAGCTGAACAGTGCGACGTTAATATTCAATCAATCAATCAACCCGGTTCAAATAGTGATTTCGCTGTTACTCCGGCTAATCCGAACAATCACGTAATCCGAACAGGGGTCAGTCCGATATTGTTCGGATTATCGGGACTGTACTGTACTTGAAGTGTGAGTAAGTTTCTTCGCTTGAAAGGTTACTGTACCCACAAAATCCACGATTAAATGATGGTCATTTATGGAAATGATAGCCCATCATCAGGTACGTCTTAACCCATTTAAGCCGGTGGTTGAAATATGAGAGAACTAACTTTCACGATCTCTTTGCAGACAAATATCTGCAGAAATGACTAACTGAGTGTTTTAAGTGAAACTGCAATGCCCCTGTGCGAAGCAGGTCAAAGTCACAAATTCAAACACAAACGCAATCTTGAACTTCTAAACTACAAAAAACTTTCACTCGACTGCTGTTCCGAAAATGGAACAATAGGCATAAATGGGTTAAGACTTGGGCCAACCGGGCTCAGGCCCGGGGCCTCGGCCACAATGTGGGCCTCGTATCATTCTCGGCTCAAGCTTAAAAAGATCATGTGATTCAAATAATTTCACCGTCAAATGTTATTTCCGATTATATTTCCCAAGATTTTGGGAATTTCGGATGATATGTCAATTAGCTATAATATGTGATGACCAACGTCTATGTATAGGCTTTGGCCTACCACCATACGCCATAAAGATGGTGTATGGATTCAGTCAAAAGATTGCTGTTGGTCAAACAGGTTTGTGCAATTGTAATTCGTGTACATTTATTTGTTTCGGGAAGTTATTTGTACGAGTATTTGACTACGCATTCTATGTACTGTCAACTTTTAAGGGTCACAGTTGGGGCCTACATTTGTTTAGGGGCCCAGAGCCTACTTTTGAGTAGGGGCCCAGAACCTCAAGAAGTCTTAAGACGTCCCTGCCCATCATATGGGAACATTATGAGGCGGAACAGGAACTTTCCAAAAATCTACATGTCTCTCAGAGACGATCGAAGAAGTGAAAGATCCTCACCACGGACGATTCTTCTCATTGAAAAAGTAGATTATCAAAAGTAGATTTATCCTATTGGACGTAAGAGCAACTATCCCAATGACCACGAATAAAACTGATCTTAGTTACAGCAGTATGCGGAAGATTATTCACAAGAACTGCACATGCCAAAGGTGTACGTTGGATTCCATGATGACTCACTTCTTTTCAGAAACAAATATGTGTGTGGCATGATCTATCAAAGCAGACTGGGAATCTTTCGGAGCAAACCTTTTTGATCATTTTTCTTTACATCCTAAATATAGAGGAATCTTGGATTTGTCAACTACATCCAACGAACAAAAAGATGAGCAGAGAGTGGAACCACAGCGACTCAACTTCCGTTCAGAAAGCTAAGGTGCATTTTAACAGAATACATGAAGTGTAAGAACATCATTAGTGTCTATTATTGCACCCTGCTGAACAAATTGCAAGATGCATTGATCAAGAAGTAGTCGTCTGCAGAGGATTCAAATATTCTATATTTCCGTTTGCTCTTGAAATCAAATAGGGGTAATTTATGACATACTTCACGTCAATTTTACATCCTTCTCATCATCGAAGACATGAATTTAATCGCTTGTCAAAAATTACATCTCGTTTGGTAAAATAACCAAACTCAATAAATTCTACTATGCTTTACAAGCAGAGTTTCAGCTATTACAACAACTTTTAAATCAGAATCGTATTGTTGGTTGATATTCCAAAATTTTACTAAAAAGTCAATTCCTTTTATCAAGCAAAATTTATCATGGATGAAGTAAAATTAAATATGCATAAATTTAAAACATAGGTAACAATCGAATGTACGAGATTAGAATAAAAACGAAATGGTACTGCTAGATTAACAGATTTTTTTTTTCTCTTTTATTAAAGCATAGCTCTAAAAATGATATCAAATATATAAATTAAGTAAATCTGCTAGACAAAAGCACACATACAATAATTTTAGAAATCTCAACTTACCCTGGAACAAATGACCTTTCCGTTTTGGCACAAACAAGTATTACATTCGAATTCCCATTGACTACCATCCATGTGGATAACACCCTGAAACTCGCATGTTTTCTTCAGATCTAATGAAATATATTGTAATATTTATACTAAAGATAATATAATTAGTATAAATAGAGAAATGCAAAACGAAAAATAGAATAATATAAATAATAAATGCATTTCTCTGAAGCATTAATTGCAACTTTGAGCTAAAATAAAATTTGTAAATAAATAATTCTGCAGACCGAAAAAAAATCCCTTCAGATTATTTAAATTTAAATGTATGTCTCACTAATGATTTTAAATACTAAACTTTCTTTGAATGATTTCTAATCTACTCTGCTTGTTAACGATGCTCTAGAATTAAATGTCATTTAAGATATATGTCACATTCGTTTCTAAATATAATTTTAATAAAGCTTTAATTTAGAAGCAATATTTTGTTACAGTTTTTACAGAGTTAGCATCATTTTCTATTTAAAAACTCATTTATTGCTTAATTCTCAATTACTTAAAACGGTGCTTCTCAAACTTTCAATATTTGTGACCCAATTTTCGATAATTATTTTCACCGCCCCTCATGCAAAAACAATGCATTGAATACGATAATAAGGTACTTTAAAGGAAAAGCTAAAATACGGCTTTAATCATAATATCGTGCAAATTATCATGATAAGTATTAAATTTTGTGTTACTTTTAAATAACAGATATTTTAAATAACTTACTTTCAAGTAATAGAATTAGCATTATATATTATATTTCCTTTGTAACTTTTAAATTAGAAAAGATTACAAAATAATTTTTATTTAAATTAAATGTTTATTTCCACACAAACGTCAATATAGATCTCAGCTAATTATAGAAAAAGAACTATTATTAAACATTCCTTTGAAAACTTTACACTCCAAGTTTGGGACAAATTAGTAATTATTAAACTTATTCTTAATTTATTATTGACGAGTTAATTATCAAATGCATTGTGCAATATTGTTACATTAATAAGTATATTATATCAGGGAAAATGAATATTTTACTTTTTTACTGTGCCATAATATATTTTGTTTTGTTTCCTTTCAGTAAGTTAATAATAGAAGTCAAAATTGAGGGATACTCCGTTCGGGGTATCATGCAATGTTACTATTGTAACAGTTTTTTCCACACGGCAGCTAACTGCCACATGAATCCAAGGTGTCTCAAGTGTGGAAAAGATCATTTAACTAAAGATTGCGAAATTAAAGAGCGTCAAGATAATCCCTACTGTATTAACTGCGAAGTGTACGGGCATACCGCTTTTACACTAAATGCCCTAGATTTCCTAAGCCTAAGAAAGGAGCTGCCATAAACAATAGGAATAAAAAGAACTTTACCAGTAACAATGTTGTAGAGGGTTTGTCTTTCGTCAACATTGTCTCTGAAAAATTTGAAACTAACGACTCCCTCTCCCCTCTGATAACAATAATAAATCGGAAAGACAAATACTTTTCAAATTTCCCCCTCTAATGAAAATAATGCCTGATTTTCAAAATATGATTGATGTTTTTAAAATTGCAGTCCATATTTTTAAACAATTTCTAAAATTAACGCAAATTCTACTCCTCTCTTAAAAAAACCAAGGATTTTAAACAACAAGCGTTTATGTAAATAGAAGCGTTTATGTAATAGATTTTAAACAACAAGCGTTTATGTTGATTAATTTATTTTACTTTATATTTCTAATACTTAAATTTTTCATTAATTTCAATGTTTCTAATTTTTATTATTCTATTAGTATTTAGTATACTTACCACTTCCCCTCTTAATTCAATAGTTTAATTTTTCTGTGTGCCAATCAAGTATTTTCTCATTTAAGTCCAATAGCTCACACAAACCAATAGGAATCATCCTTTTTAATCGTCGGAACTCTGCCACTCACCATTGGTTCCCACCCTCCGAAGCCACACCTCCTCAACCCCCCAAACCAAGAACACATCACAAGGCCCACTCAGTTCCAGATATGGAGTGGAGGAGTCTGACAAGATTCCAGTCTCCAGCGATGTCAAAACAGTCTAGTAAATTAGTAATTTTTTTAATAATCTTTTATTTTCAACTTTTTGCCACGTAAGGTTATTCCGGCCCCATAGGGCAGTGTTCCGCAACCTTTTTTTCGCTGCGGACCGGTCAACATTTGATAATTTTACCGCTGCCAGCTGAGGGTGGGGCACGTTGATTGTTTATATTTTAGATTGTTCTGATTTAACAATTTTAATTTAGTTACATTTAAATATGCCTTCAGAATAAAAAATAGTTACACGAAAAATGAATAAAAATGATTTAACGTGGAATATAAAGTGATTTCTGTAGAAAGTTGCGCAAATCCGAGAGAAATGCACCACTTTAAATAAAATGGCAATAGTTTAATGTTCTTGAGGTGGCCCGGCACCATTTGATCCACGGATCGGGGGTTGCGGATCACTGCTCTAAGGGAAGCGGAATTATCCTACGTGGTTAACCAACTGTTAAGAGCATATAAGCATCTAGCGTTTTCGTAGCAGTTACAAATTACTGTGAAGGTAAATTTTAGGAAAAGAGCATACCAGCTTCGCAAACTTTCCCTGTCTTCAGAGGAGGACAGATACATTTATAATCATTGATACTATCCACGCATGTCGAACCTTCTGAGCAAGGAGACGACGCACATTCATTAATGTTAATACGACAATCTGGTCCTGAAAATCCAGGAGTACATTCACACATGAACCAGTTGATACCATCAATGCAATGACCACCATTAAAACAAGGATTGGGCTCACAGTCATCAATATCTGCAAATAAATAAATAATTTATAGTAGATTTATTTTAATTTAAGGAGTGTTGGAAAGCTAAAAAATCTTATTTTTTTGACAATTTGAGAATTTTACATTTTAAAATTGTATGGATTTTTTAACCTTTCTGAAAATACCTTACTATAATCTCTAGGGTAATTAGAAGCCCTTAAAACCTATTATTAAGTAATCGTTGAAACTGGGCCACGCTCATTTGAATGGTGAAAAATGTAAACAAAGTAATTTGTTTTTGCTAAAAAGTTGAACGTCTGATATAAACCAAAACATGTATCTTTTATTGTAAATTGAGCCTTTTGTTTTTTTTACTTCCTAGCCGATTAGAAGTCTCACTGTATACATTAAAATCACTTTATCTCAAAATGTAAATTTTGATGTGCGCTATACCTTTTTTGAGAAACCACTGTTCACAGGCATGTAAATTTTTTATAATATATTTATAATAATGTATAATATATACTAAAATGAGCTTTTTGCAAAAAACTCAAAAATTTATTTTTTACAAATTTTTTATGTGAAAAATGGGTCAAATTTCGCAGTGCTTGATAAATTATTTCATAAATTATTAAAAAATTCAAAATGAGCTAAAAGCTCATTTTAGTATAATGAGAAAGGTGCACTTTAATTGTTTGAAAAATTTCAAGCATGTACTTATAACAGATTTTGAGAAAAGGTACATTGAAAACAGCCAATTTAACATTGTCAGTATAGAGAGAGAGAGAGAGGTTTCGAGAACTCCCCTTAAAAATTTTAGAACTCAATACATGTTGAAATTACACAGGTGAAACAATTTCAAATTTTCGTCTATTTTCCAATGTGGAAACCTCAAAAAAACTTAATAAAGAGAAATGCTCAAACTTACTATGCTCACATTGCTGACCACCAAATCCTTCTTTACACATACATGAAAATGTATTAGCTTTATTGATACAAGTTCCTCCATTTTGGCAAGGATTAGATCGACAACTAGGATTAACTGCTGAAATTTTTTTAAAAAATAAGAATGTAAAAATAAGCAACTGTAATAGGTGCCTAAACTTTTTCTACAACTGTAAAGGAATGATTTTAACAACTTACGTATGTGGCAAGAATGTCCGGCAAACTCTTCACTGCAAGTACAATGGAATGTGTCCCCCATATCTCGACATGTACCTCCATTCTGACAAGTTTTCACATCACAATGACTATGCCCTATGATAAAGTTATTTTTAGTACATTTCAGAAATACTTATCTGTAATGATTATAAAGATATAAAGATAAATGCTCAATCTATTACTTAAATTGCAAGTTTTTCCTTTCCATCCTTGTTTACAGTCACACCAAAATCCAGCTTCAGCATCAATGCATGTTCCATTGTTCAGACAGGGATTAGACTCGCATTCATTTTTTTCTATACATAACAAAATAGTAGAGTAAAATACCATTCTTTTCAAACACGAAATTATGAATTTAAAAATCATACAGCTACATTTTAATAGGTAAAATATACAATGAAATATAATGCACCTTCAAGGTAGTATTTTTTATTATTTATATTTAAGTTATAAATATAAATAACTGTTATAAATATTACAAAGTCTCCATATAGCTCTTATAATTTTTCAATGAGACATCCTTCTTCACAAAACTAAGATGAATAAGTTCATTTGAAAATGTGTCTCCAAAATACAAGCGCTTTAATAGCTTTTCAATAATTGCACACACTCCATAAATAAATAGTTATGCAAAGTTTATAAGCTAAAATGCTTTGTTCATAAGATTTTTGTTAAAAAAAAGAAAGAAAGAAAATTAAAGTTATATTATTTTTCTGAATCCTAAATGTGTTATTTCAAAAATTTTAATACATTAAATCTTAAATAAAGTATGAAAAGTGTTTTGAAAAAGCAACAACGATGTTGACATTGAATTTCACTGACCAAAAATCATTTTAAAAGACCTATTTCTCAAAAACTATTTTATTAAAATTAACTTTCTTTGCATAGACCTTCTTCCACAACTCAAGTAATATAAAATCAAAACTTTTATTAGTTATTATGTTTATTAATTAACAGCTTCAAATATACTTTTGATTATATTTATCTAATATATGATGTATCCCTATACGAGTATTTATGGAATCAAAGATATTAAAACTGAAGTAAATTTAGTATTATATATATATATATATATATCAATGGCGCATACAAGGGGGGTCCTGGGGGTCCGGACCCCCCCAAAGCCCTTGATTTTTTTTTCAGATTGATTATAATTCTAAGTATATAGTGCGTAAAATTTAATTAATTACTTGCTATTAATGATTAGTTTTATTAATTAATGCTAATTATTTATTCAAAAATTAGTTTTTTACTGTGTTTTGTTCCCGAAAATCGACAAAATCAAAAGGAGCATGATACAAGAATGGTGAACTTTCAACCCCGGACCCCCTTGAAAAATTCCTGCGTATGCCACTGATATATATATATATATATATATATCATAAATTTTAACATTTATTCAAATTTGCAATATTTAATAGATAGTAATTTTTTGTTTGTTTATTATTTACATAAGTTACGTTATCAATAATCATGATTTTCAAATATGTTGAAGTTTTTATGAGAAATGGTAAAAATAAATATACAAAAATAATATAAATATAGAATAAAACGGAATAATTAATTTCCTTCTTCGTCAATTTAATTCCAGTTAACTTTCTCTCTTTCAAAATTAGACTAATTTATTAATATTTCTAAATTATGTTTTTGTGAGGAAGAAATGATACGTAATCCAACATAAATGTATAATACAGCTTTTGGTACTTTGTTATTATACCAATTTCGTCAAATCAAAAAACCAGTGGCGCAACGTACTTCCTCCATATTGCGGGGGGGGAGGGTCATGGACTCTATGGGGGGGACCAAAGCCTGTCTAACGCCAAATCCGTATTTTGGCTTAGGGCTTAAAATTTGACTTTGCAGGGAGGGGGGCCCTAATATTCTCTGTTACGCCACTGCAAGAGGCATCGCCAAACGCCACGATATGCAGTCAATGGTGGAAACCCTTCCCGTGCATGCGCGAACACAATAATAATAACGATAACATCATTTAGCGACACTTTTTGAATTGGCGAATATATTAGTATTATTCTGCGAAAGTATATGAACAATTCTTCCTTAAGATAACTGGGACGAGAAACTGCTTTAACTTTTGCATTTTTTAATTTTACTTTTAAAAAATAGAGGGGACTTTTCGGCATCCATAGATGCATTATTTATGAAAATGCGATAAATAGAACGATAGAAAATTGAATTTTAAAATTGTAAGCAAATGTGATGTAAGTATGATTAAGGTACACTTTCTTCAAAATCCACTTTATATATATAATATATGTATTGTAAAAAACTAATTTTTTCTATGCAAAGAATGTATTTTTTCTGTATTATATGTTCAAATTTATTGAAAATTCTACATTTTTCCTGTAAAAATTACGAAAAGTTTAAATAGTTAAAAAAATTTTAAAAAAAAAATTTTGAAATTTTAATTATATTTAGTTTTACATTAATAAATACTCAGTGTAGTTCTTAAATTATAAATTAATTGTATTTAGTACAAAGTGGATCTTCAGGATTAAGTGCACAGCTTGTAAAACAGACAGTTCGTTTTTCCTAACTGCTTATTGTTAACACTTGAATACTCATGAATATCTCTATAACTATTATAACTATTGGTTTTACTTTAAAATAAATATTCATATGTTTGAGTAAAAATAAAGATTATTTTGTTAAAAATTTTAAAAACAGAGTTCCATTTAAATAAGACATCAAATAACTTTTTAAATTAATCAAAGACATTTTCTTTGTGTATTTATAAAACAATAAAAATATGTATAAGGAATTATGTAATATCCTGTAATCCTGATGTTCAAAGTAAAATAAAAACTAAAACTTATAGACATAAATGTTTGGTATTTTAAACGGAAGAAGGTGTGAATCGTTGACAACACGTGTTGATAAAGTAAAGAAAGAGTAATTAAAAAGACTTCTAAATAATCTAGAATTTTAAACTTAGAATTTACAAACTAAGAAATGATGCAAAATAATCCTATTAATTATGGTATGACTTTATATTACATTAAAAAACATTATTTTACAAATCATAGATGAAAATATCTTTAATTGAGATATTCTCAAAATGCATTTTTTGTTCATTCCGGTACACTTTTCTCAAAATCTACTTTAGCTATATTGCTAATATTTTGCATATTATAAGATCCACAAATTTTCAGAGAAGTGAATATGAATTCGTTTTCAAATAAACATTCACAAATTTTAGATGTAGCACAATTTCTGCGTAAAATTTAACAGAAATTTGAATCACTAAATTAAAAAAATTTTTAACTTTTTATAAATTTAATTTTAAAAGTTTCATTTCATTCATTTTATAGATTGTTATGTTCGCAAAAACTCTGCAAAATTTTATAGCTATATATGCAGTAGGTTTTATGCAAAGTGTACCTAAAGGTAAGAACATGTATCGAAAATAAAAAAAATAGTTGTTGATTGTTTTTTGCTCCTACAGATTTAATTTTAAATTTAAATGGAATTTTTTTACATTAACAGGTGCATAAATGTACAGATAATTCAACTTAAAAATTTTACTTCCGTTGCTTTTAATTTAAGTAAGAGAGTACCATTTAAATTTGGTGTAAAAAAAAAGTTCATTTTTCCTTCTCGCAGACGTTCCAGTTACCTTAAATAATACTCAAGAATACATTACATATGCATACCAATGTTGCACTGGAGACCTTCCCAGCCATCTTGACAGACACAAAAATAAGAATTAATTCCATCAATACAAGTACCTCCATTACGACATGGGTAGGATGCACAGTCATTGATATCTGAAAAAAATGTGTTTACAGATGGCATAAATTATATGTTAATTTTTAATACTTTAAAAAATAATAATTTTTCAAAACATATCTGGTGAGAAAACTGCTATAAGTATTAATCTAAACAAAAAATCATGTAGAACATCAGAAAAAAAAGTTGGAAATGAGATCGAATTTAGGATTGCTAAAATAAAATATAAAAATGAATCAAAGATATGGAAATATCAAATAGCTTTAGTGAATAAAAATATTATTTATAAGATGAAATTCAAGGGTAAAAAATTGTAAATATATCTATACATACTTTCATGGCAATATCGTCCGGAGTATCCTAAGTCGCATACACAACTGAAATCAGAAAAGGGTTCGCTTATGCATTTTCCATGTTCTCCACATACATTTGTTTTGACAATTTGCTTATTAGATGTATTTGATCCCATATATGCTACACAGCTATCCATGTCTAAAAATAAGTATTTGTATAATTAAATATTGGAACACTTCTCACAGATAAATAATTTCATTAAATATTGAAGCACTTTCCTCATTTAAATAATCTTATTAAATACAGAAACACATATTTTCTCACACAGATAAAGAATCTTACTAAATATTGTAATTTCTGAGATAAATATTCTCATTAAATATTGAAGCTCTTTTTTAAAATAAATACTCTTATTAAATATTGAAAAAATTTCTTCAGATAAATAATGTACATTTAAAGATAAATTGTGAAAAATTATTTTTCCCTTTTTGATTCATTTGTTTTAATTTTATTAGGCTGAGTAACATTAGATCTCATATTTCATTCCAAAAAGCACTATTATGATTTTAATTTAAAAAATATAAAACATTTGATTTACACTGTAACATTTTGAAATTTTACTCATTTTCTGATAGAAGTTTGATGACATGCTTACCTTCACAAGATGGATAAAGGCACTCACTAAGCTTATGAGAGCAGTTTTTTCCAAAAAACCCTTCTGAACAGTGGCAATAATAATCTCTGTTCATATTAAAACAAGCGGCATCATTCTTGCACGGATTAGGATTACACAAATCGACGTCAATCTAGAAATGTATATACATATGACAGAATCACAAGATTAGGTGGTAATTAATTATCATTAAAGTATCCTATTGCCATCCAAAACAGTTGTGTATATAAAGTTTCAGTTCAACTGAATGCTTTAAAATGTGAGAAAAAAATATTTTAAAGTTTCAACCCAAGTCGCTAAAAATTAAACCGACGTGTCTTTATCTGTTATTCTTTAAATAATTAGTTTCAGTCAATTAATTAAAATTAATTATAATTAAATTATCGTATTTTTACCCAAAACAATAGTGTATAGAAAATTGTAGTTCAAACGAGCGCTTTAAAATATGAGGGGGAAAAAACCTTTTCACGTTTTGACACAAGTCGCCAAAAGTGATGCCAATGTGGATGTATTTGTTATTCTTTGAATAATTAGTTTTAATCAATTAATTTTTATTAACTATAATTAAATTACTGTATTGTCATCCAAAATAATCATGTACTTAAAATTTCAGCTCAATTGAGTGCTTTAAAATGTATTTTAATAACGATTGAAAATTCCACGAATATAAATAAATAAATAAACAGAGAGCGCGAGCTAATAGTAGGAATTAAAAAAATCTAGTGGATTAATACACGAAGCAGAATACAAAAGTACGGGGACAATATTTTTAAAAAATCCAATTAGAACATCCATATACTTTTATCAGTCCTTTGGATGAACTACTAGAAACCATCTCTTGCAATTACCCATAAGACTTACTGTGATGTCTTTACCTTATCTAATGACTCAAATTGACATCCGTGTAGATTCTATTTCATTAATGGAAATAAAGAAAACTACAAGGAGTCCGGTGAATTGGCTAGATGTGGATACACATTGGCATCAGTTTTGGTGAGCTGAGTAATAATGCAATCTTTCCACTGTTTCCAGTTGGAATATAATCCAAAATTCCCGGTTTTTCAGAGGTAATGTTCGGAATAACATTTGAAGATTAGAATTATTCGAAGTATTATCTTAATGAGACCATGTCGAGAACCAGGGTCTGTTAGTCCGTGACTTAACACATTCCTGTGCCGGTTGATCAATCAGATAACATGGATGAAACTCTCTGTAACACCAGGGCCGGCTCTAGCAATTTTGTCGCCCCGGAAAAGAATGGAAAATGAAATGCCACCCCTTTCGTGTGTGTGTGTGTGTGCGTGCGTGCGTGTGTGTGCGTGCGTGCGTGTGCGTGCGTGTAATTACAAAAGAGAGATAAATTGTTCACATAGATACACACTTATAAAACTTGAATAATTCTTGCAAACAAAAAGGCAGCATAATATTAACAATAAAATAATATAATATACCAGCTGCATGGCCCGGCGTTGCACAGTCTTTCTCTTTACCTCATGATGCCAGCATTTCTATATGTGTGCGCACGCGATGTGAATGATTTGTATATATATATATAATTATGTCATTAATAATCATTTAGTTTCTATAATTACTGATTCTAGCTGCATGGCCTGGCGTTGCACGGGCTTTCTCTTCCAGTACAACATTCTTTTTCGGAATTTCTTTGACTTATTTACCCCGTCTTAGGGTTTCACCCATTTCAGCTGGCCAATTTCTTCGAAAAAGTACTGACGGTGGGGATCCAAAGCGTTTGTTTTAACTTATAGTAACTATACTCAAGGTTAAAATAAAGCATCTCCCGTAGCTTCTATCAACCAAAAACTCTTATTAATCCTGCTTCCTGATAGCTGATACCGGAGATCGTATGGGTGACAGGAATGTCCGTTGTGATCCCGCTCCGGGATGGGGAGAAAATTACTAGTGAAAGATGTGTAAGCACATATCAAATTAAAAAAATTAACCTGTATACTCCCACCTCGAACCCTTCACAAGTTTCAACATAAAATTAAACTGACTTTAAACATACAGAGTACACAATAAAGAAATTAGATACGTTAAATAAAATACCAAATTAATACCCAATAATATTTCAGAAAATGTATCAAATTTTTTTGTAACAGAAAAAAATTTTTAATTCGATCCAAATGCCGCCCCGGGCAGGAGTCCAGTTTCTCCGACCCTAAGGCCAACCCTGGTAACACGAAGGGAAAGGGTGATGAAATACATTTTCAATAGTGTAACCCAGGAATAGGCAAACTACGGCCAGCGGGCCAACTCTGGACCTCCGGAGTTTTATCCTGCCCGCGGATAGAATTTTAGTTTGCCAGTCCAAGGCAAACTAAAAGAAATATATATATTTATAAATTATACATCCATCTCCTTTTCTACTTTGTTTAAATATTATATTTTTTTATTTTTTCAAAGGACTGTGGTGATCTTTTTACTTTCTCTAATTTTGTTCCACAAAACATATATCGATGGAAGTAGCAAGCACAGATAGCTTTCAATCAGTAAAGTGTTAAAAGCGGAAGTTCTTTGTTAGTTATAGATGTAGATTGAAGTCAAAGTTCTTGGTAAATGAAAAGAAGCTTAAGAATTATGAAGATGGCTTGAAAAAAGTGCATTATAAGTTCGAACGCATATTTCAAGATTTCAGTATCATTGAAACAGAATTCGATATTTTTACTTTGCCTTTCAACGTAAATTGTGAAGCAGTGAGATCAGATTTTTAGCTTGAATTAATTGAGTTGCAATCGAACAATCGTCTCAAGCAGTTGTTTCTAAATGTGCCAAAGTTACAAATCATTAGCGAAAGTAAGTTTCCCAAATTTAATATCTCATACCCAGAAAATCAGTGCTGTGTTTGATTCATCTTACATAAGTGAACAATTGTTTTCAACTATGAACCTTAGAAAAATTATTTCAGAAGTAGAGACTGAGACAGATGAGCATTTAGCCTCGTTTCTTAGAATAAGTACATCTCATTTCGAACCTCAATGTAAGGAATTCTTAAAAAAGTAAATCGCAATTTCATTAATATCATCAACATATTTAAATTGTAATACTTGTATATTGTTTTTAAAATTATAGAAAAATTTATCTTAGCCCGCCAAACTTTTTTTTATTCCGATTTTTGGTCCACGACCGAAAAAGTTTGCCCATCCCTGATGTAACCAATCTAACATACTTTTGTTGAGTGACCGCAGCCCCGAACTTTTAGATACTACCTCGTATTTAACTATTAATGTCAATAATTAGAAAAATTCCAAAGACGATTTTTTTAAATGACAGTTGAAAATTAAATTTTAAAATTACTTTTGAAAAACTTGAAATAAGTAAGGCTACCCATTCAAAGGTACAAAAAAATAAAATGCATTTAAATTAACATAAGCTGTTCACTATATAGAAGAAATATTACAATAAAAATATAATATATAATGAAATATATTTAAACAAGCTCTGGTATACCCGTTCTTAGCACGGGTAAGTTGAAAAATTAAACAATACAGATTGAAGGATAAAGACGTTTCTAATTAGTTAATTTTACGTAAATTGCAAATTAAACAAAAAAAAAAGCTTTTTACATATCTCAGCTGAACAAAAAAAAACACATTTGTTAAATTTTAAGTTTGTATATCTAATAGCTGATAGAAGGGATTTTTATTTACTTATAACTCACTGTAACTCTCTTGGGGGTCGATTTTTGAAAACACCTTTCTGAACTAATCTCTGCTCAGCAAAAGTAACACATTGTTACAAATTTTTAGTAATGAACGCTTAAAATAGTGTAAATAATTTATATCTGGAAGTGTAATACATTAATATTACTTTCTGTTTTATTTATTTTAATTTAAAATCTTGCCACCACCTCTCCCTTCGAAATCTAGTATAAATAAAAAAAACTAGTATAGAAACTAGTATAAAATAAAAAAAAAGTGATTACACTGATCAAAGGAATAAATTAAAATCGAGCGCGCACTGAGGCATGATGTAGACTAAACAAAAGGGAAAGTTTTGATCCACACAAAAAAGATAGATACATGCTGTCGCGGGCTTTTTTGCAGATGGTAGAATTTTTTCCTACTTTCTTGACAATTATCGTTATATTTTGGAAACTTCACACAATATCTTTAAAAATTATAGCTTATATGTTATTCTGATGTATAAGCTATATTATTGTAAGTTTTATTAAAATCCATTCCGTTGTTTTTCCGTGAAAGAGTAACAAACATCCATACAAACTTTCGCGTTTATAATATCAGTAAGGATGAATAAGTGTAAAGTGAATCATGAAAGAATATATTTTAAAAAAATTTAACTCAATGAAATTTACTAAGAAGAACTTGATAAGAATAATATTCAAAAAACGATTGAATTATTCAATCAAACACTCAACAATGCTAAGAATTTCCAACGCTTTGTAAAACAATTAAATGAATATCCTATATTACTGTTTATATTTTATTAATTCTACAAATACAAGCAAACTGTTAAAACAAGAATCATACCTCACATTCAGCACCTTTAAATCCAACAGGACAAATACATCGGTATCCAGAAATTAAGTCAACACATTCACCTCCATTTGTGCAGGGATTACTGGCACACTCATTTATATTAGTTTGACAGTCTCTCCCTGTGAAGCCAGGAAGACAGGCACAGTGGTAGTCATTCACTAAGTCAATACACACTGCTCCATTTTGACAATGCCCAATGCAGTCATTTATATTAAACGTGCAGTTTTTCCCTTCCCATCCTGTTTGGCATTGACATTCATAATCACCATGATGATTGACACATCCAACAGCATTTACGCAAGGATTCCATTCACATTCGTCAACATCTGGAAATATTTCCAGAAAAATTATAAGAAATTAGCTCTTTTAAATATTTAATAGCTTTGAGATAATGAATCGAATTTTCTCATTTAAAACCAATATTTTGGTCTTACCTTTTTCGCAAGTGGAGCCTTTCCATCCTTCTGCGCATGTGCAGTGGTAACCATTTACCATGTCAACGCAAGTTCCACCATTTTTACAAGGTGAAGAGGAAGACTCGCATTCATTTACATCTGCAATTATTATTATTTTTTAATGTTTTAAATTTCAAGTCGTTATAAATACTTTTTACAAGTGTAAAAGCCTTTCAATGTAAGACACACTTATAAAATTTTCATGAAAATTTGCTTAATTATAAAATAAAATGGTTTCAAATAACTGAAAAAATCTTTTTAGTATGTTTATTTACAAGACAAGAACAATTTTCAATGTACGCAATGGGCTGAATTCATGTGACGCCATAGTCACAGTTTATTTTTAATAAAATTTGAACACTTTTACCCAATTATGAAGTTTGAAATTTTATCTTAAGTTTTACAAATAGACATTATTACAATTAAAACAAATACAATTAGTTTGATGTCTGTTTTGAATTCAATGGAGAGCACGTGTTTATCTTTATCATGTGACCGTCATGAATGCAGCCCATTAAATCGTAATCCATTTCCAACAGACCTTAAGGGTACCATTAAGATAAATTTCTCAAAATGTTAGCTTAATTAGCTGAAAATGGAATAATATAGCAAATGATTATCATACTTCACAATTTAAATATATTTTTTAAAAACTATTATAAACTATTTTTTTTCATAAAAAAAATAAATTTTTCAAACTACTGTTATAAAAATGCTCCTTGCGCATTAGTTTTTAAGATTGGTGCATATTTTTTGTTTCTATGTAGATGAAGGAGAACAAAATATATTTGGGCATGGATTTTAAATTCAAAATAAAATTTGATGAAAAAAAGATAACATTTCTACACTATATGAAAAATTTCACCAATTATCACACATTCAAGGTATTCAAAACAACAGAAAATATTATCCGTTAATTTTTTTAGAAAACTAATGCACTGATTTGTGAATCCTATCATGTTTCATAAACTGTAAAGATTTCAAAGATATATGTCATAATTTGAAACGCAAGGAGGATTTTACGCAACAATGATAAGGGGAAATATACAAAGAAAAAAGCATTTTAAACATTTATTTGAGAAAAATAATAAAAAATTCAGTAATTATTAACCAAAATGATAAAATTCTTTGACAGAATTATTCAATGAAATATAAGGATTATTATTAGTATAAAAAACCAAATTCGCAATTTTGTCTAAAATTTGACATTGTGAAGGTCCACCATCCCCTTAATTATTGCGAAAAAATAAACTAAGTTGCCGTTTTAGGTTTGGAAAATGTTTAAATGTTTAAAAAAAATTTAATGTTTACTTATATATATATATATATATATATATATATATATATATATATATATATATATATATATATATATATATATATATATATATATATTTATCAACTTATTATCTTATAAATGATAGACTTCTATAAAATTTTCATTAATTTCTCATTAATTCAATTCTCGACTAAGAAGATGTTCTAAAAAACAGAAAAGATATTAAAAAAAATACTCACTTATTTCACAACGGGTTCCTGACCATCCCGGAGCACATGTACAGCTGGAAGTTGAATTAAGTTCGGAGCAAGTGCCTCCATTTAAGCATGGATTGATCATACAAGGATTATCGACTGTAAGTTATTAAAACAAAATTGAAAGAATAAGAAAAAGGCAAGCACAAATGAGACTACATTTTTCAGTGATTACTAAAAATACTTATTTTAAGGAACTTGAATTTTTATTTATAAACATGACAGTAAAGCACAGTGTTGCACTAATACTTGATCACGAATTAATATTTAAGAAAATGAGACTTAAATATGAAAGGGGGCCACACTCTTGAAACTTATTTATAAGGGATAATAAAAATTAATATTTTACAATATGTCTGCTAATTCAAAGCATTGGATGAATTTAAGGTTATAAATTCCAAAATATATCAACTTCCACGATATGTATCTGATTACTATTTAATCAAATATATAATATAATTAAAAATTCGAAATCTTAAAGTGGATAAGGAAAATTAATATAACGAATTTAATATGAAGGGTAAAAAAATGCCAAGATTTTAAAGAAAGATAATTTGACCTGCCATTACCTATTTCACAGTTATTGCCTGAAAATCCCTGAGAGCAAACACATCGATATGCATCTGGAGCAACATTTTCACAAGTTCCATCGTTTTTGCAAGGGTGGTGATTTCCACAGTAATTTAAATCTACAGTGAAAACCAATAAAAAAAATTGTTTTAACTAAATAAAACATTTAGAACACTTAAAAAGATTTTAATTTAGGTGGATAAAATGTATAACAAAAAAAATACATCCGAAAAATCAAATGTTGACTAGGCTATATACAACATGTTAGAATAGTTATTCTATATTTATATAACAATGTATCACATTATTTTGTACGAATTTAAATTTTAAGTAATTTAAACATATTTCAAAATCAATATGATACATCCTTTTTCCAATAGATGGCGACACGAATAAGCCTATATACACTTCATAATAGTATTGCAGGTTTTTTGTTTGCATTAGAACGAGAGATAATGGAGATAAAGAGAGATACAATGTGGTTGAAGTTCAAGTCTTCATTTTATAACGTTTTTAATTATCTTTAAATGTGGAGCTGGACAAAGGGAAAGATTAACTAAGTAAACTCAAAATCCATTATGATAGGAGGTAAAGTTTCCTACAGAGGAAACAGGCCTATTCAATCTAAAAAACTGCAGTAATCGGTTATGGGGGAGAATATCAATTGTAACTTAGTATACAATACTCTGATTGCGAATATTTTTAAGCTAATTAAGTAATATCTCTTTTTATTAATCAGCTTTGTGATTTTTGAGCAACTTTTAACTCAAACCCTCTTAGACACTAATAAAAGCTACATCAAACCCATCTTAGTAGAAAAACTACTACATTTATGTAGTTAATTCTTCTAAAAAATAATGATTAATTGTCCTTTGAATAATATGTTGAGCATTTATAAAATATATGTTTTGTTTTCATTTTATAATTTTTCTTTCTCTCTTTTTTCTGATGGCAAGGAAAAAGCTTAAAAATCCTTTTGCAGGGTAATACTAAGCAATAGGATCTGTCTTAGAATAAGATATGTAGCATATCAAGAAAAGAACAAATTGTATGGTCATCAAAAACAGTATGTTTGAAAATGTTTTTAAAGACTATTCAGGTTCTATAACAATTTTAAATTGCATGCAAAAAAAGTTCTATTTAAGTAAGAAATCATTCCAGAATTAGAACAGAAATGTAAATAGTTTACTCCATTTAAAATTAATTTGGCATATTAGCAGAAAAGCTTAAACCATCAAAACATTATAAATTCATAAAAAAAAATTAAAATTAAAAAGTATTAAAATATACAGTACCTTGATCACACATTATACCACCCCAATTCACATCGCAGATGCATTGCCAAGGACTACCATTACAATATCCATGTTTACAACCAGGATATGGTACACACTGATCGCATAACTCTGATTTCCAACCATGCCTACATCTAAAAAACAAAATGTGTTAAGAAAAAATCACTTCAAATAAAAAAAAAGAAAATTCTCTCTATCAAATGGTTTGTTGCTTAGAATCAACTTTGTAAGTTTAGCAAAAATATTTTAATGCAACCATTAAAATACCTACACACAAGTTTTCTAACACCCTAAAGTATAAATTATAGATAATATATAGATTACATTAATTTTAAACTTAACTTTTTCAAGAAAAAACAGCATGTGTGAATTTTGTACTGTTTTGAATGTAATTTCATATACTTACATGCACTTCCCAGGTTGTTCACAGTATCCATGTTCTGGATGACAGCCCTCTTTACAAACAGCTATCAAAAAAGAACAGACCAGAAGAATTATTTTCTAAACCATGTAATAAAGCTTAAAGAATATGGTTTAATAAAAAATTAAATAAAAGAAATATAACGATAGTTTTACTTATTTTTGAAAACAAACATAAAACTAAACAAAACTATCAAAAATATTTTTGTAATTTTACCTTCTTCGCATGTATTTCCTGTCCAACCAGGTAAGCAAATCTTATTTCCTTTTTCATCACACATATAGTGACCGAATTTGTCGTTTCGAGGTTTGCAGAACACAGTACAAGTTGTATTATAGTAATAAGGACCACATATAACTCTTATCCGAAAATTAATTCTTGCTGCAGTACCGGTATAAAGAAGAGTGTGCCATTCGGTGCTAGGTAAAATTATGCCAGAATATACTTTACGTTCAATAATTCTAGCTGTATCTGTAAAAGACAAAATGTTAAATTTACCTTGTGTGTATAACTATGAATATTAGCAAATAATAAAAACATCTCAATATTTTCAATTAAATTTGGCTTATTTCTAAAAATTAAAATAAGTATATACTGTTAATAACAGATTTTAATATGAGTGTTTCAATAGATGAGTTTTTATATATAACTGATTCTATTCATCAAACTCAACTATACTAAATAGGAAAAGTATTCATTATTAACAAAAAAAATTGTAATGCATAATACTTAAATTATTTATTGTTAGATTATTATTAATTATATCGTTGATTGTTTATTATACAGAGATATAATACATGAAATAAGAATTTTAGATATTTTAAAGTAGTTAGTTTTTTAAGATTTTTATGAAATCAGAATTAGAAAAATTTAACTATTGAGCATTGTTTAGATAAGAAAATTTTGAATTAAGGTATATGTAATCTCTCAAACATATCAGCTAAACAAATTCAAATTGTAAATTAATATACATTTTAATATCAAGACAAAATATTGACTTTTATTTCAGTAATACGTTTTATCAATGATACATTGAAACTCTCTTTAAGTTCTGGCAAAAATTACCAAGAATATACGTATTAAAATTTCTTATATTTTTTTACGTAGTTTTCCACGTATTGTTTCACATTCATTTGCCATGTTAGAATATTGTAACGATATTGGGCTATTGAAATGCCAAATACATGTCTTTTTATTGCAAACATATAAAAAGAGGAATTTAAAATAAAAGCTCATCAAAATTTCTATTATAGTTTTTACACAAATCCTTGTACTTTAAAGAATAAGATACAAATAGTATCCAATTGAAAACTGTAAAGAAATAAACATTGTCACTCAATTACATTTTAAGATGATAGATGGCAGCACGATCGAGTTATCAATTTCACGCACACATACAAACACAAACCGAGAAAAGATCTATTTCCTCTGTATTTTCTAGATTTTCAGTTGTATAAAGGTATGCAGATTGTATGAGTGTGTTCTGATGAAACATAATACTTTTTTAAAAATTAAATAAGTGATTAAAAGCTTTAAAATAAATATGTTGATTTTTTTCATTACAATGTTTTCGAATTGATATTAAAACTCGTTCAAAATAAATTACATCAAAAACTTACGAAAAACTAAATAATAGTTAACTGTATACGTAAGGCTCTAAAGGCCGGAGAAAAAATTTCTTTAAAACTATTCCTCCAATTCTATAAGGCTATCGAATATGGTGCTCCCTGCAAATGACGAACTGAATTAAGAGTATTTAAAATCCGATCAAATAAAGTAAATATATCCCAAATGAGCTTTTAAAAAGTTATCAGCCTTATTCTGTCACTAAAGAAAAAAATCATATCATTGTTTCTGAATTTTTTTTACCGCAATTTCTATAAAACACTGTTATTTTGAAATAATTTTTTTTTAAAATGGAATACGGCTGTGTCATTTCAAACTAACATATTTAAATAATACAAAATGGAAAAAAAGGCAGAAAAAAAT
Organism: Trichonephila clavipes; assembly: GCA_019973935.1. NCBI lineage: Eukaryota > Metazoa > Arthropoda > Arachnida > Araneae > Nephilidae > Trichonephila > Trichonephila clavipes. The sequence goes on from BMAU01020577.1 coordinate 130,863, forward strand.
ATTTTTTACCAAAGAGTTAAAGTGCTCATTAAACTTTGCTTTAATTATTAAAGTTCGATCTTAAATTGTGTGTAGAAAAAACTAATTAGTTTTTCCTATTTCTGTAATGCTAAAAATGACTAAGTTTGAGGAATATTTTTAAAAAATTGACCAAAATCGTACAAGTTATTATTTTTTTTAATTACACTTGAATTACTTTTATGAGAGCATTTTTATGTAAAATATACGTATGTGATAAGTTTTTTTAAAATTCGTGTGGAAAGTAACGTAAAAATTTTCACAATCCTAAAACTTTTTCTGCACTTTTAACACATACATTTTTTTGGATAACTTTTTTTGAAAAATCTCTCATTGAGCTATTTATTTATATAGAACTAACATGCGTGTAAAGTGCTTAGACTAAAAGATACATGGTTTTATAAAAAAAAAATGTTCGTTTTGTGCTGAAGTTTTAAATTTTTTGAAAAATTACGATTTATAGTAAAGAATACTGTTACATAATTCATTTTATAGATAACAAGTAATATTTAAAAAAATTAAGTCAATTCCTACTTCGTTAGAAAAACGTACTGGCGCCATCCGTTGCAGTCAATTGTAACTTCGACAGAAATAAAGTAGAATAAATTTTTAATTAAAAAATAAGTTTTAATTAAAGAATTAATATTTGAAAAAACTATTAACACCAAGTGTCATTCACTACAAGTTTAAAAAAATGTATTGGAACTGGAATGGATAAATCGAAAGTATTTTATTAACGATTGAAATTTTGAACAAGATACGTATATATAGGGAGAGAGTGAACTAATAGTATTAAGGCTGTTTTCGGTCAATATAAAAGAATAGGACCCGAATTTGGAACATTTTTTCAGATATAAAAGAAATGAAAAATTAATATGATATTCTAGCTTCACTATCCTTTAGAGAGCAGTATTTTTTTATCGTACTTCCCATTCTTAACCGAGATGATTCATTTTTTCTGGTATAAAATGTGTTTCGCATTTTTTATCCTATACCGTAATGTTAAATGGGCTTTGCCTTCACATAAAACAAAAAAGAAAATATTTACAGAATATTTTGAAATTTTTAAAAACACTATATTGTTAACAGAGGTACGAGTTATAATATTCCAAATTTCCATGGAAATTGGGTCATTTTTCCGTCTGAAAATGTGCTTCGCGTTTAGTTAGAGCTCTCGTACTTTTACCGAAGACAGCCTTAATTAGAAACAAAACTTATATAAACAGAGCATTCAATAATAAATTTTTAAAAAACTTTGATGAATTCAAATTTTGTAAAACAAGTTATTTTTTAGCGTAAAAATTTTAAACAATGGATATACTCACATGGAACATCTTTGTTCACTACATCCAAAGCATCTAATATGAAAGTGAAAGATCTCTGAAACAAAAAGAAAACAAATAAAGTTTCTTGTTTACAAAACGAGAAAAATAAAGTATAAACAAAATTTAATATATTTTAATCACTCTCACAAAAAGTTTTTTAAAAGAAAAATATTTAAAAATTAAATACACAGTTAAGAATTGGGTACAAAGATATTGAAACACAAAAACTGAATAACATTTTTTATTTTATTCATTAGTATCTAATCCATTCTTCAATTCTCTTTCCATATTCAATTTTATATTCTTCTCTCTCTAACTTTATTTCTATTTTATTCTCATTCTGAAAAAGTTCCGTTCGAATGAAGAATTCTAATAATATTTTACTTTAATTATCTCAGTTATTTCTTTATCTGTAATCTTATTCATACAGAATCAAAAACTAGAGAGATAAATATCAAACAGTACAATATAGTTATACAGTGGGTGATCGGTTAACGAACATAATCCGTTCCAAGACTATGTTCGCTATACGAATTGTTCGTTAACCGATCATCGATTCACCATAGACTTCTATGTGAAATCGATTAATTCGTTCTGGAGACCCTAAAAATTAAATTTTAAAAAATGTATAATTTCTTAGTAAGTTTTTAAAAATATAATACATACATATAGTCTTGCATATTAATCAGTCCTTTTCATTTTTTGCATATGGGGCGTTAAAGAACATGTCCAATGTCGATTGCTTTTCTCTCTTTTTAGGGTTTTCAGGAAGTAATTAATAGCATTGTCGTTGTTAAAGATCCCCAACCCTACTGACATCAGCTTGGTTTGGGTGCCATTCTAAGACCATTGCTCTGACAGCATCCCACTTTTTAAAAAGATCTTTAATGGCAGATGTCGGCATTGGTCCCCTTTCGTCTTCCTCTTGTTCAGAAGGAGACACATTTCGTTGTGTTTCTTGGTGTTCTTCATTCAAAATTTCTTGGAGTTCTTCTATCGTCAGTTCATCTTCATGTCCCATTGTGAGCTCTTCTATGTCATCCTCGTTCACCTCCAATTCCAGATCTCTAGCAGTTTTAAAAATTCCATCCATAATTTAAGGGTTGTCTCCCTGATCACCTCCGAATATGTGTTCGTTGTGTGTCCAAACACAAAAATCTTTCGTGAAAGTGTTCGTTAACCGATTTGTTCGTTAACCGATCTGTTCGTTGACCGATCACCCAATGTAATTTTCTATTGAAAATTTGTACCTGTGTTTGCATATACAATTGCATATACTGGTTTGAGACAATTGCTTGCGTATTTTAAGTTGTGTTCAATAAACAAAGTTTATTGAGAATCAATGATGATCAGTGGCGCACACAAGGGGGCCCAACCCATGATTTTTTTTCAATTGATTATACTCATATGCAGTGGTGCACACAAGGGGGGAGGGGTCCTAGGGTTTCCGGACACTCCCTATAGCCCTTGATTTTTTTTGATTGGTTATAATCCTAAAGGGTGTTTTTTTAGAGGTATTGAACTTTAAATTGCAATAAAACAACGATGTATTATTCGATTGACATGAATTTTTTTTGTTCGAAAGATAATCTTGTGGCATTACATTTTAAATATGATTTCTGGCATATGACTGCCACGGCTCGCTCGGATGTAGTCCAATCTGGACGTCCAATTTTCGATGACTTCTTCCAACATTTGTGGCCGTATATCGGCAATAACACGGCGAATGTTCTCTTCCAAATGGTCGAGCGTTTGTGACTTATCCGCATAGACCAATGACTTTACATAGCCCCACAGAAAATAGTCCAGCGGTGTTAAATCACAAGATCTTGGAGGCCAATTCACAGGTCCAAAACGTGAAATTAGGCGGTCACCAAACGTGTCTTTCAATAAATCGATTGTGGCACGAGCTGTGTGACATGTTGCGCCGTCTTGTTGGAACCACAGCTCCTAGACATCATGATTGTTCAATTCAGGAATGAAAAAGTTAGTAATCATGGCTCTATACCGATCTCCATTGACTCTAACGTTGTGGCCTTCATCGTTTTTGAAGAAGGATTCCACCAAAAAAAAGCACACCAAAATAAAGCACACCAAACAGTCAGTTTTTCTGGATGTAACGGTGTTTCGACATACACTTGTGGATTAGCTTCACTTCAAATGCGGCAGTTTTGTTTGTTGACGTAGCCACTCAACCAGAAGTGCGCTTCATCGCTAAACAAAATTCGCGTATGAAAATCGACCATTATTTTCGAAATAAAATTGCACAATATGAAAGCGTTGTTCAGGCGTGAGTCTATTCATGATGAATTGCCAAACCAAACTGAGAATAAATCACTTGACAGCTGTTAAATCGGTCGCCATCTTGGAAAGTAATGCCAACTTAAACTCCTATACCTGAAAAAAAAACACTCTGTATGAATATATTACGTCGCTGTCGCTGTCTGTCGCAGGGCATATGGCTCCTCCATCCCATATCATAGAAGTAAATGGCGCCTGGGAGAGTTAATGTCCTTGATGAGGTGAAACAGCCTGGCTTTCGTTGAGACGTAGGAGAGAGGTGAGGCTTATTGAAAGTCGAAGTTGGAAAAAGTTCATCCTGAAGTAGCTGAGTAGGTTCCTTGCGATTTGACGATGGTGAAAAGTTAACTGGCATTTGATTGGCTGCCCTGATATATATTACGTAAAATTTAATTATGTATTTATTATCAATAATTAATTTTATTAATTAATGCTAATAGTTTATTCAATAATTAATTTTGTACCGCTTTTGTTCCCGAAAATCAACAAAATCAAAAGAATATGTTGGGCGGCGTATTGGAGCATGATACCAAAATGGTGGACTTTGGACCCTGGACACCCCCCCTTGAAAAATGTTTGTGTGCGCTACTGCTCATATGTATTAGTAAGTAAAATTTAATCAATGCTAATTATTCATTAAATAATTAATTTTTTTGTTTTTTTGACAAATCAATTGTTAAATCGACAAAATCAAAAAAATATGCTGGGCCACGTATTGGAGCATGATATGAGAATGGGGGACATTCGACCCTGGACCCCTCCTCATCAACTTGAAAAATTCCTGAGGGCGCCACTGGGGATGATATTAACATTAATTCTAAAGCAATACTAGCAGTAATTGATAAAAATTTCACCATGGTAAGAAACTTCTTAAAGCGATTTTTAACAACGTGTATTTATTTACGTACATGAGTTCCGCAGAACTCAAGAATGGACAAAACATATACTACCTCCCCGCCCCCTCCCCTCGCGCCCAACGGAAGAGAAAAAACTCATTCCGTAATTTATGGCAGTTAAAAGGCTAGTAAAAAGAATGTTGAAATCACTCTTATGTGCAAGAACAATCAAAATCAGTTTTGATTATTAATGTAAACATGAAATTCCAGAAAAAAGCACTTACGGTGTTATTAGTACAGATATTTTTTTCAAGAAGCTTGACAGTTAATTCTCAACATATTGTTATATTTTCACATTAATTGTTCTGACATTCAGCTACAAAAAAATAAATAAACACATAAATAAAAAAAAATCTTTCGCGGTTTTTAATTTTTGAGGGGAAGGGTATGTTACTTTGTGTATAACTTTATCTGAATAATATAAAAATATTAATTGGAGCACAACTGTTGATCGTGACCGTAACCGAAAACAACTCCCTCCTACCACACATATTCATATAAAGGGCACTTGGATACCCTACATATATAATTGTCTTGTTTCACCTACAATTTGGTTCTTCTCGGAAGTTTACCGACCCTTGCACTAGCAGAAAATTTTTGTATTCGAACAAGTTCCTTAGAGATTCAGAGAATATAATTTTGAGCCAGGCAACTCTGTATATTGAGTGAAGTTGTAATATTAAGTATGTTGGTATAATATTTGTTTTATATAAAGTAGTTACATTATAGTTTTGTTCCTGTGGAGTAGGTAATGGATAGAAAAATACAAAATGTTCTTCCTTTGCTTCTGACATAGTTGATGGTTTTGACTTTGCCCCCCTCCAAAAAAGACAAGTTGTTTTATGTGTGTGTGGTACACACGAAATACATCATTAACGGAAACGATAATTTATGACCTCAACATTAACTATATCTAACAGAAATCCAAGGGAAAAGACATGATCAACGACTGAAAATGTTTTCTTAAGTGAGTGAGTGAGTGAGTGAATGTGCAAAATGTTTTCTTAAGGTATCCGAACACGTTCGAAGCACTTTTTAACAAAATAACACATTTAAACATCATAAAGGCTTTTTTTAAGACTCAATATCAATAAATACTAATATTTAACTAACAATATTTAAAATAAATTGCCTAAATTTCACAAAAATCCCAATTATAAATGAAATTTTAGCATCATTTTTGTAAAACTTCAAAGCAATTAAAGAAAAAAGTAATAAACTTATATTAGTAAAAGTATTACCAAAACAATCTAGATGCATTTATCTAGAGAATGTACTAAAATGTTAATGTTTTATTAAAATTTGAAAATTTTAGAGTTGATTGAGTACACATTATAAGAAAAATCACATTCTTTATGAGACCATTATTTAAATAACAAGCCCTAACTCAAAAAATATTCATACAATAAGAAACATTTTAGTACATTCTCTAGAAAATAGCATACATATCAGGTTAAAAAAGTTTTATAGAAATACATTTGTAATATTTTGAGTAATTCCGACTCGCCATGATAGATTTCGAGTAATTTAAATGCCCACTTCTGGTAGATCAAAGATCCAATCCCGGTTTTTCTAACTTAATAAAATTGATTGTAGCTTAGCCTTTGGGTAGAGTAGAAACAAAACAAAATATGTTTGGTAAAACCAAAAGATAGCTCTATTCAATAAAAGAGAAAACAAAAATATCTGTCATGACCGAATTTGGTCATTTTCAACGCGTTCGGATACCTTAAATACGTATACCAAAAGACTGGTGAATTTTCCGGAAATATTGAAACATGTTTATAAATGTCCGTGTCGAATTGAAACACGATGACGAGTACTCTTCGTTGTTTTGCAAGGGGAGCCAAATTTTCGAAATACCAAAAAATTATCTCTTTAATTTGATACAGTCATAGCTTCAATTTCATTTCGATAGTATTTGAAACATTGTATTTATCAATTATAATCTTGAGGATGCATGTTTATCTCATTTACAGGAGAAGTCAAGTCTACTAAAAATCTAAAGCTGTGAAGGCAGCCAAATTTTATTTTTGGTTCCATAAGCAATCTGATTTCCTTGCAAATTAAAATATTCTGAGTTGCCTTAATTTATTTTCCAACAAGGCGCACAAAGATATATTTATTCATTGTATTCGTCAAAACACTAAAAACACATGTAACATCTACTCATTTTTTCGATATTAGATCAAATTCTTATAATGTACATTAAAAACCATTTAGTAAATTTAGAAAGCATAATTGGTTTCGGGCTATTTATTATGTCGAGAAATAATTAGTCGCATGGGCAGAAAGCCCATACCAATGCATCCATTGAAATGAGCTCACAATTTAAGAAATAAAAATAGTTAATCGGTGAATGGTCTAATTCTTCTGTGTGTTTATGATAGCTAAGAGAAACAATTGAATCAATTTCTAGAGAGCATAGAGAAAAAAACAAATACAATCCTTTGAAGATTATTTTGTGAATTTCTCATGGCTAAAGAATAAAAATGTATAGTTTCTAAATGTATAACATGTCTAAATTGTATTTGTCATATTGTTCATGGTAATTTTAGTTGTAATATCATGAAATTTAAATTTGTTTTATATAGGTTAGCTTTCAAAGTCATCCTGGATGGCTGACTGAACAAGTCCGATCCAAAGTACTCTTTTGACAGTATACAAAGTTATTCATAATTCCCTCCTGGATTCCGAAACATTATAGCAAAATAACTAAGAAGAATATTGCAAAAAAGAACATTGGAAAGAATACAGAAACAATTCCAGTTTTATTTACATACTTCGCAGGTGTTCTATGTGTAAAATCTTGGTAACAAGGAACACAGGAGAGGTTCCCAAACTTTTTTGCCTCATAGACCCCTAGCCATGTTTTTCGGTTTGCGGTAGACCTCTTCTTACCTAATATTGAATTTTTGAAAATTTATCTACTTAAGTATCTTTTTCACAGATGGTATATAACTACTTAATTTAAAAGACTTAAATTTCTAACTTGAATGAAGCACAATGTTTAAAACTTGGCACACATGTTAATAAATTAAACTAAAATTTAATCAATACATAAAATAACTGCTACCTACATAAAGTAACTGAGCAACAAACAAATGCTTTTAATCGGATGGATGAATATGGTGCCTTATCAATTCTGGTGCTTCCAAAATTGTTGTGATATATTTACGTTTCCAAACTTTACTTTAAGGTGTCCGACTACGTTCGGAACCGTGATTTTGCAAAAGCCCATAAATGGAAAATTTTCATGATATTCAGTGTCACTTAGATTAGAATATATGTATAAAACTATTTTAAGGACATTTTGACTAAAAAATATTTATTTGAATACAATATTTTGGTAAAAAATTAACTTAGAATAATCTTTTTTACAAATGTTCTCCTTTTGTGAAAATGCTTCTATTATAATAATATTTTGCCTGTATATAGCTCAGACCTCTCTACAGAGGCTCAACTAGAATTTTTGAAATATATAACTTAGAAGTGGATTTATTCATATTTTACGACAACAGAGGGGAGCAATTTTAAGAAAAAAACGCCCATAATTATTTCAATTGGTGGTAACATTAAAAATAATCTGAATTTTTCAAAAATTCTAGTTGAGCTTCTGTAGAGAGGTCTGAGCTATATACAGGCAAAATATTATAATAGAACCATTTTTCATATAAGGAGAACATTTGGAAAAAAGATTATTCTAAGTTAATTTTTTGCCAAAATATTGTATTTAAATAAAAAAAAATTGTTTGACAAAATGTCCTTAAAACAATTTTATGGACACTAAATATCAAGAAAATTATCCATTTATGCGCTTTTTTAAAATCCCGGTTCCGAACGTAGTCGGATACCTTAAGATATTCTTTAGTGCCTGTTCCGATCAGTTGCTCCTGAAATCTAACATTTGGTTGTTGTTTTTTCAATGTGGCGATACTAATTTGTTTCCTACTTTAGTATTACCCTAGTCAAAGCATTCTCAAATCTATAATTTGAATAAAAGGCACTTAAATGTTGAAAGTAGATTTAAAGGTCATTTTCCAGGCAGATTATTGGTGACAAATTAATAAACTGAGAAAGTTTGAAACGTCCAATATAGCTCCTTAGCTTAGTTCTGGTAAGATTCACCGAAATGAGATGGTCCTTGTAACTGTAAATTAACCTCATTAAATTTAGTGAATAAATCTGTTAAATAAGTAAATCTGGTTTTTCCACTTGATTAAATTTTCTTTTAAAAATAAAGACACGATCTGGTTTCACGTGAGCCACTATCCCAGACCCCTATTTACACCTCATGGACCCCAAAATTATTTTTTCGTGCACATGGACCCCTTGCAAGTTGTCATAGACCCCTGGGGGTCGATATAGACAACTTTGGGAATCACTGGAATATAGCATTGTGATTGTCTCCCATTCCTGCCTCACTCTGCTGCACACGGTTCTATCAACATGATTGACAGTACTTGTTATCCTTTCCGTGTTATCTATGTTATTTGAAAAGCTTGGTGTTTTACTTAAGACCAAGCTTTCGTACCCAATTTGTAGCATGATGTAGCAGAACTACATGAAAAGATAACATGTGCTGTCAAAAAGTTGATAGCACCATATGGAGCAGAGTATGCCAGAAACTGGACTATCGCATTAATGTATGAGGTACAGTGCCCCCTCCCCTCCAAAACACTTGATTTTTTCCCGATTAATTATAATTCTAAGTATATAGTACGTAAAATTTTATTAAGTATTGTTATTAATGATTAATTTTATTAATTAATGCTAATTATTTATTCGATAACTAGTTTTTTACTGTATTTTGTTCCCGAAAATCGACAAAATCAAAAGGAGCATAATACAAGAATCGTGAACTTTCGACCCCTGACCCCCCTTGAAAATTCCTGTGTGCGCTACTGATGAGGTATAATCAATATTTCATACAAGAACGTCTCTAAAGCATGCAAATGAATTTTCTCTGTATTCTTTCAAATGTTCTTCTTTGCTGTACTCATCTTAGGATTGTTTTTCAATTCCTACTATTAGCTCATATTCTCTATATATTTATTTATCTTGCTCAAATGTTCAATGGTTAATAAAATACATTTTAAAGCGCTCAATTGAGCTGAAATTTTATATACACGATTATTTTGGATGACAATACAGTAATTTAATTATAATTAATAAAAAAACAATTGATTAAAACTAATTATTCAAAGAATTACAAATACATCCACATTGGCATCACTTTTGGTGACTTGTGTCAAAACTTAAAGAAGTTTTTTTCCCACTCACTCACTGGGCTGAAATTTTCTATACACGATTGTTTTGGGTGACAATACGATAATTTAATTATAATTAATTAAAATTAATTGGCGTGAAACTAATTATTTAAAGAATTACACATACAGCCATGTTGGCTTCATTTTTAGCGTCTTGGGTCAGAACTTTAAAAGTTTTTTTTTTCCTCACGTTTTAAAGCATTCAGTTGAAATGAAATTTTATACACGATTTGTTTTGGATGACAATACAATACTTTAACGATAATTAATAAAAATTCATTGCCACTTAATGTTGTGATTATGTCATATGTATATATATATACATACACACACACACACATATATATATATATATATATATATATATATATATATATATATATATACACTGGTGTGCAAAAAATTAAGGACGAGACGGTTTTTTCAATATAACTTTGTACAAAAGCTTTCCAAATCAACACATTTAATACCGTAAGATCCCCAATACGAAAGGACATGTGTAATGTAAGCAACACTTACTAAAAGAGAAATCCGAGGGATAAAAAGAAGCTTGATTGAAAAAGTAGCATGGAGCGCAATGCGATTGAAGGCCGAAACATCCCTGTGATGGGTGTCCAGCAAGAAACATCCGGTCTTTAGTAGGGGATATGATCTCCCCTGACTGCTAGGCAGGTTTCACAGCGTCTGCCCATGCTGAGAATGAGGGTGTCAATGAGTTGTTGAGACATTGCTGCCCATTCGTCTTGCAGCGCCAATCGCAGCTCCCGAATCGTTACTGGTGGTAAGGTACGAGCTGCCAAGCGTCTGCCTAGAAAATCCCATACATGCTCGATGGGATTGAGATCCGGAGATCGTGCCGGCCAATCCATACGTTCAATATCCTCACTCTCTAAGAGCTGTTCGGCAGCTACTGTGCGATGACATGGTGCATTGCCATCCATGAAAAGGAACTGCAGACTCATAGCGCCTCTAAAAAGACGCACATATGGAAGAAGAATCTCGTTACAATAACGGGTCCCGTTGACTGAACCTGCGTACGAAAATGTGAAGGTCTGTACGACTACCAAGCATGATGCCTCCCCAAACGAGAACACCGCGACCTCCATACCTGTCCCTTTCAATGATGTTCGAGGGATGATTGCGGCTTCCCCGCTCTTTCCAGATGAGTATGCGATGAGAATCGCTACTCAAACTGAATCTGCTCTCATCTGTAAAGAGTACTCGTCCCCATTCATTGACTCTACAATTCAGGTGTTCCCGTCACCACAGAGAACTCCTTCTCCGATGGGCAGGCGTTAAAGGTAGACACCGCACAGGGCGTCTTGCAAACAGACCACCACCGTGCAGTCTTCTGGCCACGGTAAAACGCGTTATCGGTCGTCCAGTCGCCTGTGTCGTGTGTCTAGCGATTTCTCCCGCTGTCTGCCGCCTGTTTCTTCTGGCCTGTAAGACAATGTACCGGTCATCTGCGGGTGTGGTTCCTCGTGGACGACCACTACTGAACCCCCGGATAGCTGTTCCTGTAGTTTGAAATTGTCTCCAAAGTCGTGAAGCGATGCTGTGAGCAATTCCGAACTCTGCAGCCACACTTGTCACACTGCGGCCTTCCTCCAACTTCCCAATGATTCGACCTCGGGTAAAAGCATCCAGATGTCGTCTAACAGATTAATTATTCGCCATTTCTCGCTGAGGCAGCAACTCAGTGTGATTTTAACTGCTATACGGCGTGCAATCTCTTTGCCAGAAATACTGATCTTACACCGACAACATGCTTTATACTACTCAGACACTCCCCATTACGTCTACCTGCATAACTGCGCATGTGCTACCGTACATCACCTTACTTAATCTCCTGATTGATCTTTCTGTCCGCTCTGCCTCTTCGTTCAGCTGATATGCTAATTTTTCGACTTCGTCCTTAATTTTTGCACACCAATGTATATATATATATATATATATATATATATATATATATATATATATATATATATATATATATATATATATATATATATATATATATATATATATATATATAGTGAAACTATTTAATAAAAAAAAAGCAACTAAAATAAAATTTTCTTTGTTGATCTAAGTAGGAAATGACTTGAAATTTTTTTTTAATATTACTCTCTCTCTCTCTCTCTCTCTCTTGTTTTTTTATATAGCGTTTTGAAAACCTAGAAGGGAACCACCCAGTACATATAATGACAATTTCCCAACATAGTATGCAGTATATATATTTAAAATATTTTACCTATTTCTAATTTCTATTTGTTCTGTGTGTGTAGAATAAACTTTTTTTTTCTTAACTGCAATTGAATACGTATATATAGATCATGCTTCCATCTTTTTTATTATTAATAACACTTCTAGATATAAAATTTGGTAGATATCAATATCGATGGTTAATGTGATTCTGCGAGAAATAATTTTCAATGGGATGTGCCGATAATAGGCCTTGTTCAGTGCAATATGAAACGTAACACTCCACTAAGTGCCCGCCTCTTTTTGAGTAAAATAGCTAAGTTATCAATTACCCGAACGCAGGAACATGGTCAGAAGGGTAGAATGCAGCCAAAGGTCACCAAAATAGTTCTGGCAGAGTCTGTGCTTAATAAATCGGAGGCAGGTGAGAATTACGAATATGAAACTTTGTAATTAATTCGGGAATTTTACACCCAAACTTTAAGTGATCAGCACGCTTCCACTTCACGCTTAGTGGAGGGTGTGATAATAATAATAGGGCAGTTTTTAAAAAAAGTTGGTTACCTCGCAGGTGAGAGCAGGTTTGCAATCTGAAGCGGTTATTCGCTGAAACGGCGGTTTCGAAAAACTGCCAAAAATGAAGGGGGAAAAAAACATCTGTATCAGCATGCTCTCACAATCCTCATATTTTTAAAAATAGAAAAAACGACAGCATTTTTATAAAGAATTTTCATCCTCATTTAATGTTATTTTTATATTTGATAGTAAATATCAACTTGAGAGACTATTGAAACTTTTTTTTGCCGGAATATTTAATAACAGACTTCAGTTCACCGTACTAATAGTAAAAAGTAAATTGTTATATATGAATAGTTAAGGTATCCGACTACCCTAAAATCACGATTTTTTTCAAAATTGACAAAAAAAAATTATGATTTTATTTTATATGCCCTTTTATTAGCTTAATAAAAATACCAAGTTTTTTTTATTTTCCATTCACTAGAACAAAAACTACACGTCTTTTAGTAAAAGCAGATGCCATAACTTTACACAAGATGACAAACTTTAAAATGCGTTTTACTCGAAATGTTTTTTTTTTTTTTCGAAAAACTCAAACGGGGACAGCGATTGCTCAAAAAGTTTTGAAAAAATTTTCTGAAATTTTTTGTGTATGTTTTATATAACAATGGAAGTGTTTTGATCTTCAGATTTATCAATCACTGTTTTATTCCAAAATTTACAGTCTTTTATGTGAATATAATCTCTCACTGTTTTTTTGAAGTAATTTCATATAGTCACCAAGATAAAGTGCTCTAGTTTTTGTAAAAATTAAAATATATCTTATCCTGAAGGTCATTTCAAACATGAATAACAAAATAACACATCAAAATTGAAAAATTGAGAATTTGTTCATAAAATTTTTGTACAGAGTGAGCCCCGTTTATATAATTTTTTGTACATTTTCACCAGGTTTTCAAATTTTAACAGCTATAGATTTTTTTTTTCTGTTTTCAATTTTAGAATATTTTCCTTAAAATATACTAAATAATTCTAGAAATCACAAAAAAATCCCCATATCTCCATTTTTTTCAAAAAAAAGTTGTCGCAAGTAGTCGGATACCTTAAGTGAGTGAGTATTTACATCACACACAATACAGTAACATGAGAACTGTCGGTGACAGACCTCGTGATTTTGAACCACGGTCAAGTGGTCAGCTGGTGCCCCCCTCTCCGAACTAGCATACCACACAGGGGTGTAGCTATCGCCGTATCAGCCGTATGAATGATACGACCACCCCTAGCTGCAGGGTCCCCAACATGGACAACTGCAGTCTTACTAATAGGGCTCTTATATCTAAAAAAAAGGGCCCCGAAATCATTCTGATGCAGGGCCCACTCAGAACTAGTTACATCAGTGGTACCCCGCCAACGTGAAGACTTTGAACCTGGACAGACTTAAAGTGCATCGTCCCTTAACACAGAGGGTTTTCAGTGGTACTAGAGCTCGAAAGCACACACACACAGGACAAACTGGTCACGAATCCACGAACAAAACCACTAGTCTACCACAGCTGTCAGGCGATGTACGTTAAATCTGTCGAGAGCTGAAACGTCCTCCCATTGGTGTAATGTGGTAGTTAGGAGAGGGGGGTGCCAGCTCAGGTGTCGTCCACATCACTTGACCATGGTTCAAAATTACGTGGTCCGTCGCCAAAAGCACTCGTGTAGCTGAACAGTGCGACGTTAATATTCAATCAATCAATCAACCACAGCTGTCGTGCCAGCAGTTAAGAGCTAACTGTTGCATAGGAAAAGTTAATTCTGCAATAATTTGAAATACTCTTGTGTGTGTGAACATTTTTCTCTGTATAACATCAGTGAAAAATTTTACAGAAACCCATATCAAACACTAGAACAAATGAGCAAATAAGTTACAAACCAATAAGATGCAATAGTTCATAAATAAAAACAAACAGCGCGTGAAGTAATCATAAGTAATTATTCTAACAAACACAAAGAGCTGTCAGATTACAATTAACAAAAGTTCTACGAAATAAGTGTGAATGGTCATGGTAACAGACGTGTGGTTGGCGTATCATGACTTCGAGCCTAGTACCGCTGAAAACCAGCCGTGTTGAGGAAGCCATTTCATGTTAAGTCTGCCTAGGCTCAAACGTCCACCCGTTGGTGCGTAGTGGAAGTTAGAAGAGGGGGCAGCCAGCTCAGGTGTGGTCCTCGTCACTTGACCATGGTTTAAAATTACAAGGTCCATCCCCAATAGCTCTCGTGCAGCTTTAGAGTGCGCCCCAAATATAATTTTTCTCACTCGCTCCACGAAATAAGAAAAACTAAATTTTGAAGAAAGATTTAGTTTTTGTTTGTTAGTTTGTTTGTTTAAGCACGTAAATAAAAAAGAAAAAAGCTTGTGCCGAGAAATAAATGAAAAATAAGAGAACTTAAATGTATCATACATTCAAAATAAAATGTGGTTTAACTTCTATGAGCAAGAACATATCAGCAATGGTTATTTTCTATTCACGAAGTAAAAGATTGGGGGGGGACATGAAGCAGCCTATTATTAACATCATGAAAACTCGCTCTAACACCCTCAAATTACCGGTAATTGAAATCAGCTGTAAAACAGAAGGGGATGGGTGAGAATAATTATTTGTGTAGGGATCAGGGAGAGGTGTGACTAAACCTGAAAAATGATACCCTAACATTAACGGAGGATTAGAAAAAAAAGAGAACTCCGCATTTTTTAATTCCCCATCATAAAAAAATTAAATCGCATTCTTTTTTTTTCTTTTTTTTTTTCAAAGATCGCAGATTGCTTAAAATAGTAGGAGGATTGCAAAATGAATGGGATCTTTTTTCTTGGAAACGTACTGAAAAATATTAGAATCTTATCAAAGAACTGCATTTGAGAGTGCAACTTCAAGAATGTATATTCTCTTTTAAAATATTCATAGAACAAATTCAAAATATTCAAAAACACCGAATAACTTTTTTTTATTTACCAATGTTTCAGGACTTATGAGGTTGTATGTACTTAAATAGCCTAAAACAGTGGTGTTAGCGGAAAATATTAGAGACTCCTGCAAAATCTGGTTTTGTGTTCCAATTAATTAAATACCAGCTTTTCGTCAAACAGGCTTTGGGCTCCCTAGAATCCTCGCCCCCTCCCGTGAGGCAGGGGTGTACGTTACGCCACTGACCTTATATGTAAGTATTGAAGCTAAGTTAGCGATAATAGAGCTGAAAATTTGTGTTCGCAAAATCAGAAAGGATCGTAAAAATTATAATTTCCAAAAGAATTCGATAAGCTCAAATTTGTTTAAAATTAACGAAAAAAATTTCTCATAAAATAACATGTGTTTCCTCTATTAGGTCAGGAATGGACAATTGTTTTGGTTCGAGGGTCACATTGTGGAAGCTGGGGATACTGGAGGACTCTTCAATACTACTAAATATTTTATCAACAACTTTAACTTCTTAAGTGCCGCTGGCATATATATCCATCTCCCTCAACCGGTGTGTTATGTGCCCCGGACGTATACATCCGTCCTTCCATATTCGATTTTTTTTTTTTTTTTTTTTTTTTGCGCAGTTATTAATTAAACTATTCTGAAGACTTTGGAATGTAATAAAATACCCCTGACAAGATTTGCAAAGGATTTATTTATTTCAGAGAAAATTTGCTTATTTGTGCCCAGTGTCCTTACAAGGGGATTGTCCCCGAGTCCGGACCTCCCCCCCCATAGCCCTTGATTTTTTTTATTGATTATAATCCTATGGATGCAGTATGAAAAATTTAATTATTCGTTATTAATAATTAATTTTATTAATTAATGCTAATTATTTTTTCAATAATTTATTTTTTATATTGATCTTTTTATTCCCGAAAATCGACAAAATCGAAAGAATATGTTTGGTTACGTATTGGGTTATGATACGAGAGCGCAGTAGCGCACACAGGAACTTTTCAAGGTGTCCAGGGTCGGAAGTCCACCATTCTTGTAAAATGCTCCTTTTGAGTTTGTCGATTTTCGGGAACAAAAAAACAGTAAAAAAACTAATTATTGAATAAATAATTAATAGAATTAATCATTAATTACAAATACTTAATTAAATTTTACGTACTATATACTTAGAATTATAATGAATTGGAAAAAAAATCAAGGGCTTGGGGGGAGGGTCCGGACTCCTAGGACACCCCCCTTCTGTGCGCCCCTGTACGAGAGTGGCGGACATTCAACCCTGGAGCCCCTCCCCCTTGGAAAATTCCTGTGTGCCCCACTGCTTTTTCCTTTTTCCCCAGAAAAACACCATACACGCACGCCTAAGTGAAAAACGATGGCACTGAAGTGTGAATCACGTAACTTTTAATCCTTAGTTAAGGGGTTAAAACAGTGCTTCTCAAACTTTCAATGTTTGCGACCTAATATTCAATCACAATATGCATCGCAACCCTCTTCCATTCAATAGCGATGAATTAAATTCAATAATATTATACTCTGACGCAAAATCCACACACACAATACGACTTTCATCTCTCCAGTCCCTCCGATGTATATAAACGGCTCACTCAGCCAGTGTGTTTATTGCCCCCAGACGTATATATACGTCTTTCTGAAGTACTATCTTTTCTGTGAACTGCTATCCATAAAATTATTCCGAAGGCTTTGGAAAGCACACAAAAAAATGACCTGGATAGTGTTTGCGAAAAATTTACTTGTTTCAGAGAATTTAATTATTTATTCCTTTTCTACCCCACTCAATACACCACATACTCTTACATAGGTGGCATTAGGGAACGAATCGCTTAGTTTTTAATTTGCATTTAAGAGGACTTGGTACCCTAAAAATCATAAACCTATCGTTTTTTATTTTATTTTCATTTAATCTTATTCTTTGCATTATTATCTTTCGATTGATATATCACTTGTGCATGTCGGAAAGTTAGAAGTTGAATTCATTTGAAAACAAATTAGACAATTCAGCCACACCCCCTTTTTAGAAAAAAAAGCTAAAAAATGTGTTATGATAAAAAAAATCTATTTTATAAATAGAAATAATAACTATAAAAAAGAATGTGTAGTATTAAAAGCAGAATATTTCCGAGGCAATACAATAATGTAATTTTTCTTCCTTGTGAAATGTGTGCATGTAAAATTTTTAAATTAAGGCATTTTATATTAATAATTTTATAATTTCAGTTCTTATTCCTGATATATTTTTCATACAAATGTAATACTTCAATATTATAAGAAGAAAAACAGCTAAAATTTCTGTCGTGACAAAAGAAAAATTTTTTTAACGTTTTTCTTGAATTTTCTTGTGCAATTAGTACTCTCTAAAAGTTGATCATTTATAAAAATGTGTGGGTTGAAAAAATATGAAAATGCAATTATTTTAAAGAAAAACGTATAAGTAATATCTTAAAGTGGTTTTTTAAGTTTAATTAAGCTTATAATAATTAATTTTTCAGAATTATAAACTTTAAACTAGTTTTTCTAAGTTTGTGTTTTTCGAAACCTTAGTGCATTCAAAATTCTACTCCTTCGGCAATTATTTACCAATCACTTCCATTTTTTTCCTGCGTGTTAAAAATAAGGCATGTAATAAAATTAGGGATCAGTTTTGCTATAAACTGAATACTTTTTTTTTTAAAAGAAAATAAAATGTAAGACATGTTGGCTTTTTCGTTGATTTTTAGCCTGTATATCAACATTTTATTTTATTTTCTCGAAAACGAATAAAGTTATTCTAAAATCGATCCCTAAAGTTGTTTAGAACATCCATAAGAATATTATAAAAAAATTTCAGGTCAAAAAATTAATTTTTACAAAAGGAGTAGGATTTTAAAATTTTCCCAATTTTCTTCAAAAAAATTAAGTTTTTAAAATTGTGTGAATAAAATACATGATACTTTTCATCTGGTAACATTTTCTTGAATAGAAACATTGTATAAAATGCTAAAATATAATTTTTAAATACGTAAATAAAGAAGTTTGCTCAAAGGGTACCAAGTCCCCATAAGGGATTAATTATATAAACCGTACAAAGTATCCAGATAAGTGATAATGTCGGCATATAATTTTATATATGACAAATCCATAAGGTCACTGGTAATTATTAAACTTGTCCTTAACTTAGTATTGCTAAATTAATTATAAAATAGATTGTGTAGTACTACTGATACATTTATAAGTGTATTATAGTGTAAATGAGTATTTCATTTTTCATTATGTCAGAATGTATTTGTTTACTTTCAGTAAGTTAATAAGTTGTTTAAATTATCTTTTGTTTTCGACTTTTCAATATGCTCGCCCCCCCTCTTAGGGTTATCACGCCGCCTAGGGGGGCGCGCCCCACAGTTTGAGAAACACTGGGTTAAAATATCACGTTCATTCATGTCGATGTTCTATTATTTTATAAACAGTCTTCATTTCCCGGCATTTTGATTTCTCTGAATTATAACTAAAAAAAATTTATACAAAATATTAGTACTTCTCAAAATAATGTAAAAATATAATTTTAAATTAATTTAATTAGAATGTATTTCTTGTGAACTAGATCTTGCTTACAAATAACTTGATGTGACCTTCCAGCACAATAAGTAACTCAATCGTTGCCTAAATCATATATCGCATAGTAATGATGTTATTATTAGTCATCTCAAACATTCAGTTATGGTTTCATAGTTTAAAACGTGTTGTGACAAGCATTAATCTTTCGTAATGAATCATTCATAACACTTTCATCCACCGAGCAATATAAATAAGTGATAATAATCAATTAAAAAGCAAGAGGAAGCGAAAAAGGTTCTGAGAAAATATTTGAAGCCACATATCACTCTGATTCTCAGGGAAGGCATCAGACTTCACTAGGAAGACAGCCATGAACAAGTTCCTGCATGAAAACATGTGATATTCTTTTGAAGTAATCAGATAAATTATCACGGAGTGATGAGTGTTAAGGGGGATATTTTGTTTGTGATGGGAACATAAAAAAGAAAAGGAAAGAAGAAGAAATAATAATATCACGTTAACATATGTGTTTAAAAGGAAATTGATTCATAGATAATATTTCCTTTTCTATTTTGTATTAATTTTCTGTGAAATATCTTTATTATCATTTCCTTTCCGTTTCAAAACGGAAGTGGTCGTGTGAGATGAAATTTCTAATGACTTCGCTGTGTGATTTTACTCAAAATAATAGTAAATTGGTAAATTGTTATGCGTGTATTGAATTCGAAAGCAATTTTGTTCTATTAAAGTAAAATTAAAACTTTGTAATTTAGTTTTGAAAGCAAGGATTGTGCTTCCAACAGTTTAAGGTTGTGGTCCCCAAACCCCGGGCCGCCAAGGGAACATTAAATTATTTCCATAAATCACTTTATATTCCATGCTAAATCCTTTTATATTCCAAGCTATATCACTTCGTATTCCATGCTAAATCACTTTATATTCATTTCCCGGTGTAACAGCATTTTATTCTGAAGGCATATTTAAATGCAATTATTTCAAAATAATCTAAAACACAAACAATCAACATCATTTCCAGAGTGGGCCCTTTAAAATTATCAAAAGGTTGATCTGTCCGCAGCAATAAAAAGGTTGGGAGCACTTGTTTAGAGGGGAGGGGGCAAGGTACTATTTTTTTTTCTCCGAAAAATCTTTGATGTAATGGTTTTTACAATTTTTTGCTAATAATCTATGTGTGTGCCTGACGTAAAACAGTTTTGTGCTCAAAATGCCACAAAAAACTAACCACTTAATTTTTTATAGAAAAATTTAAAAATTTATCAAGGGATTTTAAAATGTTGCTACTCTTACAATAATAGGCGTACACACACATGACATTTGATTTACATACACATCAAATTAAGTAATATAACAAAAGTTGGTTTGAAATTTAAACTAATGTGATTGATGTTCGAAAAGTACTATCTTGTCATGAATGCTTATTGAAAAGTTCAGCTATTTTTAAGAAACTAGGTATATCGCTTTCATTCGAAAATGCACAGCAACTTTTGTTACATGTACTAATAGCAATAGTTAGAAAAAAATTCGAAGCATTTGACTCAATAGAAAAAAAACCTTAGCATTTTAAATGAAGATAAACTAGTTATTTTTTCTTCCTGAAATAAATCAATTCAAAGTTTTTATTTGCCATTGGCATGTGAGTCAAAACGAAGAAAGGTATCATAATTCTGGAATTTTTAAACTTAAAGTGTTTGTGATATTGTGAAAAAGTATATAAAAAATTAATTGGGCAAAAAAATTTATTTGAATTTTGTACTGATTTTTTTCTCAATTAAATCGTTCTGTGGAAAGGTTGGAAATAATCAGTAATTGTTTAAAAAAAGAAGAAACGAATTTATGAATACATTTTCAATAATATAAAAAAAATTGTGCCGCCCCTTCCATTTGTTTGCATAATATGTATTATTATAAATCAAAATGCAATCTCATTGAATTTTTTTAAATAATATTTTTCCAAACCACTGACGTAGCTAGCTCTGAGGGGACCCTGTATCGAAATTCCTTCGGGGCCCTTTTTTAGATATGAGAGCCATGTTAGTGAGACTGTAGTTTTGCATGTTGTGGCCCCTGTAGCTTTGGAGGCCCGTATCATTGATACGGTGGTAGCTGCGCCCCTCCCATTATTTACAGAGCACGCCCTCCCCCTCCTTCAATTCTCACCTTTTCAGTTTTGTGGTTCGGGAGGGATTTTCTCTCAACTCTCTTACTCTTTCCTTTTCTTTGTCTTCTTAACGGGGAGTCCTTCCATTATCCATCACCTACGGACCCGCCGTGTCCCGAACTGGCAACTGACAGCCGTAAGGAAAGAGAGTGATATGGTTTGGTTACTCATGCTCATTTCTTACCTTTTGGAATCACGGGCGCACCCCCACCCCTCCTTTTGTAAATAAGTACAGTAAATTAATATAATCGTATGGAATTACAGTATAGAACATACATTATTGTATGAACTTATTAATCAACTTTTTAATTTTTTTGCGATATGCCCGCGCCCCCTAAGTAGGGCTATCATGCCCTTCTAGGGGGGCGCTCCCCACAGTTTAAGAAATGCTGCAAAAATTTTATTTCAAATTTTGAGAACAATTTAATAACCGTATACATGAAACAAAATATGATCTGGGAAGAAAAGCCAAGTGATTTACATAATAATTTGGCCGATAGCGAAACGAAGATTTGATAATTTAGTTATAAAAATGAAAGAGGATAATATTGGGTTTTTAATAAACACTAAGCGGTTGTACGCGCACGCGAGCGTTCTCTGTAATTTTAATTTTTTTTTCTTTCTCCAATTTTTTGCGCCCCAAATTTTTGCGCCCTAGACATGTGCCTAGCGTGCCTAAGTGGAAAAGAGGGCCTGACGCCCGTGTTCCAAACATTTCATCAGTCTTCTTATCATTAATGCATATCCAAAATAATCTCGTTATAGTTCACTCACTCCGTTCTCATCACTTGGCCTGTTCAGATATCATACTAGCAAAATAAGATGCAAAAATAGAGAACATGACAGATACATTGATATTTAACCTCCAGTATTCAATTTCAAAATTCCTTTTTCATTCAAACCATTTAGTTTCGCTGAAATCCCAAAGGATCCGCAAGGGTATCAAAAGTATTAATGGAACTTGAAAAGACTCGCCTATCAGAGTAAGTTGAGGAACAAAAACTGTGGGGATATACTGTGAAAAAGTTATACATAGTAGTATCAACTAACCCCTCAACAATAGCATTCAGGGGAGGGATACTTCGTCTGCAGTAACTGCAGATGTTACTATTCCAGGAAACTAAAGTGAGTTGTTCAAACGCACAATACACCCCAATGACACCTAGAATGCGCCATAACTAGAGTAAATTTAGAGTCAAGCGCGACACTATACACACACTCTAATTTCACATAGTGCATTAGTGGATATTTTCGTTTGGAAGCCTTTTTAAAGTATCCGACTACGTTCAGAAACGTGATTTTGCAAAAGCGTATAAATGGATAATATTTATGATATTTAGTGTCACTTAGATTAGAAAATGTACATAAAACTGTTTTAAGAATAGTATTACAATTAAAAATTATTCAAGTACAATATTTTGACAAAAAATAAACATAGAATGACCTATTTTCAAAATATTCTCCTTTTGTGAAAAATGCTTCTATTATAATAATATTTCGCTTGTATATAGCTAAGACCTCTGTATAGAGGCTCAGTTAAAATTTTTGAAATATATAACTTAGTAGAAGATTTATCCATGTTTTTCGACAGCAGAGGGGAGAAATTTTAAGAAAAAAACGCTGATAATTAAGTTCAATGCGTTGTAACTCTGAAAATAATGTGAATTTTTCAAAAAAAAATAGTCCACACTTTCTGGAGAAATCTTTACTTTATATAAGCAAAGTATCATTATTTTAGAAGCATTTTTTATAAAAGGAGAACATTTTGAAAAAAGGTTATTCGAAGTTAATTTTTTGCCAAAATATTGTATTTAAATATTTATTTATTTATTTAGTTTTTGTCAAAATGTCTTTAAAACAATTTTATGCATGTATTCTAATCTAAGCGACACTAAATATCATGATAATATCCATTTATGCGCTTTTTTAAAATTCATGGTTCCAAACGTAGTCGGATACCTTAAAGAGTCATTCAATCTTACTTTTAGTGCTTCTTCAGAAGCAGGCCGCAAAGTTAATACATCATTTGGCTTCTAGCCAATTAGATTTATGAAAATGTATCAAAATTTGGGAAATCAAAAATAAGGCACACTGATGATGTTTTTTGTGCTTAATTTTGCTTTTTTGAGCACATACATAAAACTAAGAATAGTACTATAATACTTATTCTTGAATAAAACACATTCTACAAATTTAATAACAATATTAAATTTAATGTATGTACATTATAAAAACATTAAAATTAAAAAGTAAGTTTTCTGCACTTATGCATAGAAAATTCTCTTATTTGATCGTCAAGTTTTCTTGGATTAAATCGCAGTTTATGGAAAGAATTAGCGAATAATTTAATCGTCCATTTGTTGTTATTGCTTCAATATCTTATTTGATAGTCAAGATAATTTTACCATGTATAACATGCTTTTCATATAGAACGTCAAGGGAAAGGTTGTTCCACAACTCAGTTGTGTAATCTACATATATTTTTTCTCTTTAAATTTTTTGCTTTGTTTTGTTTTTTATTATAAAAAGGCATTTTGTGATTGAACATGGCTCTCAGATACAGTACTGAAAAAATCATGTATAAGTTCACTAATGAATTACTTTGTTTATTTAAAATTTAATTGAGGTACAGTAACTCTCGGGGGATACTAAAAAATTATATTGTTAACAGCGTATATTATTTAATTGAATTCATTTAATAATATTCGATTATTTAATAAATTATTCATATCTCAAATCCCTATGATTCAATTAAAGTACGAGAAAAATAAAATTTACATAATCTTTAATTATGTATGACAATGAGGATATATTTGAATTTTATTACATTCAGTTTATTATATTAAAAATGTTATACAATAAAAAAATTCATTTATATTCATTTTATATACATTTAAAAACATGTTCCTGATACGCCGATAAGCATTAATTGCCCAAGGTAAGAAATTATAGATTGTGCTTAAACATTTTTTGGACATACATATTAGACATATTGTTATTCTATCAGTAACACATTGAATGTAATAGTATTTTACTAGGCGCTTTAACATGTCAAGTTATACGGAAATTTCTTCGATTTCTCCCCAAACACAGAAAGATACTACTAATTTAAGTATATAAGTTTTAGCCACAAAAATATTACAGAACATTAAATTTCAATTAAAGAACAAAAGGAATTTATGATTTTTGAAGCATTTTTATTTGTAAATAATAATTCATTTTGTAGAAAAATATCATTACATAATGTAATATAGATATAAATTGTATTTAAAGAAAGACAAATATAGTTACTTTTGAAGCGAAGCAAATTTTGGTGTGATTGAATAACAAATTAAAATTGAATAAATTCTAGAAGCTGTAAAACCAACGTGCAAAAAATTTTTGGGAATTTAAAAAATTTTAAAAAGTTATTTAAGCATTTTCATTTTTATGTATCGGGAAAATATTATTTCTTCCATTTAAGCAAAAAGAAAAAAGAAAAAGAGCGTGTTTAAGATTAGGTATCGGTTAAATTTAACCCTTTATCTACTGACAGTACTTATAAGTACCACTCTCATTTTAAAATTACATAGAATAACCATTTTTAAGAATACACTGACGATACTTTGCAGGAATATTCTTTTAAATCCACTCTCACAAGATGTATAGCAGCACGGGTTCTATGGTGAGTATTTTAGCGGGGAAGGCAAATACTTTATGGCAGAAATTGCGTTTTCAGTTGACATTTTAAATCGGATTGCGAAGATTGTCATTGATGCTCCGAAAAAGTAGTTAATGTCAAAAGGTAAGTGCCTTATTTTTTTTTATTTATTTATTTATTTTTTGTATGTTAATGAAGACCTTAGGAAACGATTTTACTATTTATTTTAAGTGAACAGTGTATATAATTTAATTAATTATACACCTGAATAACTTTGTGGTACTTATAAGTACCGACACAGCACACTGGGACACTTTTTTTGTCCGTATAGTTTATTGTTATGTTGTGTGTAGAGCAGTGGCGCGCACACACACACACGCAAGGGGGGTATCCTAGGTGTTCGGACCCACCCCCCAATGTCCTTGATTTTTTTTCCAATTGATTATAATTCTAAGTATATAGTACGTAAAAGTTAATTATTTGTTATTAATTTTTAATTTTATTAATTAATGCTAATTATTTATTCAATGATGAGTTTTTTACTGTTTTTGTTCCCCCAAATCGACAAAATCCAAAGGAACATGATATTAGAATGGTGGACTCGTGACCCTAGACATCCCCCTCGAAAAATAACTGTTGTAAAGACATCACTATAGTGCATTAGACTACTGCTTTCTTGGCATTCCTTTTTAGTTTAACTTATTTATTTTGCTTTTTTGTTGTTCATTTTAACGTTTTCATAGAATTTTGAACTTTAAATCTGAATTTTTTTTAGCCACATAATTAAAGGAAATATCTGTTCTTATTTAAAAAAATAAACAATATTTTAATTTCTTTATGTGTAACTGAGATTTAACAATCACTGGATATTTTCAAAGTGCAAATATTAGTATTACTATTACTTCCTACTTAATATTATTATTAATTAAGGAATATACATAAATAAAATACTCAACTTTGGGAAACTTATCCGTCAGAGCTAATTAATTAAATAGTTATTTTGAAGTACCGTCAGTCCACAAAGGTCTAAAATATTTTCATCATACGAAAAGGCCGAATGAATTTTTAACGCAGTTTTAACTCTTAAAAATGCTAAATATAACCAGAGAATATTTATATTTTGCTGCAAAAAATATTTATTTTTAAAGATTATTAAATTTTTAAAATTTATTTACCTTTTTTGCACATAAAAACAGCTTTTACACTTATTAGCTCTAACGAATTAAGTTTCCCAAGGTTAAGTATTTTATTTATGTATATCCCTTAATTTTCAATGTAGTAATACAAAAAAAATATTGCATGAAAAAAATTGCAGTAAATCATAGTGCGGTAGATAAAGGGTTACACTTATGTCGATACATTGTATACATACATATTTAACAATATGTAAGTAAACAACAAATTTAGATTTGCGTGAAAAATAACACGTAAAAATATAAATTACTAACTTATCACAACAAAAACTGTATACGAAAAAATACTTTGCAGTCTTAAGAAACGAAAATTGTTATTAAATCCTTTTAACTCCATATAACAGATGCACAATCATGTCTTTTATAAATTTGATTTTTTTAAAAAAAAACTCATATTTTAATCTCAAATGTACAACAGGTGCAGCAGAAAAATTAGACGCATTGTATTTAATGCCATTTCCATTCCACAATATATACAAAAAGGAGGGGAGTCGATGATTTTTTAAAAACCTGTCATAGTAAAATCGCAACCCACAACCGCAGTGGTTGATTTCCAACCACGAATCCGTCCTAAAGTAAAAAACAAGACTATCATCAATCAAAATGCACCTCAACAACCTGATTGGAGTTCTTTTTCCATTGTCCACCCCAAAAATCTTTCCCCCGCAGAACGAAAGGGGGGTGATCAATGACACCGAAAAAGTTGTCCCATTTGTCAATTGTAAAAGCGAGCTAAAAAAAGCTTTGACACATGGAACTTTTCCCAATGCGGTGGATTGTTCATTTGCCTTACAGTCGCGAAACCTTTGAGGTTTAATGTTTCCGTTGGGGTTTAGTAACAGGTTGTCCCTCCCCCGGACAAATGGTATGATACTTTGATTCCACATGTGTACACCCAAAATTTCATTCTGGAAAAAATTTATAAATGTAAACAT
The DNA here is from genome assembly GCA_019973935.1 of Trichonephila clavipes. Classification (NCBI taxonomy): domain Eukaryota; kingdom Metazoa; phylum Arthropoda; class Arachnida; order Araneae; family Nephilidae; genus Trichonephila; species Trichonephila clavipes. Next base: position 157,862 of record BMAU01020577.1, read on the forward strand.
ATTCATTATTTTTCATTCTTCAAAAAAATAATATAAGGTTTGCAACAAAAATTAAACACGAGTGAAAAATCGTATTAGTAAGATTTCAATGTTGTAGTTAAAATTACCGTCTTTGTACTCGAATCTAAGCCGCACCATTTTCCCAGTGTTAATGCTACTAAAAATCGGGTGAGGCTTAGAAACGAAGGCAAAACATTTGTTGGATGGAGGAAATTAAGTTTCAATCCCTTTCAAAGGGAAAAGTGTAACAGTCCATTCTGGTAACTTGCATCGATGAATCATCCCATTCCGCAGTTAATCTCCCATTAATTCAGTCTATCCTAAACACCGTTGACTGCTCGTATTTAGGAAATTGTTTTATATATGATTTTTTCGATCACCAAAAGATAAAGGTAATAATTTTAATATGAGTTCACTATGATGCAAATTTGAAAAGGGAGACAATTTTATATGCAGAAAAACAAGGAAGTAGAGTAGCGGCACTGAAAATTTGACACGGATTAAATAAATATACATCGTTAGAGTAATCAAAATGATATAATGTTTGCTTTTAAATGTTCAACAAAATCTTTAATAATTCTTTTATATTCTTCTTTTATACATTCTTTTAAGGTATCCGACTACGTTAGGAACCGTGATTTTAAAAAGCGCATAAATGGATAATTTTCATGACATTTAGTGTCACTTAGATTAGAATACACGTATAAAATTGTTTTAAGACCATTTTGTCAAAAAAATTATTTAAATACAATATTTTGGCAAAAATTAACTTAGAATAACATTTTTAAAATGTTCTCCTTTTGTGAAAAATGCTTCTATTATTTTAATATTTTGCCTGTATATAGCTCAGACCTCTGTACACAGGCTCAGCTATGATTTTTGAAAAATTCACATTATTTTCAGTGTTACAACCAATTGAAATAGTTATTGGCGGGTTTTTTTTCTTAAAATTTCTTCCCTCTGTTGTCGTAAAATATGGAAAAACCCACTTCTAAGTTATATACTTCAAAAATTTTAGTTGAGCCTCTGTACAGAGGTCTGAGCTATATACAGGTAAAATATTATTACAATAGAAGCATTTTTCACAAAAGGAGAATATTTTGAAAATTGGTCATTCTGTGTTCATTTTTTGTCAAAATATTGTAATTAAATAATTTTTTATTACAATACTATTCTTAAAACAATTTTACATACATTTTCTAATCTAAGTGACACTAAAGATCATAAATATTATCCGTTTATATGCTTTTGCAAAATCACGGCTCCGAACGTTGTCGGATACCTTAAAAAAATGTTTCATTGCAAATGCATCGGATGACCTGGAAGGCGACACTGTGTTGAAAAATGGCGAGGCCAGCACAAATTCCGAAGTCAGCTGTGACAATGAGAGTAACGAATCATTTTCGAAACACGATACTAACAGTAATTATATGTCCATGTATGTATTTAAAAGTTTTTAAGTACTGGTAAAATAAATTAATTATTAACTTCTTGTTATTTCTCATTATTGATGTGTAACATCTTTCCTCTCGATTACCGAATTTTGTTGAAGTGATTTCGTCGAAAGGGACGGATATGGGTAACAGGAAGTGACGTAAGCGCGTGCTTTTTGATTTGACCAAAGAGCGTGTGTGATGGGTCTTTTCGCTACTCTCGTTTCGAGGTCCAACTCGCATGATAGTGTCTCTTCACTACCCTTACATAGAGTCCAACTCTAGTAGGTAGTTGTTCTTTTATATTGTTAAAGTTAGCATTTAAAAAGATTCGAATTCTTATTTGGGATAAACTTACGATCCCTACGCTCAATTGTCAAAGTCTCAGGACTCGTAGTGTAAGAAATCTGAGGTTAATTTATATGTGTAAACTATATTTTTAATTAAATTTACTGTTAAATGTCTGAAAAGGTTCAACATTCTTAAGAATATACGAGTAAGTAATATGGAATTATTCGAATAAATATTTTAGTGCGTATTTTTTTCATACTTTGAGGTTAATTCATGTCGCTGTCAATAGCAAATAGAACAACTCATATGTTGTGACTCCTCACATGGACATTATTTATCGTCAAACAAGTGGCCTGGGTTTTTTCTAGTCAAGGTATTGGGGACATATGTGCGGTAGAATGCATATTTGAAAATGAACAAACAGTGATTGCGGTGGCCGTATACATTTCTCCGAATCAAACAGTTCAAAAATAAAAGATTTCCTACATTTTGTACTTTTACCATATACCGAAGATGGTTCTGCTCTTTTAAAAACAAACTATCGCTCGCTTCCCATGACTTTGAGTGGTGATTTAAGTTTGCAAGAAGTTGAGCCGCTCATTGCTTTTTTGACTGTTTAACTAAAGCTCGAAATGAATACAAATCGAAATATTTCGACAACTAACAGTGGTACTGTTAATGACGCTGTTTTTCAACGGTTTTTAAATACTTTCAAATCACAAGTTTATGTGTCATATTTTACTTATCATAAGTCTATTGTATCCATTCTTCCCAAAATTGAACAAGAATAAATACTTTTGATTAAAAATTGCGTTACTCCAAAATAAATTTTCATTAAAGATATAATTATTCGATAGAAAATTATTTCCAATCATACTTGATTCAAAACTCAATTTAATCTCACTCAATTCAATCACACTTGATTCAATCACACTCAAAATCATGGGAAACGAGTGATAGTTTGTTTTTAAAAGAGCAGAACCATCTTCAATATATGTGGTAAAAGAAAAAAAGTACACAAAGGAAATCTTTAATTTTTTAAACCGTTTGATTCGGAGAAATATATATGGCCACTGAAATCCCTGTTTGTTAATTTTCAAGTCTATTGTATCCACTCTTCCCCAAATTGAACAAAAATAAATATTTTTGATAAAAAAAATTACATTACTCCTTATGTTAAGTAAATAAAATTTTCATTAAAGATATAATTATTCGATAGAAAATTATTTCCAATCATACTTGATTCATTTTTTTAGGATTTAAGTTTCTATTGCGTATTTACCACGATAACATGTCAGATGTTACACATTACATGCGACTACTGTATAAAAGGTTCGTTTCTTTCTTTTTTTCTTTTAATTTCTGAAGTATCGGCTATCGATAAACCTTTTTTTTCCCCTCAAAAATGAGTAGAAAATTGGAGGATGCGGCTTAGATTCGAATACAAATAAGATAATTAACTAATACTACATGAAACATCTTAACCAAGTTACAGCTCAATTATATTATTAAATAGGCAATCTTAAAAGGGAAAGAAACAGCAATCCAAATATTTTACTTGCTTCATTTATGTTTTATCTCTCAAACATTTATCTCTGGACTATAATTCCAAAAAGAGATATTGCTTTTTTTGAGTATTTTTATGGAAAACATAACCAAGAGGTTGTTCAATAATAACATGGGACAAAAGAATTTTTTCAAGAGAAACTACCAATGCCTCGACGGACTAGATGTTCTAAAATACCCAGCTATCATAAAATACTAAGTAAAGTCGCTTATTTCATTGAGGTCAAAGTCAACAACTCTACTTTGTACGTAATATTTTCCCTTATAAATAGCCCAGTTACCACACACAGGAAATAACAGACATTATTTAAAACCTTACAGTCCAAAGTCCTTCCTCTCGGGTCATTTCTAGGGTCTCTTGAAGATGAGAATCACGGTTCCCTCTTAAATATTATTCGAATCAATAATTGCAATCAAAGCAAATCAATAACTACATTGTTATAAAATTCTTTCTTGATTGAAGGTGTGACGATGAACCTCCTCCTGTGGTACTACCTTTTTAACAGTGCACTAAAACAGTACCTTTTTAACAGTACTCAGACCTGGATTATCCCCTTTTAGGTCCCTAAACATTTTCTTCCTACAGAAACCACTCCCACAAGAAATAGAACATACACAAGAACATAAAGCAGTAAATGAAGCTAAGATAAATAATGTAGAAAAATTAAAACGAAACTAAAAATTTTATTAAGTTGATTTATAATAATTATTATTTAAATTAATTTCTTAAGTAAGCTTTTTTTTTATTTAACTAAAGTTCAGTTTTATATCCACAAATACACAAAGAGAAGAAAACAAAAATAATTTAAAATAAAAAATATTTTATTATAATATTCATATATAAACTGCACGTGTTGATTAAATCTAAAGAGCCACGATGAGCAACACAAGAGTGGGGGCACGTCCTTTCTATCGTCAAACGCAATCTTTTGCTTTTTTATATATACTATTTTTAATTGGTTTAAATAATAGACACTGGAGTTCTTGATAACTATTTACGTTCTTGAGGCCCTTATAACAAGGGGGAGAAAAGGAACATGCAAACGATTTTCAGTTCAACAAGAATACAAATGAACCCCCAAATTATTATACAGTCATGTGCACTTTGGCCACGGGCTCAATATAGCAACATTAAACGCAACATATTTTTGTTTATTTCATACTGTTGTCCAACAAAAAAGTGTGAGCAATCTTATTCATAAATCTTTTCAAAAGGCCGGACATTACACATTTAACCCACTGTTTGATGATCCGGTCCTGACTACCATCATCCAATTTAAAGTAATTATAATCCTCTATTTACGATTGCTCGAATTATGCCTATATATGAGCGATAAATAAAAAAAATACGAAAGTAAATTCCGATAGCGAATTCAAGTGCATACATGTCATACATTCTGACATAAAGTATCAGAATGAGTGTTATAAAATAAACACGATAGTCTGGTTTAACTTTCGACCAAGTCAATGACTACTCTACTTTTTATATTATTTTTCTCTAAAAATAACTCAAAACTACGCAGCCACGGGCATCCGCTGACATTTAGACAGCACCTTCATCAATCCCAAATGCTTGCCCGCGGGCTGTTTCTGCTGTTTATGGAGCCAAGTTTCACGATTCCCTTGCAGCTATTGTTCTAATCAAAAACTCAAATTAACGGCAAATCAATAATAACACGGCAGGGAAATTCCTTCTCAACGGGGGCGCGACAGTACTCAGCCGATTCTACATTTTGAAATGTGATGCCCCCAGTACGGTAGCAGAAGCTAACAGGTGCATTAGAAATTAATTGCACTGGAGAAGCGAAAAAAGGATCGTGGGAGCGGATCCCAAAAGCCAGAGTGCTTTTGGAGAATCAAGGTACGAGACGTCACAAGGTGGGCAAATGTAATTAAAGATCCGTGACCGGTTTCGGAGGAGATCTAAGATGTGAGAGCAAAGAAGGTAAAAAAAAAATAATAATAAAATCTACGGAGAAAAGGAAAAAAAATAATAAAAGATGGACAAGGCTGTTCCTCTGAGAGGGGTTCTCAGAATTGGCGAGAACAGCCAGTAAGAACTTCTTTTTGGCCAGTATTTTTTTAGTTAGTTTTAACACCTAGTAATTTTTTCAGGTGATTTCTATAATTTGTTGTTTCATCCGCAATTTTTTTTTTTTTTGCAATGAAAGGAAAAGCTGCCTTAATGGCATTTATTCACAAAATGTCCCCATTTTTATGTGTTTTATTTATTAGTTATTGAATTTTGTTTATTAAAATTTGATTTTAATATTAAATGTCAAGCACCGAAGTTGATAAGAATCTTACTGTTTGTATTCTTACAACATCATTTTGTGTACTTTGTTTTTAAGAATTTCCATCAATGCGCAGACTGTTGAATGATTGGTCACACTTTATGATTTTTGACCACTGGTTCACTCTTTTTGATTTTAATTTTTTGAAACATACTTTGTAATTTAATACGAGTAATATATTATTCAAGTTCCTCCTCAACTAAAGATTATAAATATTTCAAAATAATGGAAAAATATTTTTTATTTTCATATTTTAGGCTTAAAACTGAAAAAAAAAGAGAGAGAAAAGAAAAAAATAAATGACATAATAAATAAATACATAATAAATTTATGGAACAATGTTTAAAATTCAGGAATTTAATACTCGAACAAGGCTTAAGCATTCTTTGTCTTAAAATATTATGCTATTATATCAAGAATTGGTTTCTGTTTTCTCATTTTAAGTTAATCTATATTTCAAATTTTTATTTGTATTATTTTTTCAAGCTTTGAAAAATGCTAGCAATGTTAATTACGATCAGTGCATTTGTAAGAGGACCGAAGAAAATTATCTGCCATCCTAATTAGTACATTTTCCAGCAAAGAAAGGGATCGGCTATTTAAACAATTAGTTAAAATATATTGATTGTACTACTTTTTCAAATAAATTCTAAAGAATTTTTTTAAATGTTTAGAAAACGGGGAAACCCAACGCACAAATAGAATATGACATGAATAAATGATAGTTTGAAAAACACGCTTTTATAGTTTTTTTTAATCGAACTAAAAAGTAAAAAATAATTCTTAATATAAGAATAAAATGATTAACGAGAAAAGTAATGTCATTGGGGTAAAAGTGTGCGGTACTCGATATCAATTGTTATTGTCTTACTAGTTCAATTCCATAGGCTGAGTTAGTGTAAAAATATAGTACAAAGCACACACCCCACGCTCTTACCCCAATGACATGAATTGTATCGTTAATCATTTTATTCTTACATTAAGAATTATTTTTTGTATTTTAGTTCGTTTAACCATAAAAGCGTTACCATTAAGTTTTTTTAAACTATCATTTATTTTTCATTTTTTAGTTCGATCTACAATAAAAGCGTGCTTTTTTAACTATAATTTATTCATTAATGAATTAATCTTAAAAGAGTCATTTTTTTAGAATCTGAAATATACCCATTGGCATCCTATCAATGCGTCGTTACGGCCTGGTTTGCAAAACGTAAGATCAGCCAACTGAAGGAAATCTAGAAGAGCTAAGTTTGAAATATTTCATGTGGAAAAAGGTGTTAAGTCAAAGATATTTTTCAATAAAAAAAAGCTAAATATTTTCTCTGATACTTGCATCAGCATTAGACTTAAACGTACACATTATGAATCGAAGAGTTTGTGAGAAAGTATATAATCCGGTGACCTCTGAATCAGTTTTCAGTTATTTTGGTAAAATGAAGCAATGAATGATGTTTCATTCCACAGATCTGACGAGAGAATTTAGAAAAACAGACTTTTCGCCTGAGATTAGCAATTAGATCATAAATTATATTTTTTCACACATGCTCAAGTACTTCCCCCCCCCATTTTCAAAAAACTAGGCAATTGTTTATGTTAGGTAAGAAATTGCTGACTCTCAATCCCCTTTTTCACATAAAGAACACTTTTTTTGTTTGCTGTACCTGTTGTATCTGTACGTACCCTGAACGTTTTCGCTTCACAGTTGAACCTTAATCTTTTAGCCGCCAAATATAGAAATGGTATATGAAATTAGTCACAAATACGGGAATGGTATATGGAATTATGGTGATCGTTATTCCTGATGATCCTGATCAGGACAATGGAACAAAATTATGAAATTATTGTACTGTCATCGGGCCTTTACAAGTGTGCAAAATTTTAAATTAGTCTCACCTTTTAAAATGGATAAAATTTAAGTTTAAAGGTTCCGTTACATGCATGTGAACCTTATAAAACGTATTAAGTATAGGAAGATCTGTTAACGAAGGTACTGTTAAAAATGTTGCTAGACTTATAAATTTCATGAGTTACTATTATGTTAGTATTCTGAAATGTTACAGTCATTTACAAATGTTTGGTTCCAAAATATATATTTTAATATCACATAGAATAACAAGATTAAAAAGCCACTTTTAATATTTTATTAGATTTAAAAATGAAATTCACTGCTAGATTAATTAATATTTGATCACTCTGAGTAGTAGACTATTATTTGAATTGAATGATTATACGATAAACTGAATTTTTTAAAAATTGTCACTTTTTAAATAAAATAATATTTTAATTTTGTTGCTGACAATCGGTTAGATTTAAATACGTTCTTTGTATTTAACTTTAGTATTACAAATATGCTTACTAACAGCGAATTGACAAACAATAAACTAAAAGTAAGGGAACTTTTAGATGACAAATCGTTCTATTTGGGTATTTCTAGAGATTTATTTTTTTAAATTAAGTCGCACAAAAGTAAAAATAAATTATAAAATCAAAACAAATTATTGATCTTGAAGGTTAAGGCCTATTGATTTTACTTTCTCTTATTTATTGCTATTTTTATTACCTCTGAATGCCCTTAAAACCAAATGGTTTTCTTCTGGTAAATGTAGTAATGGTTTCGTTTCTCTCTCTCTCTCTCCAGTAAAGCTGCAGTTATACTATTTTCTAATTTCAATGGCTTTATTCTGTAACTTCATGAATTTGATTTAGTCCTTTTTGTGTACTTGTGTGTGCGTGCGTGTTGGATAAATTTCCATTAATTTTATATTTTAATTATTTTTCTGCAAGATTGAAAATTCAGCAATTGTAGCTGTCCGTTATATGTCAAAATCCACTGAAGTTTAAAGAAAACAACAACTTCTCATACTCCCATTATAATTTTTATACCAAAACCAATTTCATAAATAGTTGCACAGATGTACATTAAGAAAATTAAGAAGAAAAATTCAAATTTTTCTACTTCTAAACGTGTAATCTCTTACTCTCTCGTAATACTTCCCCCTCCAGTTTATTCAGTGGTATCAATCTGAAAGTGTTCTGTACATCCATGGTTAATTTATTTCATGGATTCGTATTTCCATATGACTAGGTGAAACTATAAATCAGAGGTATTCAGAAACTATTGAAATTGAATGGTTAATAACACTGCAGTATTTTTTATCTAATTATTTTAATTTTTGTTATTCTGCACGGAAAATTTTATTCAACAATAAAAGAAAAAAATAGGGAGTTTTTTTTACTACTTATATTTATATTTTTGCCTTTTACTACCTCATTTTTGTAATTTTTTCCTATTATTTGTTGTAGAAGTAAAGAAAAACAATGCAAAACGAATTTTTCGAATTACTCAGATTTTCATACACATTTTTAACTTAAAAAGTTTTTAAATTATTTATAAAAATTCTTACTTATACACAAATAAGCGCTTGCATTGTTAATAATCGAAAGATGAAGTTAATGGTTTTCTGTTTAAGCGGCATTCGTTAAATTTTAGCTACTTAAAACCAATGTTAACACGACAAAAGAAACAAGTTTTTTTGCGACGTGAAACGTCAAAAAGCATAATTATTCAACAAAAAAAATTATTCCAACTGCAACTCATGAAAGTGAGTGACAAAATAATGCATATGTTTCTTGGACTTTATTGGAAATTTTCATTATCAACTAAAATAAAAGTTTCTTCATAATAAAAAAAAAAAAAAAATTAAAACCTAATTCCAAGGAAAAGCAGACATTGGAAACTAACAAACTTAAAGTTTCAGAATAAAAAAAACTAAAATTAATGTTTTTTTAAAATAATAAGGAACAGTTCACCACCCTGGTTTACGAAATAAATTACTTTGACTTTTTCATCTCTTCAGCGGTCATTTTTAATATTATAGTACGTATCTCAGAATCAAGAATTGCTGTAACATTTAATAATATAATTAGGAAGAAATACATGCGAAATTTAATTATTTATTAATTGAATAAAACTTATTTATTTATATAAAATGAAAAGAACAAATTTATATAATTAAAGGAATCACCCTTCTTATACCTCACACTATTTTTGATAATAGATTTTTTTAATAATATACCAAAACATTATTTAGCTTTTTTAAAAAAATTAATAATGCACACTGAATTTAAAATTTAAAAAAAAATGAAATCAATATTAGATTTGCTTCAATTATTGGAAACGTACATAAACTTCTTTCAAAGAATTTTAAAAAAATAATTTAAGACACCACCACACACACACAAGACGTAATCTTTTTGATATTATATTCTTCTGCAGTCAATTTTAATACTATATTACCCATCATAATCAAGAACTGCAGTCTATGGGAAACATTTAAACACTCAATCCCATCCTTGTGCAAGCCTTCTGAATGTGGCGAGAGAAGTTAAATTCTTCGGAAGTTATTGCTGCTGTTTTCTTTTTATTTCAACAAAAAACAAGCATAAATGAATATAGTGATTCATCCATTTAATACGCAAGTTATGTCAATTTTTAATTGGCAATTATTAATAATTGTTATTAATGATAATTGTTAATAATTATACGCAATAGTTAAAAAAAACTTAAGTCTTTTTTTTTTCAATCATATTCATATTAACGAATTTTTTTAAAAAAATATGAAGAAAACCAAAAACCATTTTTAATTGCAGGTTAATCAAGAAACCTACTTCAGTTTTATTTCATTGCCAGCTATATAAAAAGTGATAGATTAAGCTGAAACATTTCTAAAAGAGAAAATACTTGTCAGTCTTCCTATTTAGATGGCTATATTCCCTATTACCCTGAATTAATAATCCACCTGTCAATATAAATCCCCAAATCAATCATTTGGGTAAGGAATTTTAGTCAACTGACCTATAAATATATTTTTAGAAGGAGGCAAATGATTTCCATTACGTACAAAATACCCAATACAAATTTTACTATCCAAAAAAGTTGCAAAACTTCCACTTCGTTTGCGTAAATCACTTCACTTTTCAATTCAATTTAAAATCGTATATTACTACAAATAGCTTGGCGCCGCAGCCTAATAACTTTGGCGATCTTAGAAGACAACCTCGCGAGTAGTAGGGTCTGGAGGTAATTGAACTAGTAGCCATGAGTTCCCTCCCTGCTGTTGCTATTGCATACCAGCCGAATGGAGTGGCTACCATCACCAATGTCTGAAGCAGTCACTCAATCGAGGTCTAAGGTCAGACGTGTCAGGTGCATGGTACGCATGCGCGCCATTAGATTTCCAGCTGTCTTGGAAGAAGTTACATATCACTATATGCCCATTAGCAAAAGTTGCAGCAAACGTGTGTGTAACTATTTTTTTAAAAATAATGAAAATTCTCCATCTTCAGACAACCATAACTCGTTTTCATCTCCCTTATAAATATAATTTTTTCTTCAGATTTTGAACTGGAATAAAATCACGTTCTTTTGTAAAATACCACTGCATACAATACCCTGTTTGTTTATTTTATTTTTATTGTTTTTAATATCCATTTTTAATGCCGCTTTTTTTCTTATATGTGTACAGTCTAAACGTAACGGACAAAACCTTATCCACTTAATGAATAACAACAGAATTGTTAAATAAGAGCAGGATTTAATTTCAGATAAACATGAATGCTAAAACATTATGCAACAGATTTTGGTATTAGTTATTATAGTGTACCTCAACAGATTTAACCCCTGTGCCCTTCCAAACTTTGTGACAGCAACTTTGGGGGTGAGCAACGTGTTGAACGCCTTATCCTCTTTTTTTTTTGTTCAAAATTCAAGAAAGAAAGAAAATGCCTGGAGGTTAAACTACATGATCTTTAAATCAATGGCCTCCGAATTATTTTTTACTTGTTTCAAGTTTAGCTACATTCACGTTACATCGTAATATTATTGATTTGATTTTTTTAATTTTATTCATCATTGTGCTTACGTTATTTTACTGCCTTAGTTTTGTTTCTTAATTACTTAACTTTGTGATGCACTTATCGACTTTGTAAACTAAATTGTTTGATTTTGTGTTTTCATTTGTTTTGTTATTTATTCTTTGTTTTATTTATTTATTTATTTTGTTCTACTTCTGTAAGCCCAACGTGATGGTTCTCAGGAATTATTTCATCTATCCTTGGATGGGATAGGTCTGAGTTTGACCACAAATGGTGTGGGATTTCTATAAAAGTAAAAATTGAGCAGACTATGAGCTACGTATAGCTTATCTACTCAAACAAAGAGCGTGGACTTTTATCTTTAAATATGATTTGTTTGTTTATTGGTTGAAAGTCTCTATGGTTAGAATCTACAGGCATACTGAAATACAAATGTAAACAATGAGGGCTACTAGCGCCCTCTTGCAAATGCGGGTCGTAACAATCCCCAATAAAAAAAATAGATTTTTAACCCATAAAAAAAAGCCTGAAAATATAATAACTTTCCCATAGTAAGAGAAGTATACCAGTACCAAACAGCATTACGACTTGAAATACATTTTGATGCTGCTTTGATCGCTGAGAGAATCACGGCACTTACTGATAGTCTTAAGATGTTGTAAAGTCAAAGATATGTACGTAAAAAGATAATTCCATCATCAAAAATATCAATTCTTGTAAGTTACCAAAAACAGTCTGCAAATGATATAACGTTTCAACATCGAAAGGAAAAGAGTCATGATATGCAACATAAATATATCAATTACTCGAGTATCAGAATTTATGTGATTCAGTAGCACTAAGCGTTTGGGTGGTCTCCACTGCAGAGAACTATTTGATCGTCTTACAAACGCACACCCTTATCGCTCTTCTTTCTCTCTCATTTTTTCATGGCAATTCTTTTGCGTTTACTTGTCCCTAAAGTATATCGCATTGAAGTGTTTCTCGTTACAAACCTTTCTTATAAGTTGTAAGAATAAAATATATTACTGAAAAACGGAATGAGAATGTAAATAATCGTAGCCTATTTAAATAAATGTTACGCAGAATACAACCTCAAATGTAAAATTTAGCTCTATCATATTCTCATTTATAAAATATCATAAGTTAAAATGCGTTTAAGTAAAACATTGAGCATCAACCGGTGGTCCATGAAAAAATTTTAATTGTCTGCTGAAAAATTTAATTATTATTTATGTTTTTCTGAAGATTAAGTTACAAAAATGAAGAGTAACAAAACGAATTATGGAATATAGATTAATTATACTTTTTTTAAAAAAAAATTTAGCTACTACTTTTAAAGGAGTTCCTTTTGAGTTTAGTGAATTCTAAGCTGCTTTCGCAAATGACTGAGAGTCGGCCACCTTGATAAATTGATGGCATAACACTTCATTTTGTTGATATTGTTTTACGGTGTCGGTTTTTTCTAACTTTTCATTGTTCCTTTTTAGAGATATGGAAATGTAAACGGAGATATAAATAAGTGACAATATGGTCATGCTAGACCGTCTTATAGTAGTAAATCACATTAGCAGTCCGCCAGATAAAAATTGTACATTTAGTGTTCTACACTTCATACACGTAGTTCTTAAGATTAGTGACCACTGAAAGAAAATACCAAGACGTTGAATATGAAAAAAAAATAAACAATTTCTGTAAAATTATCGGTTTAACATAAACATAGCACGTCTTTTTATTTACGCAAAAAAAACTAATTTTATTAACATTTAAACAGTTGGAATTTGTATAAGTATCTCATCAATACTTTCGTGTTTATTCGGAATGGTATCAAATTTTTATTATTTTGAAAATTGAACAAATTTTATTCTTAAAAAAATAAAACACTTTTTTTCTCTTTTTTCCCCCATCAGATTTTTGAATATATTTACTATTTTGATAATCAATCTATGACAATTGAAAAACACTGCAAAATAAAACATAAAAATGAAGATGTTTGAAGCCTTCTTGCATTAGCAATATAAAAAGTTCCGACTACATGAGACAACATTTTTTTAAAAAGTGGGAGACATAGGAATTTTTTTTGAGGTTTTCAGATTCATTTAGCACATTTTTAGAAAAATATGTAAAGTTAAAAGAAGAAAAAGAAATTATTGTTACTAACATAAGAAAAAACGGGTAAAAATTTACAAAAAAATACATAAACGGGGCCTATTCTGTACAAAAGGTTTATGAACACATTTTCAATTTTGATATCTTGCTTTGCTATTCATTTTTGAAATGACAATAGATACTTTAATTTTTACAAAAACTAGAGCACTTTATCTTTGTTATTATATGAAATTGCTTAAAAAAACAGTGATTATATTCACATAAGGGACTGTAAATTGTGTAATAGAAAATAAATAGGCGATCGATAATTCTGAAGGTTAAAGCACTTCTACTATCATACAGAACATACACAAAAAATTTCAGTTAATTATTTTCAAAACTTTTTGAGCATTTTCAAGAAAAAAACAAACACATTTCTAGTAAAACGCATTTTAAAATAAGACATCTTGCTTAAAGTAGTGACATCTGCTTTTACTAAAACACTTTTAGTTTTCGTTCTAGTGCAGGGGGGGCGAACCTTTATGAATCAACGTGCCATTTTTTCTAAAGAAATGCTAAATGAAGTATACACGTGTCGTCAAATAATTTTGAATTGTGATTAGTGGGAAAATAATAAAACTAAATACTAACAAAACACAAAACTCTTTATTTACTACAGAAAAATACATTTTGTATTTTATAGTAGTAAATATTTTAATTAAACGTATAATTCAAATTATATAAAGTAACAGTGTAATTTTTGCTTTTGAAGATTAGGGATAGGATTATTAGGCAGATTTATTTAGGATTGGGTAAGATTTTACTTTTAGCAGAATGCATGCTGCATTGAAGTCATCTGCCAAATGGTTTCTAAGCTAGTCTTTAATGTTATTCACCTCTGAAAATAATGACTTGTAGGCTTAGGTCGGTTAAAACAGCATGAGCCTGCTTCTTCAAACAGTTAAACGTATCTGGAATCTAATTTAATGTTTCCAAAATTTCATTACTGGCATTTTTACTTATATTGCTTGTTAATCTTTCTGTTTCAATCAGTTCTAACTTTTTCCTTTTGTTTCAAAAGTTTTTTGAATCCATATTGAACTAGACTGGAAATCAATAAGTTGCATTTCAAATTCTTCAACTTCCAACGTCGAATTTCGACAAGTTCAGTTTATCAAATGATGTCACATCAGGGTACATAATAAACTAGAGCGTTTCTGATAACTCTTTGAACTCAGAAAATCTCACTGAAAATTCCTCGATTGAAGAATCAATCATGGTTGATCGTTTTGATCGGTGGCGTGCCCAAAATATTGTGCCGCGTGCCATCGTGCCAATGGTTCGCCACCCCTGTTCTAGTGAATGGAAAATAATAAACTAGGTATTTTTATAGAGATATTAAAATGGTCTATAAAATAAAATCATAAGAAAAATTTGTCAATTTTTGGCAAAATTCGCAATATTAGGGTAGTCGAATACCTTAATTCAGTGCTTCTCAAACTTCCAATGTTTGCGACCAAATATTCAATCATAATTTGCATCTCGGCCACTTCCATACAATAGCGATGTATCAAATTCAATAATAATATGACGTTAAACATACAATACCACTTAAGCCCCCAACGTATATAAACGTCTTGCTCAGACACTGTGTTTATTGCCCTCAGACGTATATATACGTCTTTCTGAAGTACGATCTTTTCTGTGAACTGCTATCCATAAAATTATTCCGAAGGTTTTAGAAAGCAATTTCTTGACCTTGACTTCGTTTGCGAAGGATTCACTTATTTCATAGTATTTGATTATTTATTCCTTTTCTACCACACACCCTAGCGAGTCGCATAATTTTTAATCGGCATTTAAGAGATTAATTATAAACCGTACAAATTATCAAGATAAGTGTTAATGTTGGCATAATTTTATCCATGACAAATCCATAGGGGGGTCACTGGTAATTATTAAACTTGTCCTTAACTTAGATTGTTAAGTTAATTATAAAATAGATTGTGCCCTACTGATACTTTTATAAGTGTAGTAAATGAAATTTTATTTCTTATTATGTAAGAATGTATTTGTTTGTTTTCTTTCAGTAAGTTAATAAATTTTAAAAGAATTGTGTTTTTCAACTTTTCAAGAGGCTCGCGCCCCCTCGCAGGATTATGACCACAGTTTGAGAAACACTGCCTTAATTTACTTCCTTCTGATTGACTTTGATCTAATGCAGGCTTTTTTTTTTAAAGATTATTTGCCGGGTTTTTGTCCATATAATGATTTGTAACGTAAATATGTCGCAAGCAAAATCAAATGGAATATTCTCGCAGTAAAAAAATACAAAAATACAAAATACTACTCCAATCAAATAGTTCGAGACCGTGAACCAATCAGAGCATTTCATCCGTTTCTTGATTATTCCAAAATTCCATTCCCAGCACTGCTCTGCAATGCAACTCAATCGAAGAGAAAATGAAGTTAAGAGAATTACCAAGTCAAGCTACCGTCGCGACTGGAGATCTCATTATTGAGGTCCTAGTACTCCATCAAGTTGCATTTCTTACTGGACTCCCTCCTGATACACGCGGGGGTGGGGTACCCTTTTCACTCCAAGAGCTTGAGCAATCTATATGTGAGGAGTGAAGATATCCTGTGACTGATGTACCCACACTTCCTGTCAAGACAGCACTTTCTTAACCCCATATAAACAAACTTGAAAGACCTCTAACATCTTGCATGGGAACCAACAGACTTCGTTTCCAGGGTTAAGGAATTGAAAGGTTACTATTATTTATTTCATTCAACTTCTTCCAGATACGTCCATGCCCGCTGAGTTTCAAGAAAGGAGCAAATGGTGAGAAGATAACATGCATGAATGAATTTGGTGTGGTAATTTTTCATTCAGGTGGTAGGCGAACGAAGAAATCGCATTATTTTCTTTTTCAGAGACCTATTTGGGTTTGTGTACATATTATTATAGGATTGTATTATCACAGGAAGGAATTTTCCAACCTTTGTTTGCGAAGTTACGAACAAATAGTTGCGCTTTAAAGTAGGGTTTTTTTTAATCAAAGAATATACTGTGTTTGTTTGATTTTTTTCAAAAATAATAAGAATAATAATAGGTCAGCAAAAAACAAACTTTTTTTTAACTCTCTAATAGTTCACGCAAAAAATTAAAAACTGCATTTTTGCGTAAATAAATCTGAAACTCTCTCTAACTTTAAGGAATATTAAAGCATAAACAAATAAAATATTCACAAATTTAAATCGTTTAATAGATCAACTATATGAACAACGGGGGGGAAAAGAATGCGCATCAGATACATCATTAAAATAAAGCAGTTAAAGCGCAAAATGATTGCTTATCCCTTTACTCCACTAAAATGAATTATTTTGATAGATGAATACAGTGGTGTACCCAAGAGTGAGGATTGGGGCTTCAAATCTCACCTATAGACCAACAGATTTTAATTGTTAGCATAAAGATTATATCCAAGTGCTTTCATGTACGTTTTTTTTAAATGTTACTTTCTCCCATGAAGAGGCCCAGTGGCTGATTGGTAACGTATCACCCTTTTACTTCACAAGTCCAGGGTTCTATCCTCAGGGTAGGCAGGGTCGACTCTGCCTTTTATCCCTTCAGAGTGGGTCGGTAAATGAGTACTAAGCTTTTAGGGGGACTAAACACTGGGGGTTTCGCTTCAGACTGACCACCTGATCAAGACAGCTGCTCATGCACCTCAGCACCCAATGTTCACGTATACTGAGATGGGCACAGTAGGGTTGCGCCACTGAGTTTAGTTAAGTTTTCTCCCATGAAAGTAATCCGTATATGCCATTGAATAAAGGAAATATTTTACAATGCTCTCCTTCAGTTTCTTAATCCGTCTAAAACTTAAGAAACAATGAAAACTTTATTCTTAATTATTTCTATAGAATACAGGAGTGAGAAAAAAGTGTGAAAAATTTCTTTTCTCCAACACAGGGGTACTCAACGTTTTTTCATCTGTGCCATACATATATGTTAGGTATTTCACGTGGGCTTCAACATGAGGACAATAGAAAAAACTAGGGCTTCGAACCGGAACTAAACCGAAAACTGGAATAAACCATCATTTTGGTCGGAACGAAAACCAGAACTGAACAGAAAAAAAAGTTTGATTTATTTTGGTTCGATATATCTCCAGTCATTTTGCTACTGTGACTATACTTTATCGATATTTTCTAATTTAACGACAAACGTATAATTATCATCATTACATGTACATTGCTTCATGATTTCCTGTTTTGATATTCACTAGTACTTTTCTGTTTCAGCTTCGCTCGAAACTACATATAGAAGGCATATTTAATATAATAATTAATAAAAATATACATAATAATGTTATTCGGAACCGAACCGAAAACCGTTATTTTTGTCAGAGTGAAAACCAGAACGAAAAAAAAGAAGGTTCGAAGCCTTGACAAAAATACTAGAGACCAAAGCAACAATGGACAAAGCAAAATTGGTCAAAATATTAAAACTCATTTATGGCTATTATTTTAATATTATGTTAATCTATCTACTAAACACACACACAAATTTATTTTTATGTACTTTTACTGAGTTAAGGGATAATTTCTGTTTCCTTTCATCTTGGACCAAACATCTTGCTTACTTTCTACTATTAAAAAAAGCAAATTGATAGCAAATTTGATACATTTGATTGCTTGATTGATAGAATTTCTCGCTAAATTTTTAGAACATTTTCCAATAACTGATTTTTTTAATGCAATGGGCCATGACTGAGACACTCACACAGAAAAGGCCTTACACCAAATTTTGAATAATCTCTTTTAATTAAATATTTTCATGTTTCAACGTAAGAAAACGTAAACAAGGTAAAACTGATAAAAATAATTAAATGAGTTTAGCATCTGGTTATACTCACAGTTTCCAAACGTAATTCGTCAAGAAGATAAAAAATACTCAATGACAGAACTTTTTATTAATATATACAGACAACGCTTTATTCTGCGAGAAATAAGAAAATGCTTTAGAATACGTGTATGATTGAGAAAAGTTCAGAATACAGAACATTTTTTTTTGTAATCCTTGTTCTGAAATATTACATTTAATTATTTTAATTTTGCTTTGATGTAATTTCCCGATTTTTTTTTTAAATAGTCAAATAATCGTCAAATAATTTGAAAACAAAGAATTAAACATAAAACTGTAACGCGCTGGCTGCACTTTTATAGGGTGCATTTACACACTGAAATAAGGCAAATTTTCGCATATTTAGTCAGTGGCGTAACGTACACCCCGCAGGCTCTAGAGGGCCCACAGCCTGACTATCGCCATAGCCCTTTGTAAAATCCAACTTGGGAGCCCAAAACCTGACTTTGCAGGGGGGCCCAAGTGTTCTCCGTTACGCCACTGTATTTAGTTACATTCCTTTAAAAACCAGAGATTTGAAAAATTATACAATGACAAGCATACAAGGATTTCGTAGTAGTAAACAAAATATAACCATGTAACTTATTATCATATACGAGTTGTAATAATTGGTTTAAAAAAACGTATTTAAATTCTTATTTTAACATAAATAGAGAAGATGTGATATTACAACATGTGATATTACAACATTCTAGACTTTCTTATGTTTAAAAAATCCGAGAGTTTTTGGATTATGAGAAGAACGCTTTTTTTTCTTTTCCATTCATTACTTCGTTCGCACGGTTTCATATTGTCGCTATTGCCATTATGATTTGTGAATGTCGCCTTGCTTCAGCGTGTATGTCGTCTCAAAAATAATTGCTTATTATCGACAGTAACAAAATGTGTAATCATGTTTTCCTACCCACACAATATTATTCGCACATGTCAAACGCCAAAATTTATTTATTTATTTTGCTCGGATCACAAATAACAATCCACTACGTTTGGATTTTCTTTGTTAGTTCACTGTGATGGCGACCTCATAAAACAGTTTTTGCCCATCGCGACCTTGAAAAATGAAACAATATTTACCGTAAAATCCGGAGTATAGCGCGTATCCATACTTACAAGCTGCATTTTTAAATTTTTAGATATATTCGCCGTATAACGCGCACTTCTTTTTTGTAAAGGAGCCAGAAATGTGCACGTATGATGCTCGTATGTTTTAAAGTAATTTACTCGAGGTATTATCCCAGGCTTTTGAAAAATATAATACATTTCTAGTTTAAGTTCATAAGGTATGTCATTTTTTGAAATAAACAGTGTTCCGATCTTTGTAGAAGTCTAATTTTTCTTATGCTCATCTCTTTTTTTATTTATTTTTAAAACTATCATTTTTATACCCGGCGTATAACGTGCACCCGTAAATTTCGATATCATTCTTTAGTGTGTGTGTTAAAAGTGCGTATTATACGCTGGACTTTGCGGTAAGCGGAAAATCGTTTGGCACAAAAATATGTCAGGAAGAAAGCCAAACGATAATTAAATAGTTCTCGAGGTAATCATACCTTCAGTAAAATTCTTAATAATTTGACTATTTCAAAACGGTTCTGAGTTCATGATTATATATCAATAACTATAATACATTAGTATTTATGAGAAATATTTCTTTTTTTTGTATGAGTTTTAGTTTAATCCTATGCGACTATAAGAGAATTTTTTTTGCTGTTATTTTCAACTACTGTCACATTTACTATCAGTTTCAATTTATTGGTAGCTAAAATAATAGGCTCTTGGCGAGCTAAACAAATCTTTTCCTTGCACGGTGTTACGTATCACATAAAAAAACGTACATAGGACGAGTTATAAAAAACAAGAATAAAATTTAAAATCTCGCTAATATAAGAAATAAAATATATCACCTTTGAAAAAGAAATGCGAAAGAAATAAAAGTCATTATGTGAAGTATTAAATTCAATTATGTATGTTCATATTTCGCATAGTAAAAAATGCTGAATTTAAAACGTGATAAAGATTAAAATTTCGTTTAGATAGTTAACAAAATTTGTACCGTTTAAGAACCGCTGAAATTCAATTTTATCTTATTTTATAGGGATGAATTTATTGATTTTTCTAGATTTATTTTTAAAATGTTGAGTTACTAACATTATTAAAAAAGTAAACGTAGCATAAAAAAAGGATAATTAGTGATTTCGTTTTATATAACTAGTTCTATCCATCATTTTTCATTAGTATTATTAAAGAAATAACCCTGAAATCATCCTTTTTATAAATATTTTACTTTTTGTGGACAATATTCAGCGATGCAGATTACAAAAAAAAAAAAATTACTTCCAATTTTTTTAGGAAAAAGAAATCTTTATCTTCTGTTTCCGAGGGTCTTTATTTTAAAAGAAAATTTATATGTCATAAAACCAGTGGCGTACAGTGGAAGACACCGACGCGTAATATTTATGCTAAAAATTAAAAAAAAATTTGAAGAATGGGAGGGCAGATTGAACCCCCAAACTCTATCCAGTGCTGTAACGTACACCCCAGCATCGCAGTGGGGGGATAGAACTCTAGGGGGCCCAAAACTTGCCTTTGCTGAGGGCCCTAACATTCTCCAGTATTCCACTGACTCCACCCTTGTGTACGCCACTGCATTAAACAAAGCATAACTTTTTGAGTTTGAATATTTGGTGAAATGTGTGTGTATTGGATAAAGGACTAAAAATGAATATAAAAATAATAATTTGGAAAAAAGATACATATACTTATAATTAAGTAATGAAATGTACCAAATGTAGGTCTTTATTATTTTGGTTTTTCCCCCTTATACTATTTTATACGGTATTACACACTTTTTATTCATCTTACATTTATTTTAAGATGTTTTAATGTATAAAAATATAAATATATGTTTATACATACATAAAAGTACATTAAC
The DNA here is from genome assembly GCA_019973935.1 of Trichonephila clavipes. Lineage (NCBI taxonomy): Eukaryota > Metazoa > Arthropoda > Arachnida > Araneae > Nephilidae > Trichonephila > Trichonephila clavipes. The sequence continues at coordinate 179,273 of BMAU01020577.1, forward strand.
AACATTCAGAGACAAAAAAGAAGCCAATTGAGCCAAGCTAAAAAGTCAATTATTAACTTTTAATTACAAAAAATCAATGTAAAATGAACTATGCATAGTCTTTCGCATTTCGATTGAAAACGAGAAATACTATTTTGTATCAATATTCTAGTCATGCGGCTACTAATTACTGAATGAAATTCCATAAATGTGTAGCAATAGTAGAAAAACAATTCTTATTTTATTTTCCTTATATTTACTCTCACTAACTCTTAAACACATTGCATATATTTTGAAAGCATTCCAGAAACACATAATAAATATAAAAAATTATATATATATATATATATATTGTTTGTTTGAATAAGGATTTTTAATTGCAAATAAATAATTAATAATTTTTGTTTCAATATAAACTAATAGTATTTTCATTCAAGTAATCGCTAGAAAGAACAATGTTTATAAGTCTCATTGTACATATTTGTCTCTATGACTCCATCAGTAAAAAAAAAATCTAATTACATTCAGAAATGACATTTTAATTTTTTCACAGTTCTTTTCTATTTTTAAAAACTTTATCTTTAAATTCATTTATAGCTAATATTTTTAGTTTTTCTTTTACACGCACATAATCATTTTACTTTTAAGTAGTTGATCATAAAAACAATATTTATGTTTATATATTTATTTTGCATTAATATTTAAAAATTTCTAAAACATTTTAAACAATATTCTACTTATTTAACATTATTTATAAACAACAATTAAATGCAATTTTCAATAGCAGCCAATTTCTTTTGTTTTTCCTAGTATTTAAACTAATTAAAAGGGATCATCTTGGATTCTTCCCTAATGTTTTAAAGTGAACTCAAGACAAAGAAATCAACGCTGTCACAAATTTTTTTTTTGTAAAATCCTTTTACATTTGATAAACTGAATTTTGTGCAGAAAATTTATAAAACTATTCTATCAAATATACTTTATAATTACAGACAGCTTCTCTTTCAAAATTAACTCATAACTAATCATTCATTTTTAAACACTGAAAGATATGAAATTATTAAATGAAAAATAAAAGGAAGTTTATTCTATCTATCAAATCTGAAATTGGAAAAACTTTTAACTATTTATTTTAAGCATTTGAAGTAATCATTTTATATGTATAGATATTTTTATTCTAAAGGTATAAGTAAATTTTAATTAAATCCATTTTAATAATAATTAATTACTCTTCATATCCAAACGTCAATTGCAGTTAATTTTTCTTAATCAATTCGTGAACACACACACATTTCTCAAAACCAACTTTGGTGATCAATTAATACGATCAAGAAGCTTCCTTTAAGGGAGCTCTTGATTATGTAAATTGATCACAAAACATTTTATCACAAACAAATTGATAAACGTTTATCTCATTCATCGGAAATAAAAATCAATACGGAATTCATAACTCTAACTTTAAACATAATTTCATTTCTGATTAGGCTGTAGTTACATAAAAGAAAGTGCTAATTTATTCTATAAAAATAAAATTCTTTTTGTTTTACTTACCGTCCAGCGAAATGAAAAGGGCAGGCGAAGAATGACTTCTTTGGTGGGCTCCGATTGCACAGAAAACGAGTTGCCTGCAATAACATCAGTTGACTGGTTGCCGAAACTACAAATCCCTGTAGTTTTAACATCAGATTGATATTCTTTTAAACACAATTGAAATGCAGTACTGCATTGTAATGGACAACTGCCGTCTATAGAACGGAAACCCCCACAACATGACCCATCAGCAAGTTCTCCTCTGTAATTCTGTATGCTTAAAATCTGAAGTTCAAACGTACCAAAGGCAATGCAAAAATTGATGCATAGCTCTAAAGTGAAAGCCAAGAAAATTGTAAGCCAATAGAATTTTGAGGGCATTCTTGCCACAGTTCATATCTCCAAAAGATACAAAGGATATATTAAGTCATTTGAAGTTACTTATATTGGAAACATATCATTATCTATATCGATATGCATAATGACGCAATATTGTAAACGATTCATGACAAATTATTCATATCATACTATCACATCAACGGCAGTATACAAAATGCACAGTTTTTTAAGCTGATTTAGAAGCTATATAAATTGCAGATATATCCAAAAAATATTTTATAATAAGCGTTTCCAACTGAGGCAAAGCCGGGAATTCTTTTAATGGTATAACCAATAATCACACGTTTGTCACATGGCATTAAATAGTCGGAAATAACCAATACAAATTTCTTGTCTCGTGACTATCATCAGCTTCAATGTTACATTGCATCAAAATGATGAAACACGGTTCTTTACAATGAGAAACGTCAAAAACATGTGGTTCTCTTTTGGCGAAAGTAAGCACTCACCGGACAGCCGCACACCACAACAGAGTGAACTGAAATGCGAGGCGCGATCCTTCAAACGCGAGAAGCGAGAGAAACTGGAGATGGTGGACCGTCAACTTCCGATTCCCCCCACAACAAGTGCAAAGGGTTACCGGAGTCCACGTTCTCGGCAACTCTCGCCAAGTTAATCGGTGAACTTTTACAGAGCGTACAGGTGGAGGGGGATTTCGGATCAGATACAATAACTTCTCTTTCCGAATTCGTTGTGTGGGGGACCCCTTACAGTTAGGGGAGCTTGTATTGTGTTATTCCCTTTCACAATAATCTCTATTTTTCTATTGTCAAATGAACCCGATAATATTTATATGTTATAAAGATCTATGATGTGAAATTTCGCGTTCACTATTATGAGGATTATGTGCGATATGTACTATTAAATGAAGAGGCAAGAGACGTGCTTATAATATTTTCATTTCCTTGCCTTATTCAATACTAATTCTTAGTTGAAGAAATTTAAAAACTGAAATATAAATTAAATAATTTTAAAAGATGGTTTTAAGAATCTAATACGAAAAAGCACTCAATCACAAATTAATTGCATTAAATATATACCGTAAAATCCCGTGTATAAAGCGCACCCATACTATCAAATCTGTATTTTTCAATTTTGAGGTATATTCGCCGTGTAACGCGCATTCGCTTTTTAAGAAGAAACCTGAAATGTATATGTGTAATGCTAATATGTTTTGAAGTAATTTTCTAGTATTATCCCAGACTTTAAAAAAAAAAAAAATAGTATACTTCTAGAAAAACCCTTTTTGTTCAATAGATACGTCATTTCTTTTAAATAAACAGTATTTCGATCTATAAAGAAGTTTAATTTTTTTTTCATGCACTTCTCTTTTTTTTAAAATATTTTCGAAGCTATCATTTTTATACCCAGTGGAAAACGCGAACCCGTATATATTTCGATCTTATTTTTTGTGTTAAAAAATGGTGCGTTATACGCCGGATTTTACGGTACTTTTGAAGTTATCTACCCATTCCGTAAAAAAAGTACTTCACAAAAATTTGGTCGCATATGATGTTAAAATATGTGAAATTAATGATTTTTTTAAAAGAAAAAGAATAATTTTCTTTCATTTAAATGGGGTTTTTTTTCCAACTATACTGGAAAATAGCCGTGTACTTAAAAATTTTCTATATGTATATATAAGGATATTTTTTTTCTTTTTAAACATATATGTGTGACTTTTTTTGGTGAGCCATTTTAATAATTGCTCAGGAAAAAATTTATGATTAAAGTATATTCTGAAAACACACACACTATTCGTTTTAAATATTTTAAACATCATTTTAATAATAGTTTTTACTCTTTAAATTATTTTAAGAAAATCGAATTAACGCATAAATTAAACTTTTTTAAACTCAATCTTTCCTGTTATAAAACAAGATTATGTTTACTGTTTCATTTAAAAATTTGGCAGCTTCAGTAAAATTTCAGTTCAATACACAGACATAAAATTATACAATTCGAATTTTATATAATTATATATATATATATATATATATATATATATATATATATATATCACTGAACTAATTTACATAATTTCCTCTAATACTGCCTAAAAGGCAGGGTATATATAGAAAGATAGAGAAAAAATAGCAAAGAAAAAATTAACTGAATGATGCTTTGATTGCAGCTTTAATTTCAATCAGTAAAAAAATAACCGCTATATATATATATATATATATATATATATATATATATATATATATATACAGTGGCGCACACAAGGGGGGTCCTGGGGTTTGGACCCCTCCCCCCCAAAAAACCCTTGATTTTTTCCCACATTGATTATAATTCTAAGTATATAGTACGTAAAATTAATTAATTACTTGCTATTAATGATTAATTTTATTAATTAATGCTAATTATTTATTCAAAAACTAGTTTTTTACTGTGTTTTGTTCCCGAAAATCGACAAAATCAAACGGAGCATGATACAAGAATTATGAACTTTCGACCCCCCCCTTTGAAAAATTCCTGTGTGCGCCACATATATCTTTTTTTAAGTCTTATGTCTGTTTGTTTGAAAAATCACAAAATAAATTATTCAGTTTTGAGTAAAAAGATATAAAATAACATTTAAAGCTTAGAACTTAGAATATCTCCATCATTCTGAAACATTAATCTCTTAAAATAATTTTATTTTTATCATATTGAACAATTAGGAAAGATTTTATTTTAAGCTTGTTTCTTTAATGAAATATTTATCTTAACATAATCCCACAGTTAAAAAACACAAAAGTGGACATCTTGAAGGGTAATGTACTAACAAAACGTACTTGTATTCCATTTTCTGATACTCTGCTTCATTATTGAAGTGAAATAATAAACATATTTATATACATCTCTTAATTATTTATTTTTTTCATAGTTTTCATATTTTTAAGGGCTCAACATTTTGTAGGATTTACTTCTTAATTGTTTAAAAATATATTTAAGGATCCATTAGAGTTATACTTATTTTTCTTATCTTGCATTCACTTCTTTTCTCTTTGATTTTCTCTCTCTCTCTCTCTTTTAATTGCATTCTTACTTAATTACTTTTAGTTATAGAGGTACGTACAACATGAAGTTTTTATTTTTATGAATATATACTTTAAAATAAATCCCAAATGTTGATGGGGATAGTTATCAAACCTTATTGTAAATATGAGAGCCACAAACACGCAATTGAAAAAGAATTTCAACTCGTATTTAAAAAAAATAGCTTTGACCATTACAATTCTTATGTATCTTATTTTCCTGGAATCAAAGTTTTGCGGTCATTATTCCTCGTTACATCGACGGATTTAGGCTTAGGCTCACAAGGCTCGGGCCTAGGGCGACACATTTTTAAGGGCGCCAAAATTTTCAAGGTGGCAAAAATTTGAAACTGATTTTGTTTTTTATTAACTGTAAGACCAAATTTTAATGCTTCTATTCTTGCATTGACAACATCAAGATGTCAATATTAAAAAGTGTAGAATTATTTTTTAAAACAATTAATCATGTAAGTAGTAAAATTTAAAATACCTAACAAATAGGTCCTAAAAAAATTTTCGTCAGGTGTAGCATTTATCTATTGACGTTAGACTTTTTCATAATTTTTTCTTAATAAATTCTAAATGTAGCTTTTGTTTGCTCATCATTATAAAACTAAATATTAATTTTCCATATTTAATTATACCTTATTCTGGTTACTCAAAAACTTTATTGTTATTAATTTTTTAATATTGCATAAAAATTTTATAGTTTTACGTAATGTGAGGTGTTTTTAAAAGATTTCTCTAATCAATTTAGAAAGATCGTATTATAACTTGGAAAATCACAAAAATATAAAGAAATAGACTTAGAAACACAAATTAAATGAGTCAATTTATTTTTAACGTTACATTTCATTTAATGGATTATTATTTTTTTCTCCATCAGAAAATGATTTGATTATTCTATAGTTTTAAGACTTTTGGAATCTTCTCAACTATTTATAAAAAATATTTACCAAAATAAATACACATATATATATATATATATATGTGTGTGTGTGTGTGTGTGTGTGTGTGCAATTCATGCCTAAATTTAATTCGAATCCATTATTACTATTCGTATTATTATTATATGGGCATCAAATTAACTTGGGCCTAGAACGCCATCGAACCTAAATCCATCACTGCCTTATTACAGCATATGTAGCATCCATTTCAGAGGTTCAACTAGATTAATTATTTTTAGAAGAAAGGAAAAGATATTAATTCTAACGCGTGACATTATCAAGTGTTTATTCACTTCGCATTATAAAGCAACACGAAGGCTTTTGGCGACGGACATCGTAATTTTCTACGACGGGTCGTTATTGGCACTAGGGTTCGAACTCATGACACGCATGCCACTAGTTTGTGTCCATGACCATTAGGCTAACTGTAGTCACATTCACATTTGAGAGAAAAAAATATTATTCAAATGTGAGAAATAGTGTTTGATTAATTGAAATTACATACATTAGAAACGCAAAAAAAAAAAAAGTCCCAAAAACATGAATGGAAGTCAATAATTAAATTTGTTTTTAAATAAGCGATTTTTTTAAAATTTGGTTTGAGGAAATTATACACATTTTATCACTGACACAGATGAAATATTTGTTGAAAATCATTGTCATGTCATATTTCACTTATAAATGGACCCAGTGGTGCACACAAGGGGGGGGATCCTTGTGGGTCTTGTGGTCCCTTGTGGGTCCTTGTGGGTCTGGACCCCCGCCCCCAAAGCCCTTGATTTTTTCCGATTGATTATAATTCTTAGTATATAGTACGTAAAATTTAATTAAGTATTTGTTATTAATGATTAATTTTATTAATTAATGCTAATTATTTATTCAATAATTGGTTTTTTACTGTGTTTTGTTCCCGAAAACTGACAAAATCAAAAGCAGCATGATACAAGAATGGTGAACTTTCGACACCGGACCCCCCGCCTTGAAAAATTCCTGTGTGCGCCACTGAATGGACCCATTTTAAGATTTATGTCTTCGTCTTCTTTGATTTTTCAACTTTCCCAAATTAAGTTCAGGGAACCGTTCAATTAAGAATAAGTCATATTAACCTATATTAAACAAAAGTAACACTAATATTAGGCTCAGATATATTAACATTCAAAATCCAAGTCAATTTTTTCATTTCTTTTTCGCCATGATACCCCTTCACCGCTGATAAATTGCTCATATTGAGACAATTTGTCCTGTATATTTCAAGTACAATGATTCTTCAGAAATTTAACATTTGTCACATAAGATTAAAAAAATAAATAAATAAACAAGAATGGTCGAGAAATATATGTTAACAAAATTTATTTGCTAACAAGAAAGAAATGTTTCTCGTACAACATTCATTGATGTTCATTGTTTGATAATAAAATAAGAATGCATTTTTGTATAGTAAATAGGAGTAGAGAACATACAGCATAATATTAGAAACTTCTTAAAATTCCTGCTTGATTCCAAAAATGAATCATTTTCAAGATTTCAGAAGATATCAATGATGTTAAGGTATCCGACTACGTTCGGAACCGTGATTTTAAAAAAGCGCATAAATGGATAATTTTCATGATATTTAGTGTCACTCAGATTAGAATACATGCATAAAATTGTTTTAAGAACATTCTGACAAAAAAAAAATTTATTTAAATATAACATTTTTGCAAAAAATTAACTTAGAATAACTTTTGTTCCAAATGTTCTCCTTTTGGGAAAAATGCTTCTATTATAGTAATATTTTGCCTGTATACAGCTCAGACCTCTCTACAGAGGCTCAACATGAATTTTCGAAAAATTCACATTATTTTCAGAGTTACCACCAATTGAAATAATTATTCGCGTTTTTTTTCTTAAAATTGCTTCCCTCTGTTGTCGTAAAATATGAATATACCCACTTCTAAGTTATGTATTTCAAAAATTCTAGTTGAGCCTCTGAACAGAGGTCTGAGCTATATACAGGCAAAAAAATATTCTAATCGAAGCATTTTTCACAAAAGAAGAACATTTGGAAAAAAGATTATTCTAAGTTAATTTTTTGCCAAAATATTGTATTTAAATAAAAAAAAATTGTTTGACAAAATGTCCTTAAAACAATTTTATGCATATATTCTAATCTAAGTGACACTAAATGTGATGAAAATTATCCATTTATGCTCTTTTGAAAATCACGGTTCCGAACGTAGTCGGATACCTTAAATTCAAATCTTAATAAAAATCGCTTAAAATTTTCATGAAAATATTACTACTTCTACAGCTGCCGTCTAAATATTATGGGAAAGGATATTAATTTCCACTTATATATTTCTTAGTATGGTAAGGCAGAACAGGAATGGGTTGAAAAACAGAAACATCGTCAACGACGCAGCCAGCTAATTTATTTATTCGACCATTAAATGACCCTGCTGGCTTTATTTTGGCATTTATACCCTGTTCCTTTTGATTATTATGGGACGCTGAATTAGGGTTTTACTATAGGAGGTCCATTCAACGCGCTGGCTTTAGAAATTCAGATCTCGAGGTCAGCAATCTAAAAAAAAAAAATGAAACTTCTTCGTAGTAAATATTTATGCCTGACAATGGCAGTTAATGATCACAATTTATGACTGGGAAAAAAACGTTTAAGGTCGAAGTCAAAACTATCCATAGGCATTAAGGTAGCTTAAATGTCACCACGAGCATTTATATGGGTTGTTCGTTTTCTGGAGGTTTATAATTTAAACCAGATGTTTTTGGGTAAGAATAAATATTCAAGGAGTTAAGAAAGTTAAATTTTTGATACAAAATAATATTTTATAATTTCCTTGCATCGTAATCTTTATGAGATAATCGTTCAAAATAACATTGTTGTTTTTTTCAAAAGATTTGAAATGAGGTATATTGTGTAACCAACATTAAACTTGTATGCTGAAATATCCATTCCATAACGCTTACCCGAGAAAAAATATTTAATGCTATTCATAGATGTTATTAGGACACATAAAAGAAATGATGAATGTTACGTTTAAAATTCTAATTTACATTTGGTTTTTTACTAAAAGTACAAGGATCGTGGGTATTTTAGTGGTTAGAACATTGGACTCCAGACACCGGAGGCTCTGGGTTTGAAGCTCGATGCCACCAAATACCTTCCGAATACACACGGAGTACGTGCTCGTTAAATCAGTGGGTCCGAAAGTCTTTTGGGCGATCGCAGGAAAAACCATGGGTGCAGGGGGCTGGAGAATATATTTCCCTTTCCTCCAGTTCCATGCCTAAATTGTGAAGGTGGAGATAGGTGGTGTCACCATCTATCGTAAAGAAGTCCAACCTGTCTAAAGCTCTGGCTACTTTCATTCCTTTCCTTCGGGAAGGACACGACAACAACAACTAAAAGTACTGCTGCAGTTTAAAAACTGTTATTTTTACAACTGATGTGGGAAATGGGAACAATTGCGTAAATTACCCTGCCTTAATTTTGTGGGCCTCGATCAGACACCTTCGATCGAAGGGACAACAGCATTTGCACTTATGTATTTATTAAAATTTCTAACATAATCTTTATATCTCAAGTGGGGCCGTAATAGCCTAGGGAGGGGGTCATAGAGCTGTGAACTCAGGGCTAGCATAGTCAATTCGCGGGTTTCAAAACTGGTGCCCTCTGCAGTGTAGGGAGTCTGATGCATGTTAAATATATCGAAGCTAAAATTCCTCTCGTTGGTGTGGTGTAGAAGTTAAAAGAGGAGGGTGTCGACTCAATGCACTTTGGCGCTAAAGCTGCAATACGATCTTAATTATAAACCGTATAAATTAACAAGATAAGTATTAAATTTTGTCTTTGTTACTTTTAAGTAATATTTATTTTAAGCAAATTTTAATTTGATATTTATTGTTATTTTTCTTTTTTCTAATTCTAAAATTGGAACAAATTGCAAAATGATATTTAATTTAAAATTTGTTTCCTCCATCATACATTTCTAAAAGTATAAATGTCACTAGAAAAAGAATCTAGTTTATGTTGCTCTCTATCATATCCATCATATTTGGCATTAATATTTAAAGCGAGAAGAACAAAACGTTTTAACCCGGGAGAGAGCAGGCGTGAACTCGATACTAACGTTAATAGTCGCGCGAGGTGATTGAGTCACCTCTGTGTTTTTTTTCTTTTTTTTTACAATTATTTTTATTGTACACGATAAAAATCACTATTCTAGTGAATAATTTAACTACAAAAAAATATACTTGCCTACTTTCAAGGACTTTTCATTTTTTCTTTGATAAATTGAGAAAAATTCCATTAAAACTGAACTGAAATGTTTCAAAGGTATTTAACATTAATAAAGGACACAAATCACACACACTTTTCGCTAACATTACAGGAATGATATTTGCAAGCGAAGCCGTCATATTTTGTTCAAATTGTTGTAGTTTTGCCGTCCTTTGACTTTGAGCCCCACTCCCGGGTTAAAAGTGTATTCAATATAAAAATATAGATGTTAGTTTGTAACGTCGCTTCTCCGAACATCAACATCGAGTCGGCATCTTTTGTTGGACCCGACACCCACACGTGCATCTTGCAGGTGCAACGCAACCCCTTTTTGACCCCCGAGGAATCTAGCCCCGTCGACCGGAAGATGAGGGAGAGATGCTTTGAACTTGCACTCGAACGGTAACCAACGAATCCTCCTCTCACAAAATAGTGGACTCTAACAATCTATAATTAACTTTAATAACTGTAATATATCATTCTGTAAATAATATTCAATACTTGTGACGTAAATAAATTCCATATTTAAATTAACCAAGAATACGCTACCGTTATTCTTTCAAACGTTACATAGTTCTAAAAAAGGAATCGTCTAAGACGCGTATTTCATCAAGCTTTGTATGTTTCAGAATATCCATAAAAATAAATTATAGCCAAATAATCCTTCAAAATGCTCTCTGTGCTTTTCCAAATATTAGTTAACTCTTTCATATCGAAAAAGCGCAACAGAAATAAAGCGCAACAGAAATAAAGCGCAATAGAAGTTCGAAGGTCAAACGATGATAGCAAATCTGCTTCCTGGGTGAAAAGCGAATAAGTCTTCCTTTTCTTTCTACAGCTAATATACAACATTTCAATAATAATAATAGTGATGCATTTTTTATCTTCCTAGAACTTTTCTTTGGGTCTGAGGTTTGTTCAGAAAGAGGAGTATTTTAGGTTTAAAAAGAAAACGCAATAAAAAAATCTCTTCTCGTGGGATTACAGCAAATCAAGCAAATCTTTTTTATTTAGTTATAGGATCAGATAGTTAATGAACGTATCAAAGTGGAAACTTTTATTTTTGATGAAGTATATCGCCAGCAGATTTTTATAAATTATATCAGTGTAAACGCGTATTTTTTTCTGTGAGAAAGTATTTTGTTTACTTCGTTCCAGTAAATTAATTTTTTAAACCTTTTATTTTCGATATGCTCGCACCCCCTTGTAGGGTTATCACGCCCCCTAGGGGTCGTGCCCCACAGTTTGAGAAATACTGATCTAGGGACGTCTTAAGACTCTTTGAGACCCTGGGCCCAGAGCAGATTATTTCAGGCCCTGGGCCCCTATGCAAAATCAGGCTTTATCTGAGATCTTAAAAAGCAGACAGTATATAGCATGCATTGTCCAATACTCGTTCAAACGATAATTTGAAACACATAAATGTCCACGATTCACAATCGCACAAACCTAGGCGCAAATCAGCTCGACTGATGCCTCATTTCGACTAAAATAAGTTGAATGATTGTTCATGGTATTAGGCCTAGGCTTAGACATGGACAACGGTCATTGCATAATAATACAGTCTTACCACTTTTGCCAGTTGACGTGCAGTTTAAAAATTCCCTGTTTTTCAGAGAATATGTAAGGAATAATATATGACAATTAAAATTATCCGGATCATGATCTTATTAAGACAGAGTCGAGAACAAAACGATGCCCCCCCGAGGGCGAGGGCCTTGGCCCATGCCTTAAGGCCTGTTTACATCATTCCTCCTTTCATTAATACTGGAAATTAGACTCGCTCCAAATACAGAATGTACAATAAATATTTTATTTAAAAAGCATTTATTAATTTTTCCAAGGGTGTAAGCAATGGTGGGGCTTGGAAATAGACCTCTTCTTATACCAAGATATTTTTAGTTTGTAAAATTAAGATAACGCATCGGCACTTTCTCGCGTCTGCTTGTTTTTTAAAATAAAAGCCCCTTTCACGCAGTAGAAGTCTGTCTATGCCATTGACTTTGGCCTGTTACAGTTTATGCATTTAAATGTTTATTTTCGCAGATAGTTGGGTTTTTTTGAATAATAAAAACAATTGCACAATGGTGCAACAACATTGGTCGAAAGTTTAAAGTGTCTTGACAGATCAAGACACGAATCGCTTACTGTGAGAAAGTTTCAATTTGTTGAAAAATGCGTATTTACGCAAAGATACCGCATTTACGCTACAGACCATCATGTGTCATCAAATCTGTATTCAGATATAAACAGGAGAATGATAACAGCCAAGATATCTGGTTTTAGCGAAAGGGGTAGATAACAATCTATTGCTGTGCTGCCGATGGGATTAATACTTTCAACAGTTAAAGATATGAACTCATTCAACACCAATGGAGCAAGTTGAGTTGTTTACATTAATGCGTTCTAAATTGTTTGTAAACTCAAACCATCAGAAGTTTTGAATGTAATTTGCCCTTTTGAAATCTCGTAAAGGAATTACTAATCATCCGTTTATTATCTTAAGAAGTACCGTTTAAGTATAGATGCTCACAATTAGGGAAAATAATTTAGTAATTTTAGCAAATAAAATTAATTAAAATGCTATCGATTTTTTTTTATTGCACAGTTAGAGGGAACAGTGAGTATGTCTATAGATGAATATTAGGGTGGGCATTTAAAACTGCTTTTCCACTGTACTCCTTTCTTGATCATTCTGCCCTGGCAAAGTAGACTTCGGCCTAGCTAAAAATAAAAAGGCAACAATTACGTAAAGTATATCTCACTTGACCCTTAAATACCTAATTTTTTGTTTTAAGTTCTAAAAAACCTTTTTTATTAACGAAAGTCATTGGTTATACATACATACATATATATATATATATATATATAGATAGATAGATAGATAGATAGATAGATAGATAGATATAGATATATACGTAATAAACAAATAAAAAAGTTCCAGATAATAATTTTAAGTACTTATATTTCGAAAAGAGTGGTATATAGACATTTGACATCAGTTTTTCTCAAAAATCTAGCATATATGCAATAAAATTTTTAAATGCAACATTAAGCATTGATAGCCTACCTGACAATAGATGAGAAGTCATTTTTTTTTTCCAATTAGGTAAATCACTCCTATGTAGGAAACTCGAAAATAGAATATTTCTTCCCTAACACAGAGAACTTTATCTCTCACCATATTCAAATGTCAAGTATATATACAAAACTTTACACGCTAAGAAGTAATGTGTTTTTTTCTTTGGCACTCGATTTATTGTCTATGGTTATCAACATGTGTTCAGAAACGCAAACACTCCGGTTTTTGAGTAATATTTAGCTATTTTTCTTTCTATTTTTTTGTAATTTTTTAACTTACCCTTGTCAGAATGCTATAGTTCTAAATGAGAAGTTTGGGGTAGTTGGTGCAAACAAAGAAAAAAAATTAAAATTTGCAAATTCAAAATACTTATAGTTCATGTTAAAAGCTTGAATTAAACATTTTCTTCAAAAAGAGAAACAATAAAACTAACATTATTTCATAATTGTGTATTCAAGTTTACTTTTTCACTAAAAATTAAACCTTTATAAGTAGAAAACACGTTTTTCATTTCGATTGTTTGTCTTTTTTCCTTATTTAGTAGAATGTTCTTTTAAGTTAAATTTGTGAGAAAATGGAACATAATGGAAATGGAATCCAGAGTATCACATGCCCACGTCATTAGCCATTGCAATGTGACATATTCCGGTTGGTACGGTAACGGAGACATCCTTCGCCAATTTATCAAGTTATTTTATCTTTTGGTCAATCACAAGAAGTGACAAACAGTTTCTCGGTAATTGATTTTAATTATTTTCATATGATGCTTAAATGTTTAGTATTAAAGTTAAAATTTTAACTCTGTAAAATTTCATTATTATTCTAAATTTATGCGAAAATTGTACATGGAGAAAATTTACACGTTATTTTTAAAAAATACAATTAGTAGTCTGTTTTTTTTTATTTCAGTTTTGCTTAGACTAAAAAACAACCTACAAAAATATGAGATTATTGGTTGTTTGTTATCTGAGGACTATTTTTAAATAATTCACCTTTTTTACATGAGTTTAAAATAGAAGCCATTGTTAATTGTATTAAAAGTATATTAAAAAAATGTACACTTTAAAATAATTCCAATTAAAGCTTTATTGAAATAATTTAAAAAAAAGAAGCAACTGTAGTATGTCTTAAATGGAATACAGCTTTAGAAAATCGTTAACAAGCAGAATAGATTATAAAATATTAAAAGAAAATCTTATTAACAGCAATATTGTCTAATTTTTTTTTCAACTTTATAATTTCTTTTTTACTATTTTTATTGCACTGCATCAAACATGCTGATATTTAAAGCCGTGAAATTGTACCAAAATTACATTTTATCCTTCCCGCAAACAAATTCGAAATTCACCGTCAGTATAAATCCGTTTAAATAGGTCTCAAAGTCTGAAATATATAATGAAATAAATTTGTAAAATATGTATTTAACAAAGAGTTAATTTCATTATGAGATATCAGTAGTTATATATAAACATATATTGCATACAAAATATGTGTACTTACCTACATTACTACAGTAGAAAAACTTACTCTTCTGAAACTACGTATTAAGTAAAGCGGAAAATACACAAACATAATATATATATATATATATATATTGATACTCTAGTGTTGGATCAAGTATCGATTGGATTGACATGGTTAGATGTTATGAGCAAAATATGATGTGTAATTAATATATTAAAAATGAAAAGTCGTGCTATAAGAAATGGATCATATTCTTGATGGGATACTGTTTGGTGAGTCTTTAATGATTTACTCTATTCATTTGTGAATATACTGTATTTTTTTAATGATTTACTCTATTCATTTTTGAATATACTGTGTTTTTAATGTGAACATTCGGTTTTTAGAAATTTTTAGTTTGAACTTTCGGATTTTTTAGCTTGAACTTTCGAATTTTTTAGATTGAACTTTCAGATTTTTAACTTGAACTTTCAGATTTTTTAACTTGAACTCTTTCGGATTTTTTAATTTGAACTTTTTGATTTTAGATAATTTTTGATTTGAACTTTCGGATCTCAAATATTTTTTGATTTGAACTTTCGGATCAGGAATTTATTTTTTCTACCTTTACAACTATTTTAAAGATGGGTGCATCATCTTGGGAGTTTGAAGGTTCACTTATATTATGCACTAAATTGTTTTTAAATTTTAATATTGCAATATCTTTCGGAATGTGATGGCGAATAGTTTTATTTTTCAAGTATAATGATTTAATGGTTTTTTAACTTTTTAATTTTTAATTTTTTAATTTTTTTTTCCTTCTGAAATTTGAAAATTTTCCAATTAACTTACCAAGTTGCAATAGGGGGAAGGTTGGCGCCATCAAACTAGTTTAACCCCACTTATCGGTCCTAAGTCCGAGATTGTACTTGGATATTTTATAAATTTTTATTTTATTTTATAATTTTTTAATTTTGTTTGAAAATGATGGAACATTATCTTTTATATTCGCCATTGATATTCTGAAGTGTTTTGGTATTTTAGGATTCATATATTTCAATTTTTAAATTGATAATTGTGATTGTTTTTATATATTTAAATATATATATATGTATATATATATATATATATAATTGTACCCATAAATTTAATAATATCAAATGATTCATTTTCAAACAATTCACAATACATAAAAAAAAAAAAATTTCACTTAAAATTAGTTCTTGTAGCTATAGTCTCAGTAGAAGACTTAGTCTTCATATTATCCGCCCCAATCTTGAGTACCTCGGTATATAATTACTAACTTGCACTGGACGTCTGTGAAACGGGAGTAATATGTTGTCTTAATTATATTCTTCGTTGAAAATATAGATTGCCACAGATAGGTAGAGCAAAAGCCCGATGCTAAATGAAGTACAGCTTTTTTTAAAATTAGGATACTTGTGACAAATCTATACGGAACTTTATCACTAACCTTCTGAGACGTCTTTTTTAGGGAAATTTAATACCCTACCTATTTCCAATCAACTCCAAAAAGAGGACATGCAGATTTTATGCAGATTAGATAAAGTATTTAAGTCAAACGGAATAGTAAAGTGCGAGACAGTAGGAGAGAGAGATTGAAGCAGGAAGTTATAATAGTGAAGTTAGAGATTTATTATTGAAGATTTCTAGGTGGATAAATTAGGCACAGGAAGAGCTGAGATTCGGTGTGGTAAATATTGATTTATAATTAAAGGCTCATTAAAGTTTTATATTAGGAGTGATATTAAAGTTAAATGTTCAGTAGGAACATTATTGAATATAATTATGGGATCTCTTATTGCAGTAATCTCTGCGTGATCGATATTCTAATTGTTAATTAATTGGATCCTTAAATATTTAAGTTAATATAAAGGAAGTCCTTTTTAAACTTCATAAAGCTATTTTGATTTATTTGTTATTAAAAGTCTTTGATTCTATTTGGGAAAGATAACCAAATAAAGAAAATTATTTATAAAAATGGCTACTGGTTCTTTTTTTACTCAAAATTATTCTCGTTCTCAAAGTGAGATCCAAGGGGATCTTCACATACTTTACTTCTATTAGATTCCAAAGGGGGGGTATTCTTTACAAATTACGTCCTTTTGAAGGAGAAAAGCTTCGTTTTCCTCGAGAGATAAAGAGAACATGTAATATAGTTTAAGTTATATTTTTCACATCAACATTGCCAAATGGGTAACCCATGAATACAGCTTTTGATTCTAGTCTAATAAATTCTTGAAAACGTCTCTCAAATTTGGGTTGCAGTTTTATTCACCGTGTCTCCTTTATTCACGGGTGTGTCCATTATCTTGATAACTACCTGTGTTTCTTTAAGCATGCACGTCTAAGGTTTTATGTGAAGGCGGTCACCCCAAAATGTCTTGGTTGTCCACTGGTCGATTGCGATCGACTTAATGCCCACCCCGGATATATTGTATAGCATATATTATATTGCTAAACATATATTGAGGAAATTGTATACATATATGGAACAATTATTGTATAGTAAACCAAGTTTGGTTATAGAACTTACTAAATTACCGTAATTAAGAGTTTTAATTCCAATTTCCAAATTATAAGGGGAAAAACAGTTTTTTTATTATTATTATTGTTTTGCTTTGGATGAATTCTTTTTATTAGATTATCTCAAAGAAAGATTTACAAATATATTTTTATAATTTGGGGTGAAATCAATACCTGCACTTTTAGTCAAAGCACGTTTTACAAAATATATATAGTTATAATGTTTATATTCCTTAATATATATTTTTTCTCCGCATAATTTGTATTTCAAACAAACTTTTCAGAGAAATTTTTTAAAAAATTAACCTCTTTTTTATTATTTGTATGTATTTATTACATATTTTGATAACGAACCCCTCCTCCATTTCTAAGAGAATCATAACTAGTGATTCTAGAATTGCTTTCAGTATCCAGACCAAAAGCAAAACATTCCCTAACAGGTTCTAAGAATTTCAGTGAAGGCGTGAGCAAAGGAAAAGCTCTAGTCAAAACAATCTTACCTAATATTCAAGTAGATTCAGGAGAGAACATTAGGTTAAAATAAAAGAAACATAACAAATCGAAATATTCCCATGTTTTATTTTACGTAGAAGTGTGGGAAAACTATGTTGTTTTCATCCCATCGTCATTCAGAAGTGAAGCTGCGATTTTCCAAGTAGGGAAACAAAGACAGTTTTAGCGCGTCCCTTTAACAAGATGTGAATCATTGGATTCGTCATGCTTCACTGGTAGTTTGAATTTTAAAACATGAGAATTCGAAATTGGAAGAAAATTATTAGGTAGAATATAGATTCCTAAAAAATTAAGATAATTTAGACACAACAATCATACTTCGGAGATATAACTGATTAAAATGAAAATGACAGATTCAAGAATCTAATAAAAGTTAATGCAGAAATTATTTTTTTCAAATTCAAGGAATTAAAAATATTTCATTTTTAAATTCAGTCATCATTATTTAAAATCAGTTCCGTGCCTCACCCCTAAGATGTTGTTCCCGGGCATAGATGCCCCCTTTCCCCTATTTATGCCCCTATGTGTGTCTTTGTCTTCTTTACAACGCTAACTGATAATTAATAAAGTGACAGTCCTCCTTTAGGGAGGACAGTCCTCCTTTTATAGAATCTGTCCTTCCTCGAAAAGGGTTGTGACGACTTACGCGTCTTTTCTTAAACAAGTCCTTTGGGTTCTTTGGGCCAGAATTAATGGCAACTCTTTTCCAACCAAATCCAAGAAACGAGAAGTGAAGAGATGCAAATAATATAGGATAAATATAGGATCTTATAGTAAACGCGATGGCAATGATGGCAATGCAATGGTAGTGTAAAGGAATGTTTGACAATTGATGTGCGTTGTGGTATTGGATGATTATTGAAGTTCGACGTTCAAAGATTCAAGTACTACGTGTTATGGTTATATTGGTGATCGTTTAGAAGTTAAACGTAAAGCTACTTACCACTATAGATAAAGACAAGTTTATTACAGAATAATATAAGGTAGGATTGATTACTTATTATTATTATATTTGAAGATTAGGCGGTTCACACACACACACACAATTATTGAGATTGGTCTGTATTATATTGTGTGTTGCGTATTACGTCATCGTAGATTCTCTCATTCATTAATTTATATATTTGTTCAAAGTTTAAGTTGAATATCTTAATAAAGTCATATTAAGATAATGTTTGATTCTAGTTCTTACGATAACCCTACACCTCTAGCTCGCGCTGATACTTCGAGAGATGTACTTCCAAGGGGAGGTACATCACAGTGTCCTCCTTTTCAATAATTTAAAACTGATCTGTTAATCTCTATTCAGAGATGAACCAAACATGTTTCCAATATATCGAAGAATAATCTGAAACAAATAGAACAGGAAATAACAGGGGTTTTTTTCAATGGAATTTTGTTTTTTTACTTCATCACAAGTAAATTGGGCAGATATAGAAAATTGAGTTGAGTTTTTATCGAAAGAAATGCCCTATATTAAAATCGATGCAATTGTCTGTTTGAAGAAGTTAGAAGACTAAATGTATATTTAAATTCCAATATACAATGGATCAATTGGAAAATCTGCATGCTAAAATTGACAAAATATGGCTGGAAACATTTAACCACTTCAAAAATGAACTCTTTCCATGTGATAATTTAGTTATTCTTGTCGAATTTCCGTTGTGCTGTCCTGCAGCAGGTGCAGAAGTCGAAAAAGTTTTTTCAGTTGCAAATGATTTTTGGAAAATTGAGAAATAAGATTCAATGGTGATATGTGAGCTGCAATACTTACCGTAAAATTCAGTGTGAAGGATAATTTTGCTCCGAAACTTCCAATGTATTAGAAAATGATATTGATGGGAGGCTTGGATTAGTCAGGAATATTCAACAGAACTTCAAAATTGCGAACAGTTTGGTGGAATTCGTTTTCTTTCCCCATCACTGAGGGGTGAATTCCTCAGAAAAGGGTGCCTAACATTCCCACGCCTGGAAGGATCATTGCAATCATAAATATTAGGGTGCGTCATAGGATTTTCCCTTGCTTCAATAAGGTAATGAACTTTGTGCGGTAACTCTGCGCTGGTTCTGGACCAATCAGAGGCAATTAAGTGGACAAGGCAAATAGTCCGCTCTAGGATTTTCGAGCAAAGCGGCATAGAATAAAACGGGATCCACCCCGATTTGGACACACACGGACACGGACAGAGACAGACTAATCAGATCCCAGACCTTTAGAATCTAGGCTCCGCGGGACTCCGGGCGGCAACCATGTCCCTACTCCATCCCACCTCCTATCTCTCTCAAAGCTAAGTTAAATTTTAATCTTGTTATGCAGTATATTCACAGTTACTTAAATATGTTATTTAATAAAATTAATTGTCAACTCTATACGATCGGATTTTTAATTTAGTGTACAGTAATTTGTCTATTGAATATTAGTGTTTAATTTTAACTTAAGTCATGATGCGATGTAAAATTAAGAATCTGTGTTTTCATCATACAAAGTAAATAAGTTATCATTAGCGTCGCATCAATATATAAGCAAAACAATCATTCAATGAGAAAATACTCGCTTAAGTAAATAATTAAAACAAATACAAGCGTAATTAGCTTATTTTATTTTAATTAATAAAATCTTTCACATATTTAAGTTGTAACTTTTTCTTAAGGTATCCGACAACGTTCGGAACCGTGATTTTGCAAAAGTGTATAAATGGATAATATTTATGATATTCAGTGTCACTTAGATTAGAAAATGTATATAAAATTGTTTTAAGAATATTATTACAATACAAAATTATTTAAGTGCAATATTTTGACAAAAAATGAACATAGAATGACCCATTTTCAAAATATTCTCCTTTTGTGAAAAATGTTTCTATTATAATAATATTTTGCCTGTATATAGCTCAGACCTCTGTACAGAGGCTGAACTAGAATTTTTCAAATATATAACTTAGAAGTGGGTTTATCCATGTTTTACAACAGAGGGGAGAAATTTTAAGAAAAAAACACCGATAATTATTTCAATGGGTTGTAACTCTGAAAATAATGTGAATTTTTCAAAAATCATAGTTGAGTCTCTGTACAGAAGTCTGAGCCAGTAGCGCACACAGGAATTTTTAAGGGGGATCCGGAGTCGAAAGTTCACCATTCTTTAATCATGCTCCTTTTGATTTTGTCGATTTTGGAAGCAAAACACAGTAAAAAACTAATTTTTGAATAAATAATTAGCATTAATTTATAAAATTAACCATTAATAACAAGTAATTAATTAAATTTTAGGTACTATATACTTAGAATTATAATCAATTGGAAAAAAAATCAAGGGCTTTGAGGGGTCCGGACCCCCAGGACCCCCTTTTTTGTGTGCGCCACTGATCTGAGCTATATACAGGCAAAATATTATTATGGTAGAAGCATTTTCACAAAAGGAGAACATTTTAGAAAAGGTTATTCTCAGTTTATTTTTTGCCGAAATATTGTATTTAAATAATTTTTTTCCCAAAATGTCCTTAAAACAATTTTATACAAGTATTCTATTCTAAGTGTAACACTAAATATTATGAAAATTATCCATTTATGCGCTTTTTTAAAATCACGGTTTCGAATGTAGTCGGATACCTTAAATTTTTCGCGTGCGCGTGTCCTCTTTTTCATTGTAAAAAACTGGTCACCTTATAATTAATTGCTGTGATTGGCGTGCTTTTCATCCATGGATACATATGAAAGATAAATGAACAGAAACATAGAACACACACACAATCACAGATGAATATAGACTTTATTATACAAATGATGATCCCAACATATAACAGTAGGGATGAGCTACTATTTATTCGAGTTGGAAATCTATTTTAGTCCAAAGTTCGACTTCTTTTCTAAAAGATACATCTATGCCATAATCGGGATTCGAACCCGAGCCCACTTGATAACAAGCCGAGAGTGATAATCACCATACTGAATGGGTGGAATATAATTAATTGATCGTCATTTTATTACTATTACTTGTGTGTGTGTGAGAGAGAGAGAGAGTTAGGTATCTTGATGATTATTAAATTCCATCGAAATGAGATACGAGCAATTAGATGAAATTTGTCTTTCCTTTGGCACAAATTATGAGAAATGTCTGAGGTATTTTGCATTATCCGTAATGATTATACAACCTCATCAACTTTGTACAATATTCAAAGCAAACTAAATTATTTATAATTGGAAATGATTAAAACCATTCGTGAATCAATTTTAATAAGAATTTTTTTTACATATAGCTTTATTTACTAGTATATGATATTAAAATAAATTACATGCTATCTTACAAACGAAGGAAAATGTAAATTGGTGTTGAAAATCGAACTTTCTCATAAGACATTCACTTTACTTTTAAATCTTTATTTATTATTATTTCACATACCAATGAAAATCTTTTTTTCATTGCCTTACTCAAAAAGGGGAGATGAAAGTTAAAACTATAAGTTGCGTGCTGATTTGCAATAATTTGAATGGGGATGTATTTCCTCTCTTTTTGTTTTGTATATTTCATTTTTTCTCATCACCGTTTTATCAATTTCTAGATTTTAATTTCTAGCAACCACCTCATATTATTGACTGAGATGGAAATCTTGCTGTTTATAGAGGTTCCCGAGGGGTTTCAAAGGCAGCGTGGTTGGAGAAGTCATTAAATCGGACACGAAATTATTGCAAACAGATATTTGCAACAATTTACTTTTGTTAAATTCAACGTTAGCAATGAGTACACGATATTCAGACAATAAAAATTAAAGAGCAACAATATGTAGCACTTGTCAGAAAAGAGATGCAACCACCAAAACTTCCTAAAAAAACTTGTGGCAGTATTGTCCACAACATTAACTACTTTCTTTTCTCTTTATTATAATCTATCTCACTGAGTATTTATATACTGTTGTGACGTTCATTTTCAGTGAGGCGTTGTTCTAGCTCAAAGTGCCAATTTGGTGGGTCGGAAGGAAACCCAAGATAGACCGGATAACCCATTTTTACAAATGACTACAGAAACAGTAGAGCACTGCTCCTCAACCTTTTTTATCGCCGTGGACCAGTCAACGTTTTTTAATTTTACCGTGGCCCGCTGAGGGGGAGAGGATGTTGATTGTTTATATTTTAGACTTTTGATTTAATAATTTTAATTTAATTGTATTTACTTCTGAATAAAATATAGCTACACCAAAAATTTAATATAAAGTGATTTAACAAGGAATATTAAGTGATTTTCATAAAAAGTAGTCCAAACCTAAGAAAAATATACCACAGTAAATAAAAGAGAAATAATTTAATGTTTCCTGTGCGGACCGGGGGTTGCGGAACACTGCAATAGAGTACACAAGGGGGGAGCTGAATCCCGTATTGAAAAACAGGTTTTAATTTTTGCAATAGATATTGCCAATCCAGGTTTTCGTCAACCCATTTTAATAATGTAAGCCACCTCCCCCCATAAGAAAGATCTGTGTACACCAGCAATTCTCAAACTGTGGGGCAAGCCCCCTAGGGATATAATAACCCTACATGGAGGTGCGAGCATATCAAAAAGTTGGAAGTAACAGATTTTTTTGGAATATTATTATTTAAAAGTAATTTATATTTAAAATATCTATTACTTAAAAGTAACATATCCACAAAATTTAATAATTATCTTGATAATTTGTGGGGTGTATAATTAAGGTGTATTGTAACTTCAGCGTCAAAGTACATTATTATTACATTCGATTCCTTGTTAATCCAGGGAGGGGGGAATTATGATTGAAAATTGGATCACACAAATACTGAAAGCTCGAGAGCACTTGGGTACGCCACTGAACGAAAAGTAATTAAAAATTCACCAGAGCGCGCGCAATTTACGGTACACCGAATCCAGGTGTTTCAAATAAATTTCATTAAAACTTAAAGTTGAGTTTTTTGTTTTAGGTATTTTAAATTTCCATGATATTCTATTCAGTCTATACAGCTAATGAAAAAATAATTTGACCAGATTAACCATTCGGCATCTACACAGCAATTTATATGATATATTATTAAGAGAACAATGCAGTAAATGATCAAAGCTCTTTCTAAAATCATTTTGAGTATCTGATGTATTAATCATATTATTCTCCCCCACACGGCCAAATGATTAAATAATAAGAATACCTCTCTTCATTTCCAAGGTCACAAAGTCTTGCCGAAGCTTTCTCACGCGCCGGTGACCTATTTAAGTTCTCGAATGTTTGCCTCGAAGTCATGAAGTCGTGTCAAATTTTCGCAGTTCGAACTTAGACCTTGGCGTTCGAAGAAATGGATTTTCTTCGTGAATATTTGTAAAGTTTTTATTCTGATTGGGGGTGATTAACGAGAAACATTTAAATTTTATCGCAACAAATAGAAATACTGGCAATATGAAAATGTATAGTTGAGTAGATTTGGGAATGGCGGGAAAAAAGTCTTTTTTTAGTTTATCATAGGGTATAAAGCAAAAAATTCTTGAAAATTATTGAACATAGAGTACTTTGATTCTATTTTTTCAAATATTTTAATAATCACAAATTTTCCAGAAATATTCATGATTTTGCGACAGAAAAAAATGCTTTGTTGACATTATAGTTTTTACAAGGATTAATATACAGTTGAACCTGTTTTTGTGCGGTAGATAGGGACCGCATAAAAATGAACGCACAAAAAATAATCGAAAATTTCATAAATTCTTACATCTAACAAACTAATTCGTGGAAATACTACAGAATTTTTTTTATGCAGTGGATAGGGACCGCATAAAAAAGTCGCATTTATAACATCTACAAATAATTTACGAAATTTATGCAAAAGTACTTCCAAAACAACATAAATAATTAAATATTACACATGGAAACATTTTAAAAACATTTAGTTTCTTATTGTATACACAGAGAAGTTTTCAAAATGCATATACATAATTCACCGCTACTCATCGTAATCCAAAGCGCTCATCTCCCTGTGATGAATAAGTTCAAAATCGCTTTCTTTACTTGAAGGTACAATTTCAATTGATTTATTTTTTGGCAACAGAAAGTAAGATATAAGTTTTTGTAACAAAGGTTGGGTGGTCAGTTGCTTGTAAATGTCACGATAACCGGATATACATGATTGAAGCTCTTTTTGGAATTTTATACTTCTTTCTTAATTGGTATCTATTTAAAAAAAATGCTTTTCCAATTTGCTGGAAAGCTGGATTCCTGTATATTTTTATGCGCTATCAAAGAATCCAGTTCTTCTTGTCCGTCTTCATAATCTATCAAATTATTGCTAATGTCACTTTCATTGAAAGTATTGTCTTCAATCAAGCGCGGGCTGCTGGAGCGTTGAGAAAAAGCAACTGAACGCACATTGTCGGGAGACTGTTTACAACAAATAAACAGAGCGTCTTGAAGTGTCTACATGTGTATATTTCAATGACGTAACGTACACCCCCGCATCACGGTGTAGGGGGCACAGGACTCTAAGGTCCCAAGGCCTAACTAATGCTAAATACGCATTTATCTAATTTATAAAATATTAAAGACAAAACCTGACTTTCGGGGGGGGAGGAAAATATTATCCGTTATGACATTAGTAAATAGATAGAAAACATTACATTGGCGCCAAAGTGATTTAAATTCATATACCGCATAAAAAAAGATCGCTCTGAAAAAATCCCATGAAAAAGGGCCGCACAAAAACAGGTTCTACTGTAAAATATGTAAAGAAAATACATCAACGTGAAATCTCTTGAATCCTTTTTTTTTTTCGTAAATTTTAAAAACCAAATTGAGTGATTATTTATTAACGTCGCATTCTGAAGCAACAATAGGGCTATTGGCGGGCAGACCTTATAAATTTCAGCAAGGTTCAAGTGGTGAAGACGATTTATGAATTGGATACCCACTCTATAAACATCTATACCAAGCTGACGTGAGGACTTTGACTCACGAGGGAAATATAAATATATGAATACAAAATAGTATCAAAAATACAAATTCATAAAAATAATTCTATTCAGAATCATCACCATATTTACTCGATTATAAGCCGCACTATTTTTCCAGTGTTAATGCTTCTGAAAATCGGGGTGTCTTACAATTGAAGGCAAAACATTTGTTGGGTGAGGAAAATGGAGTCTCTACCCTTTACAAGGAAAAAAATGTACCGGCCATTCTGGCTACTTGCAATGATGACTTATCTCATTCCGCTGTTTATCTCCAGCATTCAGTCTATCCTAAAAGTTGTTGCCTGCTGGTATTTAGGATTTTTTTTTTGTATACGCTTTCTTTTAATCACCTTTACATCAAAGATATCACTTATAGCAGTACTCTGCAATCTTTGTATCGCTGCGGATCGGTCAACGTTTGATAATTTTACCGCGGCCCGCTGAGAGTGGGACACGTTGATTGCTTATATTTTAGATTATTTTGATTTAACAATTTTAACTTAGTTACATTTAAATATGCCTTCAGAATAAAATATAGTTACACAAAAAATGAATAAAAGTGATTTAACGGGGAATATAAAGTGATTTCTGTGGAAAGTTGCGCAAATCCGAGAGAAATGCCCCACTTTAAATAAAAGGGCAATAGTTTAATGTTCTTTAGGCGGTTCGGCACCATTTGATCCAAGGATCGGAACATGTCCGTGGACCGGGGGTTGCGGATCACTGATTTAGACCAGTGCTCCGCAACCTTTTGATCGCCGCTGACCGGTCGACGTTTGTTAATTTTACCACGGACCGCTGAGGGGGAGGATGTTGATTGTTTATATTTTAGACTGTTTTGATTTAATAATTTTAATTTAATTTTATTTAATCATGACTTCTGTATAAAATATAGCTACACCAAAAAATGAATATAAAGTGATTTTCATAAAAAATAGTCCAAACCTAAGAAAAATATACCACAGCAAATGAAAGAGAAATAATTTAATGTTTCTTGTGTGGACCGGTAGTATTTGCTCCACGGACCGGTACTGATCCGCGGACCGGGGATTGCAGAACAATGATCTAGACGACACTATGACCCAAGTACGAAAAGGAAGACTCATTTTACCTTTATAAGCAGAAAAAAAAACAGAAACACAGGTATTGGCTACTGAAAACTTGACACGAAGGAAACAAATGTACGCTGATGGCGTAAACAAAATGATATAATTTTTGCTTATAAATCTTCAACAGTCTTGTATAACTCTTTTACATACTTCTGGAATTCATTCTTTTAAAAAAATGTTGCATAGCAAATGCATTGGATGGCTTGGAAGACAACACCGTGAGGAAAAATGGCGACGCTGGCACCAATTCCGAAGTCAGCTGTAATAATGGGAGTGACGAATGATTTTCGAAACACGATTCTGACAGAGTAATTATAGGTTCATGAATGTATTTGAAAGTTTTTAATGCTGGTAAAATAAATTATATATATATATATATATATATATATATAATATATATATATATATATATATATATATATATATATATATATATATATATATATATATAAATGTAATAACTCCCTCTAGTATCCTTTTTATTAACCCTTTGTACTAATATTTGAAATAATTTTAACTCTTTGGTTTAAAATTAACATTGTAATCTTAATCGTAATCGGCTAGTCCGAAATCCCTGTCCCACCCATTCTATAACCAATCTGAACTACTATTACGTAATAACCACTGCTGGTATAAAAAGCAAAAATCTTGTGTAATCTCTCTTCTCTTTGTTCTACCTACCTTCATCATGTAATCAGCCTGCTGCAACGCTTTCTATGTTTGTCTTTGTGTTGTGTCCGCCAAGATGTCGCTTCTGTTATATGTGTCTGCTTACGTGTTTTTAACAAATAGATGTAAAATATAAAGTGATTGACCAAGTAAAAGATGAAACTCAATTCTAAAGATGTTTTCAATAAACCAGATATGACAACAACCAACACCGGCCAACGTACGACAATACGTTATATATATATAAACTTATTATTTTTCATTAAAAATTTCTTATTAGACTTCTGAAGTATTGGATATCGAATGATTTTTTCTCAAAAAACTTTCAGAGAATTGGGGGGTGAGGCTTAGAATCGATGACAACATTTTTCTCAAAAATGTTTTGAGAATTTGGGGTATGCCTTAGAATCGATGGTGGTCAGAGATTTGAGAGTAATTACAGTAATTAAATTTTTCTCAGATGTCAAATTCCAAGTTTCTAGGACAGGAAAGTCATAGATATATTTTGAAAGAAGGAATATAAATCAAATTTTTAATATAATTGAATGAAAATTGCGTTTGGATGAGTGATTCACTCCACAAACGGGATGCTGAGAAGAGGAGCTAATGCGAATTAAATCTGTCGCAGCCAGTGGCGTAACGGAGAATATTAGAGTCCCCTGTAAAGTTAAGTTTTGGGCCCCTTAGAATCCTGGACCGGCCGCACTGGGAGGGTTGCGGGGGTGTACGTTAGTCACTTGTAGCAACTTCATTTCTCATCTTGGCGTGAGACGGAAATTGCGAGAAGGGGATGATAGCTCAGATGTCATTTTCGTCCTTTGACCGATGTTCAAAATCAGGGGTGTCCAGCACGCGGCCGGCGGGCTACATGTGACCCGCCAGTACGCAAGTTGCGGCCCACCGGCTCTTTTAAAAAAAATTTTAAAGTTTTTTTCCTTTTTGATATTTATTTGAGGGGAAATTTATATATATATATATATATATATATATAAATCTACAATGTACACCGCTCAAAACAATTAGGGGAGCAAGCAAAAAAGTGAAGAAAACCATGTGAGACAGCCACGTATTGGCATACAATGCATAGTACACGCGTATCAATGTGCAATACAGAAAAAAAGGCGTAAAAAATTTGGAATTAAGCTTTAATTCTTTGAATATATGGAAAAAACATGAAAAGATGATTTAGGGCAACAATTTGGTTACATGTAAACGATAAAAAAAAGGTACTGTTTAGACATGATGCATGAGTTTTAATAGGGCATGTGGTCTCCTCGAACAGCTAAGACTACTGCACACCTGTTTGCCATGGATGTGATGAGGTTATCAATCAGACTTTGGGGAATACTGTTCCACTCTTCAAGAAGTGCAATCTCCAAGTCTCGGACAGTAGCAGGCGGCCTTGGTCACGCAGCAATGCGTCGTCCGAGTATGTCCCAAACAGCTCGATTGGATTCAGATCAGGAGAGCACGCTGGCCATTCCATATGCTGTATTGTTTCAGCTTCAAGCATGTTCTCCACCAGACGAGCTCTATGCGGTCGGCCATTATCATCCTAGAGAACAAAGGAATCTGTAATGGCTCCAGCGTAAGAGATGACATGAGGTCGAAGTATCTCGTCTGCATACCTTCGGCCCGTCAAAGTGCCATTCCGAATGATATGCAGGTTCGTACGTCCGCCTATGCTGATTCCACCACATACCATCCAACCAGCTCTTCTGTATTGTGACCTTTCACGAACGAATGCGGGGTTATTTCGAGTACCCTGTCCCTCCATACAAGAACACGTCGGGTGTCACACTCTAGACTGAATCGGGACTCGTCTGTAAACAGCACTTGGCTTCAATCATGTTGCTCCCAATCTCGATGTTCAGCAGCCCATCTTCTTCGGG
The DNA here is from genome assembly GCA_019973935.1 of Trichonephila clavipes. Lineage (NCBI taxonomy): Eukaryota > Metazoa > Arthropoda > Arachnida > Araneae > Nephilidae > Trichonephila > Trichonephila clavipes. Next base: position 208,621 of record BMAU01020577.1, read on the forward strand.
CCGCACGGTGGCGTGGGGTCAACGGAATGCAGACCATTGGCCTACGTGCATAGAGCCCTCCCTCATGAAGCCGATTACGTACTGTTTGGCTGGACACCCTTCGTCCTGTTGCCAAGAGCAACTGTCTTTGCAGCTGCGTAGCATTCTCTGTTCTGTTTCGATGGGCTGTTAACTGTATATACCGGTCATTAGTTGATGTAGTGGTGCGTGGCTGACCTGCCCCTGGTCGACGTCTAACATTTCCTGTTTCTTGGAATCGATTCCACAGCCTTGCAACAACACTTCTGGCGACTCCAACAGCATCCGCGACACTACGTTGTGTTTGCCCGGATTCCAGTCTTCCTATAACACGCCATGCCATGGATTCCGGTAAATCACGTTGTTGAGACATTCTCAAGTAACCTTGTTTCAAATAAAAAATACTGCGCAATCGAATTTCGCAGTTACGGCAATAAAACAGACGTTTCTGCAACATCCCGATTTCTGCCCTTATCTCCTTTTTCTGGTTTTTGACGTCATGAACTTTAATTTGCATATAAAGTTTTCTTCTTCTGTTTCCTGGTAGGCTTTACATTATGGATGATTCATTTTATGTTACTTATTGGTATACATCTTTGCTTACTTTTGTTAAAATCATGTGCTCCCCTAATTGTTTTGAGCAGTGTATTTGCCTGTTACCTGTTCTTGTTTTAAAATAAATCCTTTTTGATAATAGAAATGTACTTTAGATTAAAATAGATTTATATTTTATCAAACAGTTAAATTTTATTTTACTATAGTAAATTACTTTTTTAATAAATTTCGCGAATTGCATTTTATGCATATCCTTTACTATGGATGGTACATGATTCTATGTGTGTGCGACTTTCGTTTCTCCTCCTCCTTTTCTGTTTGGAGTGCCCAAAAAGCAAGAGGTAGTCAGAGATGTTTTTTAAAGTTTTTAAAAAATATATTAAGGACGGTTAAGATAAAGGACAATGTATACTTAATCGTTTGCGAATGACAGCATTATCAAATATCAACAACGAGTAACGAAAGATCAATTCAATTGGAACACCGTAATTTTCAAGAAAATGGCAACTGTAATAGTTTAAACATTATTTGATCATTGCATTATTATATTATATAAATATTATTATATTATATATGTCTGTATACATGAAAAATAATTAAAATATTAATAATAATTCATTCTGTTTTAAATTTTCAATCCAATAAATGTTTTGTTTGTTTCCAAATCTGATATAAATGTACATATTTTTATGTGCGGCCCGCGAGATTATAATGTTTTTCCGAAGTGGCCCACAAGGTCATTGGGGTTGGACACCTCTGTTCGAAATCATAAAGTCATCATAATCACCAATATCTCTGCTGCAGTTTCGGAGTGTAACATTAGTAGAGAACTGTCACAAACGCGATATTCATTTTTCCTTAATATTCTTAGTGTCGTCAAAATATTAATTAATTTCGCCCAAAAGTAGGGGGAAAGCTATAAAAATTGTTTAAAACAACTTAATCATCAATGTTAAGTGAAAAATCATATTTTTATAAACTTTGAATAACACAATTAAGCATTATAAATGTATGTAAAAATAAAACAAGTAAAAAATGTTAAATGTATTACTATACTTAGGGATTAAAATGTTTGTTTCGTTCTAATACCGAGTCTTTTGTAAAACTAATCACGGTATTGTGAAGTGTTATATCTCCCAGTTGAGATTATTCAAAAATTCAGTTTTTAAAACCACTTATTTTTACTCCAGTTATCTAGAGTTTATATTCTTGTCTAACAAGGAAAATAAGTAAACTTATTCAAACAACGCATATAACAAACAATACCACTGAAAAGGAATCTTGTTTATTTCAAGGTTAATTGCCAAGAAACATAAAAGTTGCTTCTCCCACCTACTATTTTGTGATTTTAAATCCTCCACTTAAGCAGAATTGTTGAAAAAAACTATTAATGTTATTTTATATAGAGTTTTGGCTTAATTTATAATATCCATTTTATGCAATAATTATTTGTTTTTCATACGGCGTAGGAGCAATAATTATTTTCTTTCATATTGAAGAAAAGTAACTCGTAACTTAATATGCTACTTGGAAAATAAATTCTTATCAAAACCAATTTATCATTGAAAATTTATAAAAGAAATTGCACATTCAAAAAAAAAATAATGAATTCGTAACTTTATTGAAATTAAACAATAAAAATGGGAAATATTTACATCTATTTAGAGCCTAAAAACTATTTCCTAATGTGTTTTTCTTTTTGCCCCAGCCCCTCCAACCAGGGACGTAGGCTCTGGGCCCAAAGACATCTTAAGAATTTTGGGGGCCTTGAGCCCCTATTTTAAAGTAGGCCCTACCTGTGACCTTTAAAGTTTGTCCGTGCACAAAATACATTGTCAAATACTCGTAAAATACTCGCACGTAATTTGAAACAAACAAATGTTCATGGCTCACAATCTCACAAACCAGCTCGATTGACGGCAGCATTTTGACTAAATAATTTGATTTATTGTTTGTGGTAAAGTTCTAGACCTAGGCATGGACAACGGTCATCAAATAAAGGTCATGCCACTGTTGCCAGTTGACATAAAATTTGAAATTCCCTGTTTTTCGGGGAATATGTACCGGAATAATATTCGAACATTAAAATTATTCAGATCCTGATCTTATTAAAGTTGTCAGAACGAAACGAGCACCTGGACCCGGACCCAGTTAGACCATTTCTTTAGACGTCCCAGTCTCCAACCCCTGCCATGTTTCATTATCAGTAAGTAAATCAAAACGTTACTTAAATTTTTAGAATTCATCGCTCCGACTAACGACCAGTTTTACGGCAACCAAGTAGAAAAGGGAAAATAGTTAAGTTTGCTAAGTTGCCAACACATAGAAACGAGATCACTTGAAAAACATGTTTCATTAAAATATAGCATCCCTAGTTTTGACTGAGTAGACTTTTCAGCACCGCGAAAGTTTTCTCAACTTCTCTTGGTTTTATTAGAATTGAAAAAAAAAACATTCTCATTCTATATTTATTTAAAATAGAAAGGTACGAATAATGTGTGTGTGTGTGTGGGAGGTCTATAAGTACTTTTATAAATTTTTAACTGCTATTACTTAGATGAAAAACTCGAAATCTATTCTCTGAAATAAATTCTCGTCTTTTACAAAAGAATTGTTTAAATTTTGGTAGCCGATAAAGCTTTGAATTTGCTCCAAAATAAGTGTTCATTTTGGAGCATACATTTATTTTTTTTAAATGTTTAAGGCAGCTGGTAACCCAGAGACAAGAGTGTCCTTATGCCACACAAAGATCTAAAAACTATGAAAATGCAACAAAAATGCACAAGAATACGCAACGCAATAATTTACGCCCGAAAAAAAAAGTACAAAGAATTACACAAAAAGAACAGTATAAAGAATAAAAGTTATTTATAAAGAGGTTAAAGCAGACTCAAGTCTCCAATCTGCAAGGGGTCTCAGGGGTGTTAACGTTGTCTTGGGGGTCCAAAATCTAAACAATTCTTAAATAGATACAATTGTTTGAAAAAATTATGTAATTCGAATCTTTTACACATTGTTTCTAAAGGAATGATGTTTCAAAAAAAGTGTAAAATGTTTCAAATATAATCACAACTTTAAAAAAATTATAAGCATAGGAAAATGAGAAACATTTTTGTAAGAAATATTAATTAAGTTTACGTTGCGCATCATATTTTCTGAAATAGTAGTAGCTCTAACTTCTAGCAGTAAGTTGATTTATAAAGTTAAAAAAATGGAGAGTTATTACATTGGAGCTACATTTATATAAATAGAATAATAACTGTTACGTTTTTAAGTTTCAAAATTTTTCAAATATTTTTTTAATCCAAAAGGTATATAATACTAAAATTACGTAGGGTTTAAAAAGTATGATACATTTTATGATTCTATAAAGTTTTATACAACAAAGGCTATTTAAGAAAATAGTACGTGGAACTTAAAAATTTAACATTTATTACAGAAATGTTTCTTAATTTCGTATGCTTATAATTTTTTTTAAATTATTATTATGTTTCAAACATTTTATACTTTTTTGAAGCCTCATTCTTTTATAAATAATGTGTTAAAGATTCTAATTAGTTAATTTTAATTTCAATGAATTATATCTATTTGAAAATTGCTTGTATTTTCTGCCCTAAACACAAAATTAACACTCTTGAAACCCTTTTTTAAATTAGTCTAGCCTCCTAATATCTTGAAAAAGGTGCAACATTCTTGAAACATAAAGTGCAATGATTTTTGTTCAAATCCGAATGTTTTATACGCAATTTGTTTGAATTAGGTTGTATTCAGCTAGAAGATGCTTAATATTCGAAAGCATAAATTATCTAAACTATGAAAATGTGTTCTTTAAAAACCTATGATCTCAAATCCATTAACTCGAGGAATAAAAGCTATTAGTGGGCAGTTCTTTCAATCCTCAATAGAAAGCAACCTTGAAAGTACTGATTTCCATTATTGTGCGCCATTGTTTGGCTTAATTGTGTGCCTCTTTAAAAAAGACAGCCAAACAATGTCGTATGGGTGATGAATGATTGATACTGAATTGAGTAACAGAATTAAAGTAACTGGAGGCATTCATTCCTCTCTGCAATTCAAATATTAAAAAACGCTCTTCCATCGCAACAATGTGCTTAGTGATATAAAAAGCGAAGCATTAAGAGTTAACCGAGTGGGACGAAAGTGAGTAGATGTGATGTGCCTGTATTGAAAAACAGTATCGCAGAAATCGAATGTCCCCCCCCCCTTCCCTCAGAAACAGCTACAAAAGCAAGAAAATTTTTTTTAAATCTAGCCCAGTTCTCGCGTAGATACTGCAAGTAATCCTGTTTGATATTGACTTATAGATTTGGCAAATTCTAAAGTGTTTACTACGGGACTGCTTACCATACACGTTCCAATCGACGAATTGTGGTAATGGGCTGACCACGAGGTATATCGCTTCTAACTTGGGTTTTCTTCTGTCCATCCAAATTTACACTTTAAGCAAGAACAACACCTCAATACAAGTGAACGTTGCTACTGACTAACGTATAAACAGTTAGTGAGATGGAGGAATTTTCAGGAATTGTAGATGATTGAGGACGATATTGCCACTTTGCTTCATGCTAAAGTCACGTTGTCGTACCAACTTCTGGTATGACAATGGCGGTTTTTGAATTGTCAAAGGCAGAGGAGTTGCATCACGCGTTCAGATAAATGCAATATTTATTCTTACTCTTTATCTTTTTCAATTCTTACTATTATATAGGTCACACTCTCTATATATTTATTTATTTATCTTGGTGGAATTTTCAATCGTTAATAAAATACATTTTAAAGAGCTCAATTGAGCTGAAATTTTATATACATGATTATTTTGGATGACAATACAATAATTGAATTAAAATTAATAAAAATTAATCGATTAAAACTTATTATTTAAAGAATTACAAATGCAGCCACATTGGCATCTTTTTTGGTGACTTAGCGAACCTTTTGAAGACTTGTGTCAATTGATTGATTGATTGAATATTAACGCCACACTGTTCAGCTACACGAGGGCTTTTGGCGACGGACCACGTAATTTTGAACCATGGTCAAGTGACGTGGACGACACCTGAGCTGGCACCCCCCTCTCCTAACTACCACACCACACCAACGGGAGGACGTTTCAGCTCTCGACAGATTTAGCGTGCATCGCTGCCCTACACGGCGGGTCTTTAGTTGTACTGGACTCGAACTCGTGACAAGGCAGACCACAATCCGATACCTATACCACTCGGCTACCGCGGTCACGCGACTTGTGTCAAAACTTGGAAAGGTTTTTTTTCTCATGTTTTAAAGCATTCAGTTGAACTGAAATTATATATGCACGATTGTTTTGGATAACAGTACGATACTTTAATGGCAGTTAATAGAAATTAATTACCCCTTAATACTGTGATTCTGTTACATGTATACACTGGTGTGCAAAAATTAAGGACGGGACGGTTTTTTCAATATAACTTTGTACAAAAGCTTTCCAAATCAACACATTTAATACCGTAAGATCCCCAATACGTAAGGACATGTGTAATGTAAGCAACACTTACTAAAAGAGAAATCAGAGGAATAAAAAGAAGCTTGATTGAAAAAGTAGCATGGAGCGCAATGCGACTGAAGGCCGAAACATCCCTGTGATGGGTGTCCAGCAAGAAACATCCGGTCTTTAGTAGGGGATATGATCTCCCCTGACTGCTAGGCAGGTTTCACAGCGTCTGCCCATGCTGAGAATGAGGGTGTCAATGAGTTGTTGAGGCATTGCTGCCCATTCGTCTTGCAGCGCCAATCGAAGCTCCCGAATCGTTACTGGTGGTAAGGTACGAGCTGCCAAGCGTCTGCCTAGAAAATCCCATACATGCTCGATGGGATTGAGATCCGGAGATCGTGAAGGCCTATCAATACGTTCAATATCCTCACTCTCTAAGAGCTGTTCGGCAGCTACTGTGCGATGACATGGTGCATTGTCGTCCATGAAAAGGAACTGCAGACCCATAGCGCCTCTAAAAAGACGCACATATGGAAGAAGAATCTTGTTACAATAACGGGTCCCGTTGACTGAACCTGCGTCGAAGATGTGAAGGTCTGTACGACTACCAAGCATGATGCCTCCCCAAACGAGAACACCGCGACCTCCATACCTGTCCCTTTCAATGATGTTCGAGGGATGATTGCGGCTTCCCCGCTCTTTCCAGATGAGTATGCGATGAGAATCGCTACTCAAACTGAATCTGCTCTCATCTGTAAAGAGTACTCGTTCCCATTCATTGTCTCTCCAATTCCGGTGTTCCCGACACCACAGAGAACTCCTTCTCCGATGTGCAGGCGTTAAAGGTACACACCGCACAGGGCGTCGTGCAAACAGACCATCACTGTGCAGTCTTCTGGCCACGGTAAAACGCGATATCGGTCATCCAGTCGCCAGTGTCGTGTGTCTAGCGATTTCTCCCGCTGTCTGCCGCCTGTTTCTTCTGGCCTGTAAGACAATGTACCGGTCATCTACGGGTGTGGTTCCTCGTGGACGACCACTACTGAACCCCCGGATAGCTGTTCCTGTAGTTTGAAATTGTCTCCAAAGTCGTGAAGCGATGCTGTGAGCAATTCCGAACTCTGCAGCCACACTTGTCACACTGCGGCCTTCCTCCAACTTCCCAATGATTCGACCTCGGGTAAAAGCATCCAGATGTCGTCTAACAGATTAATTATTCGCCATTTCTCGCTGAGGCAGCAACTCGGTGTGATTTTAACTGCTATACGGCGTGCAATTTCTTTGCCAGAAATACTGACCTTACACCGACAACATGCTTTATACTACTCAGACACTCCTCCATTACGTCTACCTGCATAACTGTGCATGTGCTACCGTACATCACCTTACTTAATCTCCTGATTGATCTTTCTGTCCGCTCTGCCTCTTCGTTCAGCTGATATGCTAATTTTTCGACTTCGTCCTTAATTTTTGCACACCAGTGTATATATATTTATATTAATTGTAACTGTTTAATAAAAAGCAGCTAAAATAAAAATTTTCTTTGTTGATCTAAGTGGGAATTGACTTAATTTTTTTATATTACTTATTTTGTATGCATATCACATAGTCATTTATAGTGTTTGATATAATAAAAGTAAATTATTGTAATTTCTTGCTGGTAAACATTTTGAATTTGATTCTAAGACTTCACCCATACTGCGTTCAGATCCTCCGGGAATTCTAATAATGAACAAGAACTCGCCTCACAAATACGAGGATGAGGTACCGCAACAGAATCAGATAGAACCGATCCAGGAATGGTCGGAGACGTCTGTATATTTCATCTTATGCTCTACCGGGCGGCTCATCTCATGTTCTCAGCTCAAACACACCCTACTGCAAAATCTAACTGTCACGCTGTCCAGACAAATGTTAAAAAACACGATGAAAAAAAATCGAAAAATGTACAATGCGCCTCCGGGTATTATCCTGTTAAAATGTAAGCCCAAAAATCCATGAAAGGAAGCATAATACAAAGGGCAGTAGAATTTCGTCAATGTACCGTTGTTACGAATGATAATCGAAAGGTCAAGTGAGTATCTCACAGCTGCCCTTAAAATCAACAGAAATATTTTAGCTGGGCATTGGGACTTAATTCGAAGTGGGACTCATTGTTGAAAACAATACGATTCTCTTCGAGTCCACGAGATTCTAGTTCAAATGCATTATTACAACCATGACAAATGCGTTTGACCGTGTGCAGCGGTAAGGGGCAATCGTCTCATTGGCCCCCTTGGTCTCAGTCCACTTTCGCTGAGCTTTAATTCTGTACTCAGGTACTAAATAATGTTAAAAAAATAATTAAATTAAACATTTTAAAAACAAGTAATATAAAAAGAAATTTAAGTCAATTCCTACTTAGATCAAAGAAAATCTTATTTTAGCTACTTTTTATTAGAGTTACAATTAATATAAATATGTATATACATATGACAGAATCGCAACATTAAGTGGTAATTAATTTTATTTAATTATCATTAAGTATCGTACTGTCATCCGAAACAATCGTGTATATAAAATTTCAGTTCAACTGAATGCTTTAAAACATGAGAAAAAAACCTTTTCAAGTTTTGACACAAGTCGCCAAAAATGATGCCAACTTGGCTGTATTTGTAATTCTTTAAATAATTAGTTTTAATCAATTAATTTTTATTAATTATAATTTAATTACTGTATTGTTATCCAAAATTATCATGTACATAAAATTTCAGTCCAATTGAGCGTTTTAAAATGTATTTTATTAACGATTGAAAAATCCACCAAGATAAATATATACAGAGAGTGAGCTAATAGTAGGAATTGAAAAAACAAGTATATTTTAACAGTTTTCTTTTCACTTATCGCAGAACATAGTAAAATTTCAAACATAGCAGAAAATCTAAAAACGATGCTTTCCCCCAACTCCTTTTATGTGTGGTTTCCACTCAGCACGTGCTAAGGTCTATCAAATGAAAAAGATTACAAATGTTTTCAGCGTAGCGTGAAAGATTTCGGGCAGTTAAATGACAAACATTTTGGGTTACATAGGACACACGTCTAAGTGCCGGTAGCACGCGTCACAACGCAGTCGCGGCGCAACTGAGGATTACTGCCTTCTGTTGCCTAGCTATTCAAAAGGCTCGCCTGTTTACAGTAACAAAATAAGTATATAAATGAAAAGGTTAAAGAGATTGTTGAAATATGCTCTTTATTCCAGTTATCATTAATTTAACTTATGCTATGTTTTTTTTGTCCATATTTTTCTAATTTGAAGTTAAATCGTATTTTATTTTATTAATCCACTAGGATCTAAAGAAGCTGTTAAACATAAATTTAAATAGAAAAGAATGATGTAAAAATATTTTACGTTATGCATGTTGAGTTTTTTCCATCAAAAACGTTAACATCTTTATAAATAACGTTATAAAATAAATTTTTGGATACTTCATTTAACGTAATTTATTACTTAATTACTTAGTATAATACAAGAGTTTATAGCATCAAATTAAATTTACATACATCTTAACATTTACGGGTATTTAAGTGAAATATACATTTATGATGTATTAGAGAACATAAACTCTGTGCCTTTTCTTTTTCTTTTTTCCTCCTTCTTTCAGCTAATAAATCCTTATTTCTTTGGGTAAGTATTGTTCAGCATTAATACGTAATGTTTAGATTTATGTAACTCAATATTATTGTGAAATTCATAGTCTTAAAGAATTCTCAGGCTGGGAATACTTAATGAACCTGAGGGTTTGTCAATGTTTAAAAGGAATATCTTTTAAAAAAATCTTCAAAGAATATAGTTAATAGAATAATATTAATTATTCATACATTTAATTAATATATATGTAATAGGCTAATGATATATTTCAGAAATAAAAATATCATCTAGAAAACAGTAGCAAACATGTCAGAGAGCTAAAAGGTAATTAATTTAGTATATATGAATTTATGTAAGAAAAAACTTCATTCTTTTTTTAAAAAAATTGATGCATTAAATAAAGAAAATATGTATAATAAAAGATATTTTAATATTTTTAATATGTATTAGTATCTACATAAACCTTTTATATAGAACTACTATAACATGGAATGATTAAATTAATAAATGAGAATGTGTATGTACTTTTTTTTTTTTGAGAAAGGACTAGATCAAAATCTGACTTAATTTCTTTCACGAAACGATCTGAATCAATCGAACGCGACAAGCAAGCAAATGATGCTCTGCATTTATTTTTATATCCTTTAATGCTTTATTCAATTTTATGTTTCACAGAAAGTAGAAATTCAAAGTGACACAATACTTCGAATAACGCATCAATTGTATTTCCCATTTAAAATTAACTCAATTAAATACATATGGATATTTTAAACATTAATTTAGCGATATACTTATTTCTCACGAAGTTGAACTAATTATTATATTAATTTATTTAACGGACAAGTTTCGTATGCCTAAAAATAGCATCGCTTTTTAAATCTCAAAAACAATTATCAGAAAAATAATAATTTCTCTTTTTAACATTTCTGACGAATAATGTTCCAGAACAAGTATTTCTTTCGAAACACATATCAAGTCATCATGAAATTGTAAGGATCTAGGATCCAATATGTAGGCAAAACAATCATTCAATGGGAAAATACTCGCGTAAGTAAATAATTAAAATGAATACAAGCGTAATTAGCGTATTTTATTTTAATCAATAAATTGTTTCACAGATTTACGTTGTAACTTTTTCTTAAAGTACTCGACTACGCTCGGAAACGTGATTTTCGAAAAGCTTATAAATGGATAATATTTATGATATTTAGAGCTACTTAGATTAGAAAACATGTATAAAATTATTTTAAGAATATCATTACAATAAAAAATTATTTAAGTACAATTTTTTGACGAAAAATGGGTGGTCGTGGTAGCCGAGTGGTATAGGCATCGGATCGTGGCTTGCCTTGTCACGAGTTCGAGCCCAGTACAACTAAAGACCCTCCGTGTAGGGCAGCGATGCACGTTAAATATATCGAGAGCTGAAACGTCCTCCCGCTGGTGTGGTAGTTAGGAGAGGGGGTGCCAGCTCAGGTGTCGTCCACGTCACTTGAGCATGGTTCAAAATTACGTGGTCCGTCGCCAAAAGCCCTCGTGTAGCTGAACAGTGCGACGTTAATATTCAATCAATCTAAACATACTTGATTTTTTTCATAAAGGGGAAAAAATGTGTATTTTTAATTTATTAATTAAAATATTTTTAATTTTGTTCATCACTTTGCATAATATAATAAAAATTAATAAACGCAGTAAAAATCTTCCGTTGCATTCCAACATTTGGTCTTTCCAGAGTGACGTGACAGCACCAGATGTCCGAAAAGGTAACGTGATTATCACACAGAACGGAGGGAGGTCTAAAAAAAGCATCTATACTTTCGAGTAGCCACAGAAGATCCATTTTTATAAGTGGAGCTATCCCCTTCTATCTACAGTATCCACCCCCAGATCCAACACGGTAATGAAATTTAAAACCCCCAAAACACTTGAAGACTTGACAGAGCGCTGAAAGGGATATTCAAAAAAACCGACAGTCACCATTGAAGTGCTATGACGAGGGTTGAAACTCAGCGGGACTTGATACGATAGGCGATTGCGATTTTTAATCGCATTGGAGATTACTGAGCAAACTTTGGAGTGTTTATATCCAATTATATTTATTTCATTTTTAATATTGTGGTTTTGGGGTGAACCCCTAATTCCCTTTTCCCAGATGGGTGCATTTTTCGAAAGAAAAGAAATAAAACCTGTCAAAATATTTTACTGCACAGTTTTAAAAGTAATGTTGAACAATTATTTCTCCCTTTTAAATCCATAATAAAATAATTCAAATTATCAAAGAAAGTTTCTAATTAATTATGCGAAAAAATACTATTAAAAGAAAAGTTCTTTTTTAAAAAAAATCTTTAGTTGTTATACGGATATATAGTTATCTTATGATCTTATATAGTTATCTTTATAGTTATCTTATGACGGATATATAGTTATCTTATGTATTTTTTTGTGCTTTGTCATGTTCAAAAAAACATCTTTAATTTAAGTTATTTAATTAATTAATTAATTTAATAAATTCAATTATTAAATTTTATTTAATAATACTATTGCTGATATAGTACGGTAATAAGAATTTCTATAATGGTTTTCAAACTTTAAAGATATAAAAAGTTAAAATATCCCCCAAATTAATATTTCATATTAAAAACAGAACTGACAAAATATGAGAGAAATGGTCTCTCAATGCAAAATAATAATTTTAATTTTTAACTTTTTTTCAACTTTAGTGAAAGTAGATTTATTGTTGTGGGAACAAAAAACACAGCAACATCGCTATCGAAATTTCACTAAATCAATTTATTAAATTAATGACGAGTATTTTAGCATATGGTTGTTCTAAAAGAAAGTAATTTTTAGAGAAAGGTTGGAAAACTCGTTCATTGATAAATTTACTCGTTATGTGAAGGCTATTTTAATTTAATGATTATTTATACATTTTTTTCTATTACTTGTTATTTTAGTATAAAGATCTAAAGATAGCGAAGCTGAGGCTGATTTTTCTTATTTAACACATTCAGTGTTAAAAGAAAGGCATTAGGAATTTAATTTCAATACATGTGCTTATTCTCTTTCTCTCAGTTTGATTCCTTCCATTGGTGTGGTGAGGTAGTTAGGAAAGGGGGGTGCCAGCTCCGGTGTCGTCCACATCACTTAACCATGGTTCAAAATTACGTGGTCCGTCGCCAAAAGCCCTCGTGTAGCTGAACAGTGTGCGACGTTAATATTCATTCATTCATTCATTCATTCTCAGTTTGATTTTAAATTTTTTTATTTATTTTTGATTAATTTATGAATTTATTTTATTTTATTAATGCACTGCATTTTATTTTATTGATATACTAAATTTAGACTTATTTTATTTTATTTTCTGCAAAATTTCAATTTTTTATTTCAACTTAGTTTTTTTAAATAACTAAAAACAAACTTAATTTCTGTAATTTTCCTCATCACAAAATAAAAAATGAAGCACAGTATTCCTCTCCGGTTACAATATACGTTTCTATGTTTTATTCAATTCCAAACCTCTGATATTTTCCGCCTTCTGAAAGTATCGTTAGTATATATCCACTTTGGCTACTTAGGTGTGTTGTGTTTATTAGATGCTAACTGACCCGTTGTTCGTACGGGTTTAGTTTAAAAAACATAAAATTCACCAATAATATTTTTTTAGAAAGGGTAAAAAACCCTGTATGAGAAAAAGTATAACCAAAAATTAAAAAATATATTTTTCCAAATGAATATATTCACATTATAAATAATTTTAAGCAAACTGCAATTTAACAAAAATAAATCTTTCAATGTAAGAGAAAATTAGCATGTGTAAATAGATATGAATGAATGCAAATATAAATAAAAATTATAACAGAAAAGTGATAGCAGTGATAAGTTTCTGCTATGGGTGAAATAACCTGTAATAGATAAACCGAAAGAGAAAATAAATTATGATAAACTGATTCAATAAATACTATCATAAATAAGAAATATTAGGAAGCCTTCGACTGGAAAAAATTAAATTAGTATTACATGAGGTATGGATGCAATACTATCTAACATCTCTGTAATGCATCTAACATAGAGTATTAGATGTAATTCAATACTAAAAAAATTAACTAGTACAAACTAAAATCAAATTCTACCTATATATATATATATATATATATATATATATATATATATATATATATATATATATATATATAAATATATATAAAACAGATAAAACAGGTCCCCGTTGAAATAGTCCAGAATCAACAACAGTATTGAATAAAACAAATAGTAAACCATGTTGCTAACAAATTAATTATTGAAACAATACTTTTTTAAGCACATGGTTTTATTACTCAGATGTCTATAAACCAAATAAAAAAAGCTTCCACGTCCTAATTTATCACCAGTATATATCATTCGCTTTAAAAAAAAATTCCATTCGTTAAAGCCAATGTAAAAACGAGTTCCCCATCACAGAGGTGAAAACCCGAATACGCGCTTATGAAAAGCAAAACGACTCATGAAAAATCACCGGTGATTAAATCCTCTCTTTTTTAAGTGGAAAACCAAAACGGGATACAACAGACGGGAGGGAATGAGTATTCTATTGCATATATGAATACGAGACAACCTGCCGGAGTTCCTGCTCTTCTGATCGTACGAAATTCCCTTCGATACGGTCCTGAAACCCCCGAATTGAAACGTTGAAGAACATTTGGTCGTACTCGTTGAAACTGGGGACGAGAGAGGTAGTATTATATCCGGCTGAGGGTGTCGTTGCGCAAGATAAAGAGGAAAAGGGGGGAGGGGTGTTCTAGAGAATAGAGTGATTAAATGGCCCCCGACAGTTGGCTCAACCCCGGAGGAGTGATTGAGGTAAGTATACTTTGCATCAGTACTTTCGTTCAACGTAATGATGATCCGTGTTAGTGACATTCAGTGCAACCTGCTGCATTCATTTAATAGAGGTGAATTGACACTCGTATCTTATCAACTTCATTTTGTTAGGTCTTTATAAATAAATGAATTTCTATGGTTTTTATTGAAGTTCTTGTTAGAGAACTGGCAACAGTGGTATGGCCATTACATGATGATCGCTCTTCATGCCTAGGTCTAATATCATAAACGATCTGTCAAATCATTTAGTTGAGATACTGTCGTTGGTCGAGATAGTTTGTGCCGAGATTTATGAGATTATGAGCCATACACATTTATGAGTATTTGACAATGCATGTTGTACACTGTATACTTTAAAGGTCCAGGTGGGGCTGACATTAAAATAGGGGCACAGGGCCTTTAAAAAATCTTACAATTTCACTGGGCCCACCATGTGTGAGGAAAAATTGTGAAATATTAAGGTGGCCCAAAAAGGGCCCCCAAGAAATTTTTGTTACAGAGCCCACTCAGGACTAGCTACGCCAGTGCTCTCAAGCACAGATGTTTTTAAAAATTATCTTTTTTCATTAAAGATCCGACATTGATCAGAATCCTTTACAAACTCTATTGCTGGTTTATTTTAGCACCATATTTAAGTTTTTTATATCTAAAAATGTTAAGTAATTTATAATATGTAATTATGTTGCATTTTAGAAGAATGTTTTGGCATTAAAATAAAGAATTTTCATTGTGGTTATTTAATTTTATCTAGTTCATTATAAAAACTAAATTCAATGGCGCAACAACCCATGAGGGCTACTGAGACCATCTCAGTTTTCATGACCTTGGACATTGAGGTATATGAGCAGATGCTTCGGTCAGGTGGTCAATCTGACGCAAATTTCCCACTGTTTAGTTCCCAAGCAAACTTCATACTCATTTATCGACCCCCTGAAGGTATGAAAGTCTAAGTCTGTCTTACCTAGCCCAGGGTTTGAATCCCGGACCTGTGGCATGGAAGCATGATACGATACTACTCAGCCACTGGGCTTTTCTCATTATATGTAACTAAGCAAATCATGTAAAATTAATTATAATATTAAATCCATTACTTAAAAATTGACATGCTTGGCCCAATTTAGACTTCAGCCCTGAATTAAATTTAAAAGCTCCATATACAATTTTACAAACTCATTTAGTTTTTAATGTAATTTTCTTATAGAAAACACGATAGAAGTGCTTTTTTTATCTTTAAATGTAGCCCTTAATTAAATTAATCCTTGATTATAATTATCTTTATTAAATATATCCTTATAATTGATTTTATTTATCCTTAATTAAAATCAATTTTAAGCACACATAAATGTATAATCAATATAATCAGATTTTCATGCCTTTAGCATGACAGATAAAACAATACTTCAATTGTACCTAACTTTTTGTCAAGTGCCTGCTTCACCAATAATGAACGTAATTTTCATAACTTTGCTAAAACAGTGCTAATTTCTCTTATAATTAGCATTGGATTAAAGCAGGGGTGTCAAACTCGCGGCCCGCAAAATACATTTTTGCGGCCCGGCCTCTATATTAGCACACAATAATATACAGGATGATTCATAAAGAAATATACATATTCCAGGTGTTGTAAAACAGCAACAGTCAAAGACTGGCACCATCTGAACCTTAAGGTAGATGTACTCAAACTGTGTGTCTGGCCCCTGACGTAAGTTGCGGAAGCAATAGTGGGCATATCACGTGACTAGTCTGCAGTAAAGAAGGTCACACACACATATAAAATGGAATCTGCAACTCAGGGCCGCTTTTCCGTTTAGGCACACTAGGTATGTGCCTAGGGCACAAAATATTTGGAGGAGCAAAAAATTGGAGGGCAAAAACATTAAATTTACAGCGAACACACCACCGCCTAGTAAGTCATGAAAGAAATATTTCTGTCTTTAAGACAATAAAGACTGAAATGAGATCTACTATGTGAAAAGCTTAACAGTTTCATGTCGCTACGCACTCATAATGGTATTACCATAGAAATTGATTACAATAATGCTATTAATGATTCTGCAATGATCAAAGATAGAAGAAAACCTTTGTTGTACCAGCACAATGACAGTGACTGAACAAAGAATAAAGATGGGATGTCTAAAAGTAAAAGATACTAAAGTGATAAGCGATGAAAAATATGATAATGAACAGGTTGAAAACAGTTCATATAATAATGTACAGTAGGTGATCGGTTAACGAACACTTTCACGAAAGATTTTTGTGTTCGGATAACGAACACTTTCAAGAAAGATTTTTTGTGTATGGACAACGAACACATATTCGGAGGTGATCAGGGACACACCCCTGAAATTATGGATGAAATTTTGACAACTGCTAGAGATCTGGAATTGGAGGTGAACGAGGATGACATAGAAGAGCTCATAATGGGACATGAAGATGAACTGACGACAGAAGAACTCCAAGAAATTTTCAATGAAGAACACCAAGAAACACAGCGAAATGTGTCTCCTTCTGAACTAGAGGAAAGCGAAAGAGGACCAAGGCCAACATCTGCCATTAAAGATCTTTTGAAAAAGTGGGAGGTTGTCAGAGCAAAATGGTCTTAAAATGGCACCCAAACCAAGCTGATGTCAGTAGGGTTGGGGATCTTTACAACGACAATGCTATTAATTACTTCCGGAAAATCCTGAAAAAGAGAGAAAAGCAATCGACATTGGACATGTTCTTCAACGTCCCATAAGCAAAAAATGAAAAGGACTGATTAATATGCAAGACTCTATGTATGTATTATTATTTTTTAAAAACTTACTAAGAAATAATACATTTTTTAAAATTGAATTTTTAGGGTCTCTAGAACGAATTAATCGATTTCACATAGAAGTCTATGGTGAATCGATGATCGGTTAAAGAACAATTCGGATAGTGAACACAGTCTTGGAACGGATTATGTTCGTTAACCGATCACCCACTGTATAATCTATATTGTAATTGCAATCGATTCCATTGATTTAGTGCACTAATTTACATAAGGGTGGATGAGTGGTCCGTGATGTCGTAAAGTAAGAAATGAACAACAGTGGCCAAACCAGGCCATTATCCTTTCCTTACGGTTGCTAGTCCAGGACACGATGGGTCCATAGATGGTAGATAATGGAAAGAATCTAAACAGCAAAAAAGAAAAGAGAAAAGAAAGAATGTCTTTTGAACCAAAACTGTCAAGAGAAGAACTGAAGGAAGGGGGTGGGCTACTCTGAAAACAGGGGGGAGTAACAATTTAAAGTGCCTATGGCACCGGGGAGGTTAAAAACAGCCCTGCCGCAACCATTGTGCAACGGCATTTTCGATCAGGATTTGGAAAAGAGCTTCTAACTAGAAAATCTATCTAACGATGGTAGAAAAAATTTAAAACTTTGGGCTGTTTGTGCAAAAGTTAAAGTACTGGACGAAGCTGAAACAACGTATCACAGCCTCCTATCGATATCCCAATGCGCGTTTCTGCAGAAATGGATTATCGTCTCAATGTGTGTCGCGTGACTAAGTGGGTAGCCTGGTGGCTAGAGCATTGGACTCCAGACTGGATGGCCTTATTTCGATGCCCGATGCCACTAAATACCTTCCGAGTACACACGGAGTACGTGCTCGTTAAATTAGTGGGTCCGAAAGTCTTGTGGGCTGAAACACGAGTGCAGGGGACTGGAGAATATTTCCCTCTCCTCCAGTCCCATGGCAAAATTGTGGAGGTGGAGATAGGTGGTGTCGCTATCTATCGTCCCTTCGGGGAATTTCGCCGAGCTAATTCGTACTGTCACCTGTATGGTGCTCAAGGCCTAGGTCAACGACAGGCGTACTTCTAGCTCCTTGCCAAGATGAATTTCGTGGGCCTCGTTCTGACTACGTCAGACAGGTGGCATTAGTCACAACATAGAACACATCTGTGATTGTATCTAACATAACTTGAAATAATCCCATACAATTCTGTTACAAGTGATATAGCTACAATATCTTAGATTGTTCTTGATTTATAGTGCATTAAAACTGTGTACTTCTTTATGAATCACCTTAAAATAACAAACCAAAAGCAGAATAAAAATAAGATAAGTCAAATTCTCTAATTTTTTTAATTTATTATTATTAGTGTTATTCTATTTTTTTGCTTGTATTAAACAAAATGCGTATATTTTTTCCAAACATATTTATTAATTTTTTTTTCGTTTGAACTTTAAAAACATTTTGCTCTCAAATTAATATAAAATAGAACTTGCGGCCCGTAATATCATATGAGTCTGACTTGCCTGGATTGAAGTAAAACTTTTTACGATTTATTATCAATTCAGTGATGTATTACAGTAACAGGAATCCAAGAAATATTTGAAATAAAATCAAATTATTAAGAATTTTGCGATAGTTGCTAGGCTCTGTCATATTTATCTCAAAAATTATTTATTCGCCATTTTCGAGCTTTCGTTTGGCTCTAATTTGACCCCCCAAACAATGTTTAAACTTAAAATTTTCATAAAACAACGAACATGAGGAAAATTATTTGATGAAGTCGCCATTGTAGTAACTTTACAACGGAAATATAATCGCAATGGGTTGCCATGTGTAATCAGAGCAAGAAAAATAAATTGGATCGTTTGGCACACGAGAAATATATTGTTTTACGTTTTATTAAAATTGGAGGTTGAAACTGTGTTCATTATAAAACTTTTATTTCTAGAACTTTTGTGTTCTATTTTATTTATTTTTAAAATCCTATATTATTGAATCATTTTAAAATTTTTACTCTTAACAAAGATCGTAATAAATTGCAACTTTTCAAGAATATTGCATATAGATTTATATTTTCTCTTATTTTCTCAGTTCAGCTTTTTAAAAATAAAACGTAAAACGTCACATTTCAAAGAATTATTATTTTTATTTACTTCTTGCAAAGTCGTGAGATCTTTAGAAGTAGCGATTCAAAATTCTTATAAGTTCTCACATTGTATCATTAGAAAAATGGATTGTAATTATAAATTCAGAGAACAATAGCTAAATGAATTAATGCATGTAACAACCATTTATGGAATCTGATTTTACTTCCGACCATGAAACTCTTGATTGAAATATTTAGGCCCCCTGTAATATTATAAATATCAATATTATAATACTAAATTTAATTTCTAAAAAAATTTAATGATTCATCAAAATTATAACGGAAAGCGGAACGAAATTTTTATGTTCATCTACCATTGCTTCTAAATGTTCATTCGTCTTCAAATAAAATATTTATAAATGGCAATAAAATTAAGGGACTAGGAAAAGAAAATAGCCTTTTTTGGATCTGAAAAATGTAATGAACTTGTGTGCGCATTGTGTATGCGTGTGTGTTTGTGTAAAAAAATACAATCATCGGTATATTCAAGTGAAAATATGTTAGAGTTCAAATTAAAATGTTCTATCTTTAGAGTTTATCATCTCAGGTACTTAGGAACAGTGACGTCATAAATCTTCCTGAGGCCTTGGCCCTTATAAAAATGTATTCCTCCACCTAAGACCCTTTTAAATAGAAAATATATAGTATGCGATGTCGAATACTCGCACAAAAAGTAACCCGAAACAAATATATGTGCGCAACTCACAATCTTATGCACCTAAGCACAAACCAACTCGACTTACTACCTCTTTTTAACTAGCAGTAATGATGGTATATGGAGATAAATTTAAGCCTAAGTATGAGTGACGGATATGTAGGTATAGATTCGAACCGGGCACCTTCCATTCCGAACGCCAGTACTTTATCGATCACGCCAAAACGATCGTCTTCGCGTGATGTCTAAGTACTGGTTTACACTACTCTCCCGCCAGTGAGGTGGATAGGCGAACGATTTTTCCTCCGTTTGTTTGTTTTTTTGGAGAGAGAGCATGTTTTTTTTATTTATTTATTTATTTTATTCTCTCTCTCATTCTTATTTATTTATTTTTTTAGTCTTATTTATTTTTCTTGCTGAGATGAGAGAAAGATGATCTGTCGTTTGTTTCGGAGAGAGTATGTGTTTTATTTATTTATACTTTTCTTCTCTTATTTATTATTTTTTTTCACTCTCCCTTATTTTTATTTATTTATTTTTACTTTTTCTTGCGGTAGATGGCGCCATTACAGTTCAGAAAGTTGCGTTTTCTTGCTTCAGTCCAGGGTCACCAATGTAGGTATAGATTCGAACCGGGCACCTTCCGTTCCAAACGCCAGTACTTTATCGATCACGTCAAAACGATCGTCTTCGCGTGATGTCTAAGTACTGGTTTACTTAGATACGGCTACAGATATGACATGATAAAGCTGTTTTGCCACAATTGATAAATGATATATTCTTCGAAATTCCTAGTTTTTCGGAGAATATATTCAGAATAGCATTTTGATGATTAAAATTATTCGGATCCTGATCTTACAGAAGCCGCGTCGAGAAAAGACAAGGCTCTTTTCGAGGTCTAGGCAATACGCCCAGGCCGAGTTGGCCTATTCCTTAAAGCTTCCTTGCTTAGGAGCGCTTTGATGTAAACAAAGGGCGTGATGTGCTCTACTATTTTGAAAATAAAAACGTTAACAGTATATGCACAGTTTTAAAAACATTATTTTGTATCTTTTTTTCAAAATAAAATTAAATTCTGTTGTGATTTTTGAGAGTTCATGTTTCTTTTTTTTTCCTTATTTTTAAGATCAGGGCACCGTTGTAAGAAAAAAAAAGTTCATAACAAAACCCCCAAAATGCAATTTTGTGGTCGAACTACTGTACAGCGTTGACTTTTTGATAATGGATGAGCCTAAGAATCAAGTATTCGAGAACTCCACAGATGTGGCATAAAACATTCATGATGGATGATTGAAGATCGAGAACCATTTGAGCACACGATTATTTTCTACTGGGGGTCCGACACCTTTTGTGGTCTTCAACCCCTCGGGGAGAGCAGGTACCCAGAACTGATTTCAAGCACCCCTGTGCCCTGAGACCGCAAAGATTTATCGGCCCTCCGAGAGATGAAGCTGGGTGTATAATATGTACTGAGGGAGGCGGGGAGAGGGAGTGTGAAGATTCGCGAATCTAACAATGAGTGACGTCACAGGAACATCGTGAATTAAAAAGGGTTTCCTAAATTGGCTATTTTTCGCTCATATTTGCTTGTTGATTTCTATAAAACATTCATGTGTGTGCATCTGAGTCTTATTTATTTTTTCTTTATCTTTTGAGATAATAAAAGGGCGTTTTGAGTAAGAATTGTTTATTAATCTAAAAAATTTTTAATTCACAGAACTTAATATAAATACATTTATTAATATGTGTAAATATTTAAATTTTTACAATTTTACTTTAAATTATATGGAGAAAAAAAGTTAAAAAATATGTAAATAATGAAATTATTTTGTTATATTAATGCTGTAAGGAAGTAGTTACTAATATAGTTTTTTTTTCATATTTATTTCGTAAAATCGTAGTGAAAAACCCAACATAAATAAAGCTTTTACTTTAATTTTTACTTTAGTTTGTTTTGTCTTTAAGGTTGTAACATTATCTTTCAATTTTCCAGTATTTTTTTAAATATAG
Organism: Trichonephila clavipes; assembly: GCA_019973935.1. Taxonomy (NCBI): domain Eukaryota; kingdom Metazoa; phylum Arthropoda; class Arachnida; order Araneae; family Nephilidae; genus Trichonephila; species Trichonephila clavipes. The sequence goes on from BMAU01020577.1 coordinate 230,765, forward strand.
CACCTGATTATTTGATGTTGTTACAACCCAACTAAGAAATGCATAAGAAGGCTTATTCACTTACAGAAGAAGAAAAAACGTACACTGAAAAATTAAATACACTATTTTTTACAAATTTACTCTTACAAATAATAAGTAACACTAAGTTCAGGAACAATTTTTCGTGTAATGTATTTATAAAGGTTTATATGAATAAATCGAAGACTAAAAATTTATTTTCAACCAATTTACTCTAATAGCAAAATAAATAAAAATAACACTGAAATTAGTATACAATTTTTCATCTAATGTATTTATAAAATAAATTCAACAAATACATGGAATTTATTTATCTTATTTACTTTTGACATTTTTCATGCACGTTTATAAACAACCACAACTAATTAAATATTCATTAAACATTTTTGAAGTTAACACAACAATTCATATTAAAATATTTTGAGAGGAAATGCTAAGTTATAAATTTCAAAACAATAATCTATTGGTGCATAAAAAGTAATACATTTTCAAAAGAAAATTAGACGTTAAATGTTATGAATTGGCGATTAAAGATATTACTTGGCGACATTTCACCATAGGAGCCAATAGGCATACTCTCTGTCTATAAAATACTACTCGAAATAGTCTCCAGGGGGCCATATACCGAGTTCTGTTGTTATAGGCTTAATGGAAACGTAATGACAACCTCTCCAGTTTACGTTATGAGCCTTTAGCAACAATGGACGATAACAAGCATTTCATATTCATCAGTCTAGGTTTTTCACCTGGCTTTGTAAAATAAACCTTTTACATTGAAAGCGTTAATAAATAACAGTTGACACAAAGACTGATGCGCATTAATAGTGTAGAGACCTAAAGTAAATAAATGAGTGAGAAATAAGTTATAAAACATTTTTATCTTACTTATAATCGCAGTTGAAGAAACACATGTAGAGAAATATTTCATTTGTTTTAACTAGTACTTTGGATGGCATTAAAAACCAGGTAGCTCTGCTGGTTTTGTAAGTTTCTTTGATACTGGTTTTGTATAGATAGAATAAAATTTACGTTGTAGATGAATTTATCAGTTAATAAAAAAATATGCAAATGTTTTAAACTTTATGTAGTGGAATATTTCACGCTTTTGGGTTCATAATTGCAAGACAATTAGATATTAAAATTTAAGAATTTTTGTTTTCGTCGTATTTATATTAACATCTTAAATTTTTGTTTCTTTCTCTTTGTAATTCAGTCTTCGGTGACGCCTTGATGTTATTTAAAGGGTGTTTCTTTAGAGGTATAGAACTTTAAATTGCAATAAAACAACGATGTATTATTCGATTGACATGAATTTTTTTTTATTCGAAAGATAATCTTGTGGCATTACATTTTAAATATGATCACGCAAGGCGTAGATTCGTCGAATGGGCCCAAAACAAGATTGCCGTTGTTCCCGATTTTCACAAATGAATTTTGTTTAGCGATGAAGCGCACTTCTCGTTGAATGGCTACGTCAACAAACAAAACTGCCGCATTTGGAGTGAAGCTAATCCACAAGTGTATGTCGAATCACCGTTACATCCAGAAAAACTGACTGTTTGGTGCGCTTTATGGGCTGGTGGAATCCTTCTTCAAAAACGATGAAGGCCACAACGTTACAGTCAATGGTGATCGGTATAGAGCCATGATTACTAACTTTTTCATTCCTGAATTGAACAATCATGATGTCCAGGAGCTGTGGTTCCAACAAGACGGCGCAACATGTCACACAGCTCGTGCGACAATCGATTTATTGAAAGACACGTTTGGTGACCGCCTAATTTCACGTTTTGGACCTGTGAATTGGCCTCCAAGATCTTGTGATTTAACACCGCTAGACTATTTTCTGTGGGGCTATGTAAAGTCATTGGTGTATGCGGATAAACCACAAATGCTTGACCATTTGGAAGACGACATTCGCCGTGTTATTGCCGATATACGAACACAAATGTTGGAAAAAGTCATCGAAAATTGGACGTCCAGATTGGACTACATCCGAGCCAGCCGTGGCAGTCATATGCCAGAAATAATATTTAAAATGTAATGCCACAAGATTATCTATCGAATAAAAAAAATTCATGTCAATCGAATAATAAATACATCGTTGTTTTATTGCAATTTAAAGTTCTATACCTCTAAAAAAAACACCTTATATAATAACCTTTAGGACATTTATATATATGTATGGCTGCAAATAATTTATTGTTATTTTAACTCAATAAGAAAAATATACATATATTTTTTACGTAAGTTAGTTTAAATTTTGAATTATTTGTGTTAAAATTTTATCTTTAATTGGTTAAAAAATTTATTTACTTTGGTTTAGTGGATAGATTTCTATGTTTCCTGCCGTATTTTTAATGATTTTATTACTTCACTAAGTGAGACTTATATTCTTTGTAATGTTTTGAATATAATTTTCTTTATTGTCACAAAAAATAGGATGCATTTTTAATAAAACCATCCTTTTTTTAGATTACACGGTATCTGTTTTACGCTGTATAGAAGTATAAAAAATTTGGAACCTTATAGTGCAATAATCTTTTTTAAAAAGTGTGCCTAAAAACAAAATATTATTCTTTGGAGAAAAAGTGAAAAACTAAATAAGTAGCAATATTTTAACACATCATACTATTGACTAATATTTTCCTGCTTATTTTTATATACCTCATAAGGATACTTTACACATTCTATAGAATTACAAAAGTAATTTTAAATTAATTTTTTTCCTTTGTTATAGCTTAATATGAATATAATTTTATCGAACATATTTTCATTTAGGTACCATTTTTTATAAAAATATTTCTTGAATATACAAAATATTTTACATACGTATATAAAACAACAAACAAAATATACTCAAATAGCTTTTGGATAAAATTATTGTACAATTCACTGAAAAAAAAACCCGTAAAACTTTGAAGTTTTGAAAACATAGAATTTTTTCCTTTTTTTCTCATGTAAAACTAGTTTTTCAAAAAATGTATGTAAACTAGAAATTCGCCTGTAAAAACTAGATGTATTACATAACCAGTGTCATGCACAGATTATTTTTATAGGTAACGGGAGCATTTTAAAAAATACCTTGATGAAAGTTCCGAGGTGTAATTGTTGTGCTAACAATTAAAAATCTGTTGATCTTTACAAGGGATTTCATCCTCCAACGCCCCCCCCCCCTCTTGTGTTAGCCACTGTATGCTATTTGTCTGACTTCAGCTTTGACTAATAGTGTTGACTCTCCAGAATTATCGTTTCGCTTTATAATACGATCGCGTTATACTCTGGCTTTTGTTATTTAAATTTCGATAGTAAAGAGTGTTTTTTTCCAAGTATAGAAGTTTAAGTTGGCATTACTTTCCAAGATGGTGACCGATTTAACAGCTGTCAAGTGATTTATTCTCAGTTTGGTTTGGCAATTCATCAAAACAATCATCAAGCAAGGCGTAGATTCGTCGAATGGGCCCAAAACGAGATTGCCGTTGTTCCCGATTTTCATAATCGAATTTTGTTTAGCGATAAAGCGCACTTCTCGTTGAATGGCTACGTCAACAAACAAAACTGCCGCATTTGGAGTGAAGCTAATCCACAAGTGTATGTCGAATCACCGTTACATCCAGAAAAACTGACTGTTTGGTGCGCTTTATGGGCTGGTGGAATCCTTCTTCAAAAACGATGAAGGCCACAACGTTACAGTCAATGGTGATCGGTATAGAGCCATGATTACTAACTTTTTCATTCCTGAATTGAACAATCATGATGTCCAGGAGCTGTGGTTCCAACAAGACGGCGCAACATGTCACACAGCTCGTGCGACAATCGATTTATTGAAAGACACGTTTGGTGACCGCCTAATTTCACGTTTTGGACCTGTGAATTGGCCTCCAAGATCTTGTGATTTAACACCGCTAGACTATTTTCTGTGGGGCTATGTAAAGTCATTGGTGTATGCGGATAAACCACAAATGCTTGACCATTTGGAAGACGACATTCGCCGTGTTATTGCCGATATACGAACACAAATGTTGGAAAAAGTCATCGAAAATTGGACGTCCAGATTGGACTACATCCGAGCCAGCCGTGGCAGTCATATGCCAGAAATAATATTTAAAATGTAATGCCACAAGATTATCTATCGAATAAAAAAAATTCATGTCAATCGAATAATAAATACATCGTTGTTTTATTGCAATTTAAAGTTCTATACCTCTAAAAAAACACTCTATGGAAAAAAAAAATAACAATGGAATTATTTTTAAGTACTACAGTATTTCTTTCTAAATAAGTACGTGGGGCAATGGTATATACACGGTGGGGGAGAGAGTTTACCCCAACCGATATACCTAGAGATTTTCAATTTTTTGCATAAAAATCTGTGTACGCTACGAGGGATGTCTTACGGCATGGGCCAACTGGGCCCGGGCGCAGGGTCTCGCCGCAATAAAAGTCTTCATACGTCATTGGCTACGAATGTGAGCAAATTTAACTGGTTTCAAGAAAGAAATTCATAAAATTAGGCATAGCCTTAAGAGGGAATGAGGACGCACTTTATAATGCAACAAAATAACGTACTGATTTATGCAAACGCAGATACCTCAGAAAGGAGAACCAGCATCACTTTTTTATGAATATTTTCTAAATTCTTAAAGATATATTTGCTTAAGTATGTTAAAATTTCCCAAGAAAAAAATCTCTTGTTCATCCATGTTATTACTAAGGGGTGTTTTTTTTAGAGGTATAGAACTTTAAATTGCAATAAAACAACATGTATTATTCGATTGACATGAATTTTTTTTTATTCGAAAGATAATCTTGTGGCATTACATTTTAAATATGATTTCTGGCATATGACTGCCACGGCTGGCTCGGATGTAGTCAATCTGGACGTCAATTTTCGATGACTTTTTCCAACATTTGTGGCCGTATATCGGCAATAACACGGTGAATGTTGTCTTCCAAATGGTCAAGCGTTTGTGGCTTATCCGCATAGACCAATGACTTTACATAGCCCCACAGAAAATAGTCTAGCGGTGTTAAATCACAAGATCTTGGAGGCCAATTCACAGGTCCAAAACGGGAAATTAGGTGGTCACGAAACGTGTCTTTCAATAAATCGATTGTGGCACGAGCTGTGTGACATGTTGGGCCGTCTTGTTGGAACCACAGCTCCTGGACATCATGATTGTTCAATTCAGGAATGAAAAAGTTAGTAATCATGGCTCTATACCGATCACCATTGACTGTAACGTTGTGGCCTTCATCGTTTTTGAAGAAGGATTCCACCAGCCCATAAAGCGCACCAAACAGTCAGTTTTTCTGGATGTAACGGTGTTCCGACATACACTTGTGGATTAGCTTCACTCCAAATGCGGCAGTTTTGTTTGTTGACGTAGCCATTCAACGAGAAGTGCGCTTCATCGCTAAACAAAATTCGCTTACGAAAATCGGGAACAACGGCAATCTTGTTTTGGGCCCATTCGACGGATCTACGCCTTGCTTGAGGATCGTTTTGATGAATTGCCAAACCATACTGAGAATAAATCACTTGACAGCTGTTAAATCGGTCGCCATCTTGGAAAGTAATGCCAACTTAAACTTCTATACCTGGAAAAAAAACACTCTTTACTAACATTTAGAGTACAGTAGTTTTACTAACGGAATGCCCTTGTTATTGTGAGACTTATATGAATCACATTAAATGTGTATTAAATCTTTTATTGTTTCTTCATTCCAGTGGCGTAACGTACACCCCGCATCGATGGGGGCCCCAAGATTCTAGAGGGCTCAAAGATTATGGTTTCACAGTCCTTTGTAAGATCCGACTTGGGGCCCAAAGCCTGAATTTCCAAGGGTACCCTAATATTCTCCAGAACGCCACTGATTAATTCATTAGTTTTTATTTACTATCAATCATCACCAATTTTTTTCCCTTATCGATTATCATTAAGAAGAATGTTTCAGGTTTGATAGTATAGATGGCAGCACCAATTGAAGGAAAATGAAAGATATTTCTATTTCTTACATGTTCATTATCTTATATGAAGCAGCACAGGTTATTGGTGGTGGATCTCGCAATTTTTAACCATGAATAAATGACAATAACGAAACCTTAGTTCTTATCCCACTCTCTAAACTTTCACACCCCGTCCACGCAGTGGCGTAGCGTGGGCTTTCGCCGTCTGGGGCCAATCGGAAATTTGTCGTCTCTCTGTTTTAATTATTACTCAAGAAAATTAGCAAAAGAGAAAAAAGCAGCTTTAATTTTTTTTTATTGATTGACAATGCACTTTTCGTGTTTTTTTTTCATAGCAAAATCTTATATACAGTTGTTAGTATCAATTGATACTGACAATATACATATTAATATGTATGTCGAAACGAAACTAAAATTAGATGAGGTGGGTGCCAGCGAAATAAATCGCTTATACCCAGAATCGCGGAGAAAAGGATGAGAAGAAAGACCAATATCTGAAATCACTCCCCCGCAGGCCCATGCTTTTGGTCTAGTTAGAGGCGCGTTTACAGCAACTGTGTACGAGATGTGTTACAGGATATTCTGTAAGACTCATATACTTCCATGCCCTACCGTATCACATCATGCATTCATGCTAGAAGTGGTCCAACTCGAGACTAAATCCTCTCCTCATTTGTAATGTTTTTAACAATGAATGATCATTTTGCTTTGATTTTTTTTCAATCAATGTTGTACATACGCATGGTAAAATTTCGTTGTATTTCGACGACTCTCTCTTGATGCGCAAATTTTTTTTATGACAATTAGTTTTTTAGCTTGAAAAATTAATAACTTGATAAATTAATAAGGAATTAGCAGAAATGTAACAATCTTTGTTTAACTGAATATAGTTTTTCTGATTTATACAAAGCATACATCATGTTCCTATTCTTGGTGTGTGTTTGAATAATCATTCTTAAAACAAAATTAATAAATAAAAGTTACTTGTGGAGACTGCGTTTACATTTGAAAATACTTTGATTAAAAACAGATGTTCTTACGTCAAGTCTTACGAAGTACGCTGATTAACTCGTGCTAATTAGAATTTCATTTTTATTATGTTTCTGGGTACAGTGCCGATTTAAGATCATTTCAGGCCCTTTGCGTAAAAGTTCTGAAGGCCCCCTTGGCGCTGGAGGATCAAAATTTATAACCAAAAAATCTGGTTAAGTCCAGCTTATTTGGGCCCCTGGATGCTCACCTCAAGCGCCCAGGGGATAAATCGGCACTGTCAATGTGATATCAAACAGATTCCTATAAAATTCAAATTCGCCTTCTTTTTTGACTTTTATGACAATACTCATACATATTTTATGACCCGTAATTTTAAGAATGCGTGTCCTTCAATTTATCTACTGGTTAAGTCTCTTAATTTTGCTTGAGTTTTTTTTTAAATGTTTTCTCTCATTCCTCGCATCGTTGCAGTGAAGGAATACCTCCTCAGGCGTATTTTTTTCGCACAATTCAAGTCTAATAGTTTCAAATGATTTTAATTGCACATTTCATCACACGAAAATACAGTAATATTTCAAAAACAGAGAGTAAAAAAATCGAAATCCAAGAGAAAAAGTTCGATAAATGGAAAATGCACTTAGCTATTTGACGAAGAAAATCATAAAATGTTCTTGGTTCCAGGAAAAGTTCGCAAAATAGAGAAATTCACAAGGTAGATGTTCGAAAAATGGTGGGCCGACTATATTATATTCATCGAAGTAATTTCCAAATTAAGCTTCCTTTTTATTACACTTCCGTAAGTTGGTATGGAATTGAAAACCTGTTTCATAGTTGAATTTTAATAATTGTTCTTAAAGATAATCCGAGAAAAAGCATGAATATTGTTAAATTTGGAAACCTGGAAGAAATATAAACATTTTTAAAATATTAATTTAAATGTTTTAAAAAAACTAGCTAGAGTTCTCTCACAGATCTAAATTTATATAAAACTTTTCTAGAACAGATATATATATATATATATATATATATATATCTTCAAGAAATTTCAAAATTATCTTGAACAGAAATTTTTTTTTATTGAATAGAATACCCTTTCATATCTTCCAAAATGAAAATCTGAGAAAAACACGTTTAAAATTTGTAAAGGCTTAAAACAGAAACTAATAATGTCTGTAAATCTCTAATTTTTAATACGTTTTTTTCAAACTGAAGTAGGTTGTAAAATAGCTTGTAATTTTCTATGAGACACAAAAATCGTTTTAACCTATAATATCTCTCTATATAAGACGCATTTGTTGTCTGTTTGTCTGTTCCCTTATAACTCAAGATCTAGACAACCAAATAACGTGAAATTTGGTACACGAATACAAAATTACATGGGAAAGGTTCTTAAACAGGTTTCACGTTCGCAATTCTTTCTAAATTTTTTAAAATCTAATTTTTAAGTTATTTTCCAGTGTTATGACGTCATATGATGTCACGTTTCTCACTAAGCGGAAAATTTATACTTCACACGCAGTTTTTCAAGATTATCACATATTTTTACTATAGCTATGTTTATCGGTTGGAATATTTATTCAATTTTTCTATTCTTTAATATTTATAATTCGGATTATTTTTCGAATAAATCATTTTTTAAGGATTATGCTTTTTACAACTAAAATTTTGTTTTGTTGTTTTGGCAACATTTAGGTATTATCGCGGGATGTTTATGTGTGTGATTTTGCTTACAAATTACAACTTATTTATTTATTTCTTTAGAATGCGAAGGTTATAATTTTGACAAACTAAAACTTCTTATTGATAAGGGTTATATATCAGTTCTTATTACTGTAATTAACGTAATTATAGTATTTCCGTTTTCGTTATCTGTTTTAGATGTATGAAATTAATAATATTTTGCAATTTCATATGTCTTTATTTTAACCTTTAAGGATATACTATTGGCTTCAGTGCATAAAATTGCCTTGCAGAAAATCAAACTTGGGTAATCATTCTACCCAAGCAAAAGCAGTGTTGGTAGTAATTACATATCAAACTGGAATAGGCATCCGAGAATGAGCAAAACAGACAAATGGCTTAAATACCTGTTGAGGAAGCAGGTAGTCGTAAGATAAATTATTTTTGGAACTTATGTATTATCCTAACAATCACCAACGTTCAAAATAACTTGCCAAGTTGGCAGCCCCCATTTCACATGTCATATAAATGCCGAATTGTGAGTCATGTGCTTCGTTTAATATGTCGCCAATAGGTTGCGGTTATATATATCTAAGTACTTTATTTTTCAAATTATGCTTTTGCATTGATAATGTTAGTTCAGTTCTTTTTATGACAGTTAATGTTAGTATTGTATTTCATTTTTGAATTTATTTTTATGCTCGGGATATATATACTTTGGATAATTTTTTTATTTAGTACTTACGTATTATTGCACAATCGCCAACGTTCAAGACAACTCGCCACTTTGGCAATCCCAACATTGTATGCGTTGAATTGGCAATCATGTGCTTCATTTTGTATAATGTCACCAATAGGTTGCGATAATAGGTAATTACCTTTAATTATGTACATTACTACACTGGTGTGCAAAACTTAAGCAACAGGTGGGTTTATTGCCATAACTTCACGAAAAATCATCTGAGAGACATGAAATTCCGAAATGAGGGAGAGTATCATGTACGTAAAGGATGACGAAAGCATCGGCGCTGAAGAAGGAATACAATGCATACGGTATGGAATCAAACAAAAACAAGCTTTATTGAACGCATAGTATCGTGACTCATGAGGGTCAATCCAACAGGAAGAATAACAAGCAGATGTTCCTTAATATGGTATATGCCTTCCCCTCACTGCAATGGTTGCTTCGCACCGTCTCCACATACTCAGAACCAGCTGGTGCAACATTTCTTGCGGTAGGAGTGCCCTTTCCTCAATCAGCATCTGTTTGAGATGTTGGGTGTTCTCCAGATGATGTAAGCGTTCTGCAATACGTCTCCCCAAAGCATCCCACACATGTTCGATGGGATTTAAATCTGGGGAGTACACTGGCCAATCCATTCAGTGATATCTTCACTTTCCAGCAGCTCCTCAACAGCAAAAGTTTGATGTGGCCGTGCATTGTCATCCATAAAAATGAAGTCTGGGCCAATGGCACCTCGGAACAGACGCACATGGGAAAAAGTACCTCCTCAGAATAGCGATCCCCGATTACAGACTCTCTATTGAAAATGTGGAGCTCAGTTCGCCCGTTTAGAATAATGTCTCCCCAGACAAGAACTCCAGGTCCACCATAATGGTGTTTTCCGTGATTTTACTGGTATAAAACTGTGTCCCGATCTCTCTCCAAATCAAAACGCGTTGAGAATCGCTTCTGGTACTAAACCGACTCTCATCCGTAAAAGAGGACACGACTCCATTGATCAGTTGCCCAGTTTTTGTGCTCTCTGCACCACTGTAAACGGGTGGCGTCGGTGGATTAACTTTCATTGGAGGCAGCGTTCAGGACGGCGGGCGAATAGGCCCCCTTTGTGAAGGCGTCTGGTCACAGTAAACCCGACCGTCACCCGTTGCTGTAGAGAGTTGCTGAGCAATGACGCTTGCTGACTGCCGTTGGCCTGTTTTCCCCTGCGGGATGATATATCGGTCTTCCCCTGCAATTGTCGTCCTCGGGCGGCCATCACCAACCTTTCTAACAGCTGTACCTGTGGTTTAGAACGCTTTCAAGCGCGCGAAACGACACTTTTGTTGATTCGAACTCTGCAGCTACACTGGTGACGGTACGCCCCTCCTCCAGCTTTCCGATTATTCTTCCACGTGTGAAGTCGTCCAGGTGATTTCTTCTAGCCATATTTCACGAACTGACTCACTGGCACTTGCAGCGTATATGTTGAATTGTGTCTGCGTCCTTCATTTTATTTTACTGTTGAACAGCATGAGCATACATCACGCGTTTTGCGTACGTTCACTTCAATCTGACGTTTCGTTCCTGATATTTGCATAGGCATGACGTTTCTACTGACTTACGTGTTCACTGTACTGATCTCCAGACCTCCTTTTCTGCAATTTCATGGTTATCTGCTTAAGTTTTACATTGTTGCTTAAGTTTTGCACACCAGTGTATAGCATTAGACTGGCCGCAACATACCAATTTGGTGTGATTTCAAAATCATGCCAAAGATGAGTAGCCTACCAATTTGAACTTAAAATTATGAGTATTATCTTAGCCTGTTTTAGTTTTCCCTCCAGTAATCCTTAATTAATTCAATATATATATATAATCCAATATAAAAAATTTCAATACATAACTATATACATATACATACAATATAAATAAATTTATATATAACTATATACATACATATATATATAATATATATATTATATATATATATATATATATATATATATATATATATATTTATATTTTATACTCACATTTTTTTGGCTATTATGAACTGCAAATATTTTTTTACTCATTGCGATGTCTTTCGCAAAAAATTAATCAGTGGTATTTTTCTTAAATATGTTTTTATCAGTTTTTGACAATTTTAAATGCAAATCTCAAAATAAATATTTTACAATATTGGGGATGACAACAAGGGGTCCAAAGTCTTTCTTATGGTTTTATTTAACATTAAACAAAAATTAATTAAAAAGGTAGATAAGTTTGACAAAATTAACGCCTGCTCAGCACCTCTCGGTTCTCTTTTTCTCTAATGTCCAAGAGTTTTGTTTCTCTTCCACTAGTTCAGTTTTAGTTCGTGTTTTAGCTGCGCCTGCGCGCGAAGACTTAGTTTTTAAATGCTACAAATATATAAAATAAATATTATATATATATATATATATATATATATATATATATATATTGTGTTTGTACAAAAATATTTATACTGATTTATTCAAAATATTGAGCCTTCTTTTATTTTTGATATCTTTTTAAGATTTAGTTTTATGTTATAACTAGCTATACTCAGCTAAATGTTGCTGTGGCTCAGTCAACTTTAAAAGACTGGTACACCTTAAAGTATGTCATGAGGCTTACAAAAGTAATAATACACAAGAATTTAAACAAATCTATATCTATATACATATAAGACGCATTTGTTGTCTGTCTGAATAAACTTTCTCTTTCACACTACATCATTTGGACAAATTTTCAAAATTTGTTTGTGTGGTTAGTAGTTAATTATAACGCCATAATTTTAATTGAATAGAAAGATATAATTATTTTTTTGCTTAAAAACGCAATAACTACTGTACTGTATTTTTCGGAGTGAGTGAATATTAACGTCGCACTGTTCAGCTACACGAGGGCTTTTGGCAACGCACCACGTAATATTGAACCATGGTCAAGTGACGTGGACTACACCTGAGCTTGCACCCCCTTCTCCTAACTACGATGCCACACCAATTTAGCAGGAATATTCTACCAATACTTAGCTGGAATATTCTTTGAAATCCACTCTTCCAAGATATATGGCAGCACGGGTTCTATGATGAGTATTTTAGCGGGGAAGGCGAATAGTTTTGTAGCAGATATTGCGTTTTCAGCGGTATGCAAAAGTTATCCTTTTTGTCCCAAAAAATAGTTAATGTCAAAATTTAAGTGTCTTATGTTTTTGTATGTTTATGGAGACCTTAGAAAACGATTAGACTATTTATTTTAATAGAACGGTGTATATAATTAATTTTATAGTGGAATATCTTTAATTAATTTATTAGCTCTAACGGATTAAATTTCCCTAAGTGGAGTGTTTTGTTTATGTATGTCCCTTAATTTGCAATGTAGTGACCTAAAAAAATATTGCATGAAAAAAAATTGCAGTAAATCATAATGCGGTAGATAACAGGTGCCAAATCAGGTGAATAAGGGGGGGGAGGGTGATTAATGAGGGATGCGAATGGAGTGTCACAACTCTATTCGCAGCCAGGAACTGCCGTACAACCAAAGCGGTGCGTGGCAGAGCATTATCGTGAAGAGAGCTTTCGTTTTCCCAAATCCTCTGTGAGTACGAGGCGAACACTTTCTGAGCCGATTCCCATTTCCTCCGCAATCATTCGCTTTGTCAGACAACGATGGTTTTCTACAAGCTGCTGAACTCTTTCGATGTTTTCCGGTTTGCGTGTAGTTTTTGGCTGGCCGCCTCGAGGGGGCGTTATTGCTTAAGCATTAACGTGCGTCGCTCTCCTACATGGTGGGTCTTACAAAGCTCTAATAAAGCTTGAGCTATGAAAGTAGCTAGACATTTGCCAACTTGACTCTATCGTCAACATTTCGCTTATGAGTTTCATTGAATCGCCATTGTTATTTAAGAAACGGTGTTGCTTGCGAATATTACAATTTTAACATAAAATAAATTCAACAGAAAGTAATATTAATGTATGACACTTTCAGATATAAATTATTTACAATTTTTTAAGTGTCACAAAACTTTTAACAATGTGTTACTTTTGCTGAGCAGAGATCAGCTTAGGGAGGTATTTTCAAAAATCAACCCTCAAGAGTGTTACGGGGAGTTATAAATATAAAAAAAATCCTTTTTATCAGCTATTAGATCTACATACTTAAAATTTAACTATGGTATTTTTTCTTTCTTTTTTTGCTTCAGCTGAGATATGCGAAAAGCTTTTTTTGTTTAATTTACAATTCACTTAAAATTAACTCATTAAAAACTTCTTTATCCTTCAATCTGTGTTGTTTAATTTTTCAGTTTACCCGGGCGAAGAACGGGTATACCAGCTAGTTATATCATATAAGAGCTAATCTCTGAATGCAATGTAATGATATTAATAATAAATCATTATTATTGTTACTAAAACCAATAACTGTATGAATCAAAACTTGAATTTAAATTTACATATACAGCATAGAATAAGTCAAATTGTCATACATCACTTTGACACTATTGCAATTCATGGTTAGCTGTTCTGTGATTAAAGTTGAATTTTTTTGATAAGTATGACATCTTTTTATGGATAATATCTAAGAAAAAGGATTTAAATTAATTATTTATAAAGTTTCATTTTTAAAATTGGTCTTTTCAGTAAAATAACGTAGTATATATATGCATATACATTACATACTTTCAATAAATGTATATTAATCACTTGAATTAATGGAAATTATGTACTGATGTATAAATCAACACTTTGTTATAAGCAGATTTCAGCCTTAATTAGTATATGTATTTTTATGTTACTATAATTTTTGAATTGTGCGTTCATTGAAGATATTTAATTAACATAGTAACTCTCTTTTATAAATCAATAAAAATGATTGAATTTTAAAAATATGAAGAAGCCAATGAGCTGATTCTTTGGGATGACAAAAAAGAAGGAAAAAAAATTCTTTGGGAGAAGTAGAAATTTCTTTTAAACAGCTAAAGGAAACACATTAACAGCTAGAATGCACACGCTTTTTCTTGCATAATGTATTGTTACGTAGATCCGAGGGCTCGAGGATTTTATGCAAAGCAATCACAAAGAAAAAATAAGCAGTTCTTTAAGAGTGATGTGAATTTATTATCGAAAATCCAATTCTTTCAATACAGGATTCAGCAGCAATATTCACAGGTTAATTATCCGAAGGTCTTCACACCTTCAACAGTAATCAAACACAATAAACAGTGTTTAAAAATACACGTAAGTAAAGATTATTCACAAGCACAGCCGAGCTAATCGCTAGTCAAACAATCCTTACTACTCGCTGGCTTAATCAAGACTCCTCGCCGTACCGGCGAGCATCCTTTTTATATGCGCGACAGAAACTTCTAGAAATATAACCGCTCGTGTCATTGAACGTGACACTAGTGGAGAGATCTACTACTTTATAGAAGATTTAAGAGCGTTCCAAACTCGCCAACATGGTCGCCAAATTGGCCACCAAAAATGATGCCAACTTGGCTCTACCGCGAAGATTTCGCCAAGTTCTCATTGAATCGCCATTTTAACGTAAGGGCCTGCACTGTTTGTGAATAGTATAATTTTAACATGAAATAAATGTAACATAGAGTAATATAAATGCATTAAACACTCAAATGCAAATTATTTACACTATTTACACAAAATTCGTAACAGTATGATGAGCGATATTCGTCTTTGATCAGTGAAGATGGGCAAACGGGGGTCAAGCAGTCGTAAAAACCACAGATTGAGCTTCTTTCTCTTCCCCCCCTTCCATTGTGGAGGAACCAAGAGGGAGACACCAGACACTTTTTCTGTCTTCAGTTGCTTCCCTAACCAGTTTATGTCGCCTAAAATGGAATCTAAGTACACAGTTTTGTCGTATTTTCATAAATACCAGAAATAGTAACATTAATTTATAAAATAAGAAATGGAAATGTGGTTAAAAAAATTATAACAATTTATGAAAAAGTGCTCTAATGACCATTTTCACAGAAAAATGAACAAATGCGTTTACTTGCAATAGTTCATTGATAGTGCTAATTTTGGACAATATTGCTAACCATACTATTAAACAAAATGATTGGCATTTCTTATATAGAATCAAATAAATTTTTAGTTTCAGATACCACTGTATAATCCATTTACATTAATGAATTCTTCTAGGTTGTTACGAGTTTGTTCAAACTGTGCATACACTGCTTTAACCGAATCTATTTTAGCTTCCCAACGAATATCGCAAGATTGTCTTAGAGTAATGCTTAAATGCTTTTGTAAAATTTCCCATCTTTGTAGATGCAGAAAATAAGCATAGAAATATCTACTCCCAATTTTTATAGTGCATATTACTGAAAGTGGCATCACAAACTAAAAAATTAAAAGATGATAGGCATGCTATGAACATAGTAAAATAAATATTACTCATATAACTGGCTGATGTGCACCTATAATAACCTAATTCTGTAAGCATCTGCAAAAGTTAATCCTAATATAGATGACTTGGTTAAAAAAAAGAGTAATTGAAAAGCCATATTAAGTAAATACTAACTGTTTAATAATTATTTAAGATTAAATGTTTCAAGTTACTCATTTTTATTTTGTACCTTACTTAATTGAATTGAACCTGTAAAAAATTTATTAACAATAAAGCCTAAATTTGCCCTTCATCTTATTTTTAAATTTCTTGCATTAAAGAAAAATGTGCTATTTGCGTAAAAATTCCACAATAAGCCTCTAAGTAACATTTTTTTACGTTTCCATATTTGTTTGATGGAAATGTTGGAAGCAGCATTCAAAATTATTTTTTTTCAAATTGTGGGACTCTTTCCAAAAAGGTTGGCCACCCGTGTTCTTGGGGTTCTGTGAGTAGAAAAAGTTTGAAGACCACTTTTGTAGAATAACCCCACTATCAGTGCTAAAAATAGAGTCCCCCCTCTCCCCATTCCACAGTTGACATGTGCAAGTAATTCTTCTTCCGGCCATTCTAAAATTTAAGCAAAAACTAACAGTCAGCCGATCTCAAGGTCACTTGACCGTTGCCTTTTCGAAAGGATGTCATGGAGAGTGGGTTCGTGACGTAAGTTTAGGGTTACTTTATTTTTTACCCCCCTCCCCCATTTTTCATGTAAAAAAAGCAGAATTAGTGTTTCTGAAATGATTAAAGTCATTATTTGTGTAGCAAAATATTCTTTTTCATAAAATATAAAGGGTGTTTTTTTAGAGGTATAAAACTTTAAATTGCAATAAAACAACGATGTATTATTCGATTGACATGAATTTTTTTTATTCGAAAGATAATCTTGTGGCATTACATTTTGAATATGATTTCTGGCATATGACTGCCACGGTTGGCTCGGATGTAGTCCAATCTGGACGTCCAATTTTCGATGACTTTTTCCAACATTTGTGGCCGTATATCGGCAATAACACGGTGAATGTTGTCTTCCAAATGGTCAAGCGTTTGTGGTTTATCCGCATACACCAATGACTTTACATAGCCCCACAGAAAATAGTCTAGCGGTGTTAAATCACAAGATCTGGGAGGCCAATTCACAGGTCCAAAACGGGAAATTAGGCGGTCACCAAACATGTCTTTCAATAAATCGAATGTGGCACGAGCTGTGTGACATGTTGCGCCGTCTTGTTGGAACCACAGCTCCTGGACATCATGGTTGTTCAATTCAGGAATGAAAAAGTTAGTAATCATGGCTCTATACCGATCACCATTGACTGTAACGTTGTGGCCTTCATCGTTTCTGAAGAAGTACGGACCAATGATTCCACCAGCCCATAAAGTGCAAAAAACAGTCAGTTTTTCTGGATGTAACGGTGTTTCGACATACACTTGTGGATTAGCTTCACTCCAAATGCAGCAGTTTTGTTTGTTGACGTAGCCATTCAACTAGAAGTGCGCTTCATCGCTAAACAAAATTCATTTGTGAAAATCGGGAACAACGGCAATCTCGTTTTGGGCCCATTCGACGAATCTACGACTTGTTTGATCATATTTAAAATGTAATGCCACAAGTTTATTTTTCGAATAAAATAAATTCATGTCAATCGAATAATACATCGTTATTTTATTGCAATTTAAAGTTCTATATCTCTAAAAAACACCCTTTAGTACTATTAATGTATATTTAAGCAGTTTACGCGGTAATTTTATTCTAAAGTAACGTTTTAAAACTTTTATACGTAGATTGCATACACGGGGTGCCATCTTCAGACTTTGTAATAAAGCTTGCGAAATATGGCGTCAGAAAATTCTGGAAGGAAGGATATATGTATTTTTCGTAATTTTAAAGTTTTCTAGACTATTTCCGATATTTCTACATTTCATTACATGTGAGTAATTTACGTTCCCAGCAAAAGTTTTAAGCATGAATAATGTGATTTCATTGTGCAAAAGTATCCTAACCCTTTCAGTACATTTTTCAGTCCCCGTAAAAAAAGAAAGAAGAAAAAAACCAAACGTAGAATAACAACATCATTAATTAGAACATTTATTAGAATTTTTTTCACTCAAAGTATGTGAAAGTACTTTAATTATAAGTAAATGATGAACCATAAGTAGAAAACAAGTAATCAATTTTGAGAAAAACACTAAGAGAGGAGCCCCATTATCATTTGTTGCACCCTGTGTCGGTTTACCCATTAGGAGTTTAGCGTGGGTGACCAGTGGCCTGAGTTTGGGATAACTTATACTTAACAAGGTTTTGGGGCTAGTAATTTCGATATTTTAGTGCCAAGGGAGCCTATAGATCTTTTGCGTCCAGGGCATTACCGGTTCATCCGTTGGATACTTGGGTTGGGTGCCCGGGTACTCCAGGTCCAGAGGAGGCCTGAAGGGCCCGGATAAGCTAGACAAACAGATTTTCTGATTTTAAATAACGATCCTCCAGTGTGAAGAGAGCCTGTTGATCTTCTGCGCCTAAGGACTAAAATTAGCTTAATTTGGCACTGAATGCACCAGAACCCTAAGTTTCTGTATCTAGTTACAGTCTTATTATTTAGCTTAATAATATATATAAGGATAATATTCATTAATAGAGCTTAAAAATTTAACAGCAACTAATTTTATGTTGACGCGTAAAAATATAGAATTAAATTAGGGTTTCATTTTTTTCCCGTTAGAATCAAAATTCTAACATGTTTAATCGCTTTTGTCAAACTGAAGTGAAGTAATGATATAGATTCGTGCTTATGAATTGTTTTGTTTGTTCCCATGTGGTTCTGTTACATTATATTTGAAATTGTTTTTCTTTCATCGTAACGCTAAAAAACAACATTTCTGGTAATTTTTTTTCTCTTTTCACTATTCAAAGCTCTTCATGTGTGTTGATTTTGTAAAAAACGTAAATTTTTAAGTTAATTTATTATGTTCATCCCAAGCCTATTTTAGGAATCGATGACATAATACACGATTTTGCTACGTGGATGTACGTATAGTACTAAATAAATTTAAATGCACCGGTAGCCGTACCCTTTCTAAGGTAGTTCTCTTAAATCTTGTGTAATTAATTTCAATAAAGTATTCGTATTTTCAATCCTTATCCCTGATGCCGAATAGTGGTCGCACATAGCCGGTAAACACATTGCTACTACAACCCAAAAGACAACACTGGCATTTTATGACTGTGTTCTCGAAATCGTGGAAATAAATAAGTGTCGAAATTAAAATTTTTGGAGTTAAAGTGTAGTATAGGGTTAAGTAATGACTCTGATGAAGTTGGCAATTTTTTTCGGTTGCTGAACTGTTGATAGTTGAAGCGAAACGAAAAAAATGATGTAAACTCATACTACAATGTTTTTAAGTAAAGAATTTTATGGCTGTCCAAAATATTACTATCCGATCGCCTAATATTGTATTTTGGGATTTTTTGATTGTTTTATTTTCATTCTATAATATTATTTTGTAAATAAACTGACTAATGTAATGGATGGCTCAAGTGTAGTATAGGGGCCACTTTAGATGTAGCGATTTTTATTCGGATTTGACGTTTTTTATCTAAATGTCATAGTGAGATAACGAATTCATTCCATAATAAATATTTCCGGATAAAGCACCTTGGCGACCGCTGTTAGTCACCAAAAAATAGGACTGTGACAGTGTCCCCTATACTACACTCTAACCATGATGGATTGCACAGTTTGACAAATATTAGTTCATAAAGCTACTATAAAGTAATAGTAAGATGGAGGAATTATTCTTAGAGATAGACTTTGTCAAGTCGAATGAAGTTAAATTTTAATTTAAACCAATTGCAATGTGATGTTTTATATGTTCATGCCGAGAGAAAAAAAAATTGAGAAATTTGATTGAGTTGATGTCTTGAAAGCTCATATATTTTGTCTCCTTAATCTTATCAGATTCATTTTCCTGTGATGTAAGTAATAAGATTTCAAATGAATGGGTCAAAAGCATAGACAAACAGTGCCATCTCGGAGTAGTGTTATGTGATTAATAACACAACAGCATATTAGTAATGTAAAATCAGGAAATTTGTATTCTGTAAGAATAACAGAAGATCAATTTATTTTCTTTGTTTCTTTTGGGGGAGGGGACAGCTGTTGAACATGAAGTTAATAGATTGCTGGTTTCAGGAAAAGTACTTAGTTTTGAGATTTAACCCTCTTGCACCGTAGTTATTTTACCAAAGTTGGTTCAAAATTTGTGCTTGGTTTTAGTATGTATTTCAAATCTACATATTTAATCTACAATTTAAATTAAAAATATACAAAAAAATTTCTAAAAAAAGTTTTTATTTTAAAATTTAAGACTTAGATCATCAAAATATGAACATAAAAATGTAAATGAAAGCAGAAACAAGAGCACAGCATAGGTTGCATATCAAAATAGTCAGAAAAATGCATACCCGTGGAAATTGAGGAATACACAGAGAGAGGGTTAACTTATGCATTTTTTGGAATAAAAATGATATACTTTTAAACAATGATGCTAATGTTTAAGGTTGTTTTCGCCATATGTATAAGAGCGTGAACTTTACACTGAGCACATTTTCAAACAGAAAAAATTGCCTCAATTTTTATAAAAATGTGTGACATTGTAACTCGTGCATTTGTTTATAATGTAGTGTTTTTAAAATTTCAAAACATTTCATAAATAATTAGTTGTTCCTTTTAACATGTGAAGGGATAGCTCATTTAGCATTACGGTATAGGGAAAAAAATGCAAAACAAATTTTTAAAGAAAAAATGTTTCAACTCGGATAAAAATGAGAAGTATGATAAAATAAGCAGTTCTCTACAGGACAGTGTAGCCAAAATACAATATTAATGTTTGAGTGCTTTTACATCTGAAAAAATATTCCGAATTCGGCCCCTATTCTTTAACATTTGCCTAAGATAGCCTTAAGGTAGAAGTATTAACAGAGTAGACTGAATGATTATGAAAACATTAAATGATTTACTTATATGGCAGCAACTGTGTTTCATTGCAATTATTAATCTACAGGTGGTTATCAAAATAATGGAAACATCTTAGATTAATAAAGATTCCTTTATTAATATGGTGCACAATCACCTTTGGCAAGTAATATAGCTTGGATTTGCCTAAGAGTTGATCTGTACAATTGCTGAATAGTGTTTTAGAAGAATATTGCACCATTCTTTATAGAGATTTCGGGAAGGTTCTGGGAGAGACGTCGATGGTGAATATCGATTCCATATTGAACACTCTAAAATAGATTATAACGCTTTAATTATATTGAGGTAGGGTGACTGTATGGGCCAAGGTAGATGTTTAGCTTATTCTTCGGAATCTTTTGATATCCTTCGGATGTTTCTTATTCCTATAAAATTCAATTTTCGGCAAGCGAAAAAGTTTGCTTCATAGGATGAACCTGATTAGCTAAATTTTAGTATGCTTCTCCCCAATGATCCTTTTAGTGTTACAATTGGTCAAGCATAAAACCACAATAGTTCCAACTCCATGCTTGACATTTGAAAGTTGATAAACATGGTCATATGCTTGAGGTGTCCTCCAAATGTGCACCCTTCCTGTTGTGAGGGAAAATGTGAAATATGATTTGTCTGACCTTATTACTTTCTTCAACTTATCAATTGACCAAGTTTTGTGAATGTGACACAATTGTAGATGATATTTGGCTTTAACATTTGTGACATTTGGCTTGGGAATTGCTGCTGTGCTGTAAATGTCCTATTTAGGAAATTGCCTTCTAACAGTAATCCTTGCCACAGGAGAATCTAGATGGTGATTGAGCTCTGTGGTCCCTTTTGCTGCAGTTGTTCACTTTTTAGATTTTACAATCCACTTCAATACCCCTCAGTCTCTTTCACAGAGCTTCTCTTTCCAACCACTATTTGGCTTTGTCGAGCTTGTTTTGCCACACTGTATGTTTGCTATCATGACTTTTAGACACCCTAGAAATGCCTAAAAGTTGGGATGTTTCGGTCACACTTTCTCCAACTAGATGGGCTCCTACAATTTGGCCCCTAAAACTCTTAAGAGGTCAGATATTTTGTGCTTTTCATAAAAATCCAAGACTTACAGAACTTCAATAAAGAGCTACTAAATACTACAAGAATATATACATTTCTATTTTTATATATAAATAAACTGGTAGCTATTTTAATGCTTATGAAACACATTGAAAAATGTCACTTTTATTTACATGTGTTTTCTTTATTTTGATAACCACCTGTAGTTGTTGGAGTTGGATGGGGTGATTAAATTATAGGTAGTACTCCTGAGAGATGAATGAGCACTTCCTTTTATAGCAGTTGTCTATTCATTCTCTGGAGAATTATTTGGATGGATTTTTAAATAAAATTTTTTTAAAAAATTAATATTCCAAATTTGGATTATTTGTCAATTGAAAACATTTTATTAAATCAACATGTAGCTGAAAAGTTTTATTTAGTACATAGCAAATATTTTTCTGTATTGAACAGTTTTTTTAAAAAATAATAATTGAATTAATCTCTTTACATTAGGGGTCTTTAACCAGTGGCCTGCTATTTTAGTGTCCCCACATTTTAATTTAAGGCAATTTAAAGAAATGCTACCTTATCAGCTTTTTGTCATAACTTTTTTCTCTTCTTGAAATCTTTAATATCCATTTGAGATTAAATTTTCTGAAAATGATGGATATTTCAAAAACTTCACTGCAACTTTAATATTTTTTTAATTGAACCCCCCCCCCCATATATAAATTGTAGCAATTTCTGGGGAAAAAATGGTAGAGAGGTTGTCTCTAAACAGGCTGTCGATTTTTTGCGGATACTACGCCGAAGTTGACCTTGAGCATGTCTATTACAGAGGGGAAGGAGGAATAAGGGAGTAGATTTATATTTCTCATAATGCTGCTGTCAGTTGTCAAAAGCACAGATGGTTGTAAATATCCTGTTGGTAATAAGTTGCTTTTTAAGCTAGATTACTAACACTCATTCTACATTCAGAAGCATTCATGGTCTTTGAATGAAGGCACAATGACAAGTCTTGATAACAAAACAATAAAAGTTGAAGGAGAAGTGCAATAATTACAAAAAAAGTTACCAGATCTTTATTTTTTGTTGAACGTAAGAGTAAGTCAGTTAGCCTTACTTGTAACAAGAGTGTAGCCGAGATAAAACAGTACATTATGAGACAATGTGATACTGAGTACAGTGGGAAATATTCTGCTTTAGGAAGACATTTTCAAAGTGATAAAGCTAGTGAATCAAAATCAAAGCTAAATTGTCAGCAGTCGTTTTGCACCAGAGCGAATAAAGAATCTGAAAATAGTTTTCATGTTAGCTGTTTAATAGCAGAAGAAATTTCTGAGTGTTCCCTTTGCTTTTGTAAAAGAATGTCTTCAAAGTGTACAGTTTATATTTACCTTGTCCATTACAAGCCGTATCAAGTATTAGCTTGTCTGGTGTAACAATATCTAGATGTGTGCAGGATCTTTCAACAGATATATTCAGTCAATTAAAATTCAAATGCAGACAATTTGAATTCTACTCTGTAGTGATGGATGAATCAACAGATGTTGTGCAAGTAATCATTTTTATTTCTAGTATTGATAGAGACTTATCAATTGTAGAGGAGTAAGCCAGGGAGGAAAAGATTAGCATATTCAAGTCTGACACAAACTTTAGTTAAATGTGAGTAGGATTTCAGCAATATATTCAGCTATATAACTCCAGATATAGTGCAACATCTATGACTAGAGTAAAAATAGAAGTACATTGATGTAAAGGCAAGTAGAAATAATACTATGATGACTTTCTTTTATATCCTCCTAAAAAACTTGTCCTAGAGGTCAAGCTTTGAACAAGTGATGGCTTGTGAAGGTGATTAAATTTATCTGGTCTAAATGACTTAATCATAGGCAATTTCAACAGTTCTTAAGTGATTTGGAAGCTTAACATGGTGATCTTGTGTCATACACAAAAGTACATTCGTTGAACCAAAAAAAAAAAAAAAAATGCCTCTGCACCTTTTTTTTTTTTTTAAAGAATTTTAACCATCCATGGAATCTAAAGGAAAATCTATTTACGATTTCCATCATAACTGATTGAGAGATTTGGGGATTTTTTTTCAATATTACAGGTTATCTGAATGCACTTACTGGGAAAAGAACTACTTGTTCACATTCTTCAAATCTTTTGAAACAAAATTAATCCTATGGGAATGTCAGCTGCCGTATATTTTCCAAAATTGATGGAGGGTATGAAGGACTCTACAAAATGGAATTCAAGTAGTTATGTATGGTGCATTTCAAATCTGAAACAGGAATCCAAAAGCTGAGTTTTGTGAGAATGAAATTTTTTAGATATCGCCATTTTATAAGAAAGTCATCCAGTATTTCACCTAAACTTCAATTTGAATTTAGATTTGCATTGTGACTATGCAGTAAAGTTTAACCCTACATTGACATGTTTTTATTTAAAGTACTTTTTCTTTTTAGTCAAATGAAAAACCTCAAAACAAAAACACAGCTGACAGACATTTGGATGAAACTTTGCAAATTGCAACAATACAGATTAAACACAATACCAAAGCTTTAATCAAGCAAAAACAATGTCAATTTTCACATTAAGACTAAAGTAACTACTATCTCCCTCTAACAATGCAAGTTTTTTTAAAATTAATTTTGTAACATTGTTCTGTACAAAAATCCTCATTTTTTTTTCACGATTAAAAAAACTTATGAAGTACTTAAATTTAACTTTTTGAAACCAATATGTATATGCACACAAATCTGTAGCAATCATTATAATCAATAATAGTCTTGCAAAACAAACTTTCTTTTTTATTTTAATTTTCTGATTACACTATTTTTCAAAGGCTTGTGGCCTGCAGATCTTTAGGAATTTATTGATATGTCCCTCAGAAATGAAAGGTTAAGGACCCTATCCTACATTATTTCTAAAAATGTAGTGAATTTTTTTTTAAGAATGAAAGTATATTACACAAAAAACAATACAATAAGCATTTTATGCATATATATATAAGGTTGGTATGAAATTTTTTTTCAAAAATGTCTGGAATATAAAAGATTAAACAATATTCAAGTGAACTTTACAATTTAAGTTTCTTTAAGTACTTTTTTAACGTTTTCTTTTCAGAAATGCCATCTTCTAATGAAGAGGAGGTTTTAGATGAAGAAGTGGAGTCTTCAGATTCTGATGACGAATTCTCTAAAACTGAAAATGATAAAACCGTAGAGATTGAACAAAAGATTGAGGTCCCTGCAGATATAACATTTTCTTCCAACATTGTTGATATTTCCTGCCATCCCAAAAGAAACATTGTAGCTGCTGGTTTAATAAATGGTTCCATAGTTCTACACTCATATGGTATTGCCGATGTAGGAAATGTTGAATTGTTAACTTTTGATCAACATAAAAAACCATGTCGAGCTTTGTGTTTTTCCGACAGTGGCGAGCATCTTTTTACTGGTGCCCAAGATGCTGTAATAAATGTGTTTGACCTTGAAACAAACTCAGTATTTCGCAAATTTGCTCGAGAGAGTGGATCTCCACTGTATTCTATATTACCTATAGACAATTATCTTCTTGCTTCTGGTGAAGATGATGGACAAGTAGTGTTATGGGACTTCAGGATGCAAGCACCTGTTCAATGTTTTGAGGACTGTGAAGATTACGTCAGTTGTTTAGTTGCAAATAAAGAGAAAAAGATTCTTTTAGCAACATCTGGTGATGGATTTCTGGCTGCATATAACATCAGAGGTAATATATTAGAAGCGAAGTCAGAACAGGCTTCATATGATCTATTGTGTGCTGGAATACTCAAAAATGGAACCAAAGTTGTTGTTGGTGCAGGAGATGGATCTTTGAACATTTTCAGCTGGGGGGAATTCGGTAATATCAGTGACAGATTCCCTGGCCATCCAGGTTCTGTGGATGCCATGGTTGTTGTTGAAGATGATCTTGTCTGTACTGGATGCGAGGATGGTAAAATACGAGCAGTTCAACTATATCCCAATAAATTTTTGGGTCATTTAGGAAACCATGGTGGATATACAGTGGAAAGAGTTCGTTTGTGTTATGAAAAATCATTAATTGCTAGCTCCTCATACGACCATAAAATTAAATTTTGGGATCTATCAGGAGTTGAAGAGATAAAAAATTTAGATGTGAAGGAAGCAAAATTGAAAAAGAAGCAATTGGATAAACCAGCAAATAGTTTTTTTGCAGATTTAGAATAAAATCTTTGTGTGGGTGTACGATGTTCTTTTAGGTTCAATAATTAAAAAAAAATTGACATTAAGTTGTCGATAATTTTATTGATATTTATAAAATTATTTTTTTTTCAATATCATATTGTATTTGTAATGTTTCTTGAATGTTATAAATTAGAACTAAACATAAAATATCTTGAATTTTAAAAGATGTTCCAAGATTTTTTAGTAGGGAAAAAATGCCAAATGTGTTTGTGTGGATCTAATTTTTGTTCATGAAGTAGCATAACCTTTAAGAGGGGGGCTTTTTTGAGCATAAACATTTGAATCATTCAGTAAGGATTTATTTATTTCTGATAGTCAAAATACTGTTTTGAGAAACTACTTTAAATTATTTATTCTATGATTTAAATTACCATCAATTCATATTGCATAACCTACACCTACTAAAAAAAGCATGAAGATTATTTAAAAATTTATTTACCAGGGAAGCAAGCTTATTTTTAAAAAAAATAAAAATTTGTACTCATATAATGTAAAGTATTCAAATTACTTTAAATTAAGTGCATTATAATAATCTCTCCCCCCTCTTCCTCTTTCAAATTACATGAATAAAAGCCTGCCTTACATTTTGAAGGCAATTCCCCATTTGTATTTATGCATATGTTTTTAATAATTGGATTACAACTTGCAAGCTCTCGCATTTTCCAAATTGTTTATTTTTAAGGTTATACTATATGTAATAAAACTGATTTATCTGCTGTAAATAAAAAAATAATACCTACCTAATCTTGTCATAAGTTCTGTGGCAATTATATAAAGGATTTAAACTACAACTCTGTAAACAAATTTGAAACTAAATTTTCTTTTAAATTTAGTATATTGCACCTTTCATTCAAAGTAATTTATTTTAGAATTCAAGCATGCTTGCAGTTTCATTGGTCAATCACCAGTCAAGGTACATAAGATCTCCATGGGGATTTCCATCATTGCTTTCCCTACAAAATGTTTAATATTATTCAAATTGGGATGATCTTTTTGGCACAGCTTTAAATATCAATTTAAAACATGACTATACTGGTAGGCCAATCTTTTTGTGTTTTATGAAGTCCAGGACATTTTATTTCTACCACTGTTGGGCTTTCACCTTATGAGGTTGCAGGGGTAGTGAAGGTAATGGACTTGTGGCTGGCGTGTCATGAATTTGAGCCCAGTACCGCTGAAGACCTGCTGTGTTGGGGGGCTCAAACGTCCTCCCATTGGTGTGGTAGTTAACAAAGGGGGTGCCAGCTTAGGCGTCGTCCTTGTCCCTTGACCATGGTTTAAAATTACATGGTCCATCACCAAAAGCCTTCGTGTAGCTGAACATTGCGATGTTAATATTCACTCACTCAATTCACCTTACGAGCAAAAGCAGAGTCCTGTTCCTTACATTCAAGAACTTCTCTATTGGTTCTAAGATAGTGTTATAAACCTTTTCTGGTTGCCACTATTTTTTGGCAAAAGTGAATATCTGAGGCAACTTCATAACTGATATCCCACCAAACTATTATGGAAGATAGAGGATTCTTCTCTTTAACTTATTGAGATATCCTCATATAAATGTTGTCACTCTGTCAGTTGAAAGGTGGCTGTGGTAGCCTAGTGATCAAGGTAATGGACTTGTGGCTGTGGCGGGCCACGAGTTTGAGCCTAGAACCACTGCAGATCCACCGTGTAGAGGAGTGATGCATGTTAAATTTGTTGAGAGCTCAAATGTCCTGTTGGTGTGGTGTGGTAAGGAGAGGGGGTGCCAGCTCAAGTGTTGTTCTCGTCACTTGACCATGGTTCAAAATTACGAGGTCCGTCAACAAAAGCCCTCGTGTAGCTGAACAGTGCAATGTTAATATTCACTCACTCACTGACAGTTGAAAGATTCTTCAATGTTAAAAATTTTTCTTGAAGGGGTGAACAGAATCTGTCTGACCATTATGAGTATGCAACTACAATAGTGCTTTTACTTTATGGGGTTTTTTTACTCTGGGACTTTGGTTCCTTTGTAAGAAAGTTCGATAAACTCTTATTTTAAGTTTAAGGTTTTTGCTTATTATGGACACATTGTTCATCCTATCTTCTATTGATAAGGAATTTCAACGAATTCTGTCACTGACTGCTTTCATGAGAGCTGATGTTCGCACATAGCATAAACAACCACTTCTAATACAGTTTGCAATATCTCAGTTGTTTAAGAAATAACTTTTTGATGTCTAAATGTTTGAGCCTTAAAAATCTTAGGGTTTCCTTTTTTTGCAGTGAAATAACTGCTACAAACTTATGTTTTTGATGCTCATTCTGCTGTGTTAAAGCTCTGACTGGTTTAGAACATGCATGGAAGTATACAGTTTGAAAAATATTGCAGATATCTAATGTTACAATTTAAAATCATCTACTGTTTTTGAGTCACAACAAATATTCTCAAATTTTTGTATCAGAACTTATGGCTCAACAAGGTATTGTAGGGGTTTTATTTGTCATGCTTTTTAAAATGTGTGCATATTAAGTATATTTTTTAGTAAAAAAAATGTTTAATTTTACAATAATTTGAAATATGTACTAAAACATCACATTTCAGTAAAAATAACTGTTTAACCATTAAAATATTAATGAATTAAAAACTCCTTATTGATTTAAAGTAATATAGGATTGCTGAAAGCATCATATCGAAAACTAATTTTAAATTAATATGTAAGTATATATACACACACTTTCCATTTTTAACACAATTCTGTAAAAATGTTATACTGTATTTATTTAAATCTAAGCTGCACTTTTTTCTATTGTTAAGTTGACTGAAAATTGAATGTGGCTTGGAATAGAAGACAAAAAAATGTGGATATAGGAAATTGAGCATGATACTGACGGTTAGGACAATTGCAGGTTCATGTGTGTATTTATATGTTTTTAATACTTGCTAAGTTATTCACTATTTATTATAGTTCTCATCTTAATTTTTTAAATATCGGATTATAGGTAAACCATTTCACACAATTTTTCATACTTTCACAAAAATTTGTTTAGAATTTGGGGTGCGAGTTAGATTCAAATAAATACAGTATATATATTTTGATTTTTTTGAGCTATTTCATTTGGATTTATGATATATCAAATGACTTATGGACTTATTTTCATAATTGTAAATAAATATTTTAATTTCCCATTTGTATATATTATGGCATAATCTGTAATATGAACTATTTTAAAAGTCAAAATTATCTTTAAATTCAGTTTCATGCTTTGAGAACATGTTTTAGATTATTAAATTCAATTTTATTGTTACTTTAATGAAATATTCCTTTTCATTACCATTATTTCATGATATGTATGTATTCCAAATTTTGTGTTTTGCATGTACTTTGACTTTGTAATTAGTTTTTTAAAGAAGTTTTTTGATACTTTGATGGTTTTCTTTCAACTGCAATAGTTTGTTATATATAGTCTAAGTAGGCTTTAAAATTTTATCTGTACACAATCAATGATAAAGTTGTTAAAATGTGGATTAAAATATATTTACATTTTTATAGACTTTACAACAAATTAGCTGATTAATTTATAACCAAAAGGCATTTTCAGTTAACATTGTGGCTTATTTCAAATCTTAACAAAATGCAGAAATTGAGAGGGGAGGTGTGTGAAAACGGAACATGTTGCTTTAATGAGAAGACTCTGTTTTACCCAATACAACATGAAAACTTAAGAAATATGAAGAATGAGTCATTCTGTATAACCAATGGTTAAACTAAAAGACAAAAACAGTAAATTACTAACATTAGATCTTTGAGGTTATTAGAAGAACCATCTTTACAAAATTTTTCATCGATGAAAACACTGCAGCATGTTAAGAGTCGTGCTTTTCTCTTGGCCTAATTCGTATTCGAATAGGTGTTGAAGATCTCAGAATAAGTTCTGGTGCTGGTGGAATTTTGTCTCTTTGGTCTAATGATTCAATAGTATAATTCCTTAAAATACTGGATACAATAACCTTCTCTTCCATCATTGCAAATCGTTGACCTATTAGGGGAGGAAAAAATTATGAGGCTGATTTGTTAAAAGCAACCATAAAATACTGCAAAATAAATTCACAAATGCTTTTCTGTGAATAAGTAAAGTAATCATCATTGAGTTATATTTTTTATTAATTAAAAACCACAAATCAGAATTCCATTGTAGAAATGATATTTTATTTGCTTTATTTATAAACGTTAAAGTTTAAACTAAAAGAAGCAAATTCGTGGTTTGGTTCATTGAAGTCTTTGTAAGTGTAACAACTATTTATTTTACGTTTTGGTTATGCTGGGGTAACACATATAGTTAACAAAGACAATGGTCTAAGAACATGGACGAATTTTCATAATAACCACATTATTTCATCACTTGGCATCTACTGAAGATTGGTCTGTAGAGGACACTTTTCTGCTGCTTGATACAGTCAACTAATTAAAGGAACAGTTACACTTTTTAAGCTGCTTGATACAGTCAGTTAATTAAAGGAGCAGCTACACTTTTAAAAATATTCCTGTGTTATGGTACCAAACAGTAATGAAGTTTTATAGTGCATACATCAGCTTAAAAATATTGAAAATTTATTTCTGATTCTTATCAAATTGATTTTGTGCATTTAATTGTTTTTTTCTGTTACAGT
This sequence comes from Trichonephila clavipes, assembly GCA_019973935.1. NCBI lineage: Eukaryota > Metazoa > Arthropoda > Arachnida > Araneae > Nephilidae > Trichonephila > Trichonephila clavipes. The sequence continues at coordinate 261,501 of BMAU01020577.1, forward strand.
TCCTTAATTTTTTAGGCATTTTTAAATTAAATTCTTTGATATGTATATCTATCTTTGAATTGAGTTATTATTTCAGCAATATATTGTATTTAGATGAAAAGAAAAAAATATTTTTTTAACTTAACCTGGCTAATGTAATTTTAATATTCCGAGCAATGTTTTTACATTTAAACACATAAATGTAAAATGTTATATACTTTACAACTGGCAATCAAAATCTATAATTTCATGCTCCCAATTAATTTAGATCGGCACAATTTGTGCAGAAAAACATGCTCTCCAATTTTAAAACCTAAAGTGTTGGAAAATGATTATTTTTCATGTTTAAAATTTTCGTAATGTTAAGCATATACTGAGAGATTATTAAGTTCTAAAAACTTTGCATTGAGCTCAAAATGGAGCAATAAAGGATAGCTTAATATGCTATCTTTAAACCTATTAATGCTTATTTTATCCTTTCGTTTGTGACATTCAAACAGTGGCGTAACGTAGACATTTGGATCCCCAACTTGGATTTTACAGGATAGGTACTTGGCGGCAATCAGGCTTTGCCCCCCCCCCCCGCGATGCGGGGGTATACTTTAGGCCACTGCATTTAAAGGACAATTATTTGTAGTTTGCATCCCTAACAAAATGACCGTTTATAATTTTTAGTGTAGAAAAAATATTTTCGAAAAATTTTAACTGAACAAATTTTGCTTAAAAAAACTGTGTAGACTTGATTAGTATTGAATGGGAGTCTAAAAGGACAACAAGTGCCTTTTAAACCCATTAAAAATATGACTTTTAATGTATGATAAATACATTAAATGCTCTTCTGCGTGCTAGTGAATATTTCATGAAGAGGGTTGATAGTATATTAATTTGAAAGAGTAATGGACTAAAAGAAAGTGATGCTATTTTTTAAATACTTCTAATGTGTGTGTGCACATTCTAGGTAATAAAATACATATCGAAGCTTTTTCGATTTAAGAGCTTTTGTAAAATTTCGGAAAATTAATAGTTATATAAGCACATTGTTGTGTGATCAACAAAACGTATTTGTATGAATAAACTTAATTAGAGACATTTCATGAAGACTAAATAATCAATTTTAATTCAATTAATATTTATTAGAAATCGAAAATAGTGCCTCACCGATGCAATTTCTAGGTCCTGCAGAGAACGGAATGTATGCAAATGGGTTTCGATTGGTGGAATTTTCCGGTAAGAAACGGTCCGGATCGAATTTTTCTGGAGCCGGAAATACTGATGCATCCCTGTGAAGTATATAGACTGCCACAGTACAGGAAGAATCTTTAGGTACTGAATAACCGCCTTTTTGGGAAACAGAAAAAGGACGAACATGTTATAAAACACACACTTAAACTGATATTACAAATAAAACAGTTCTCCCCCCCCCTTTTGATAATCTCTTGAAAAGGAGGATAGATTTTAATAAAATTAGGTATGTAGTCAGGTTGATGTAATAATATGAGGCTTGTGCGGAAACTAAAGATTTATACAAGATGGGAATGCAAAGAGTAATAAAATGGTTAGAAAGTGTGTTCAACAGTTCAATGATTGGTGAACCAATGTTCATAACGAAGCATGGATTGGGCGGCCTTTTGTTGTCAATGGTTTGGTTCAAAAAATGAATGAGAAAATTTATGAAAACAGACTGTAAGAGAGATATTGCTTTTTAGTCAATTTCCACAAATTTCAAAAACTGTACACTGGCGGCATCTTTCTGTATAGAGGGTAGAGAAGTTAATTTTCCGATATGAAAAATGCAAAAAATTATGTAGAAGTTTCCGACTCGCTTTTTTACGTAAAAGTAAATTTTGTTTTGACAAAGGATTTCTTCATGCAAATTTTTCGAAAACGGTACTTAGTTTCCGGACATGCCTCGTATAAAAACTACCATACAACTATTGATACTTGCACATGATCATAAATATATGGCTCATCTGCGCAGGAAATTCTAGACAGATAACAAAAAATGGATTCATATAAGGAGGATAGTACCCTCTTTCAAATGCTCTGCTTTCTTAACGCAAATATTTGCTGGAAATTATAGGTTGCTTATTAGCACTCTTCCATCAAAGGTGTGCACATGTTTGTTGCAGAATGAAGACGAATTGCATTTGTTCTCTAAAGAGTATCTCAAATACGTTTTTATAGGGTAAGGTCAATTCTTCCGGAAAACATCCTCAATTTTCAAAAATTTAACGGCAAGGTGATCCCTATTTAAATGAGGAGCAGTAAAAACGATTAAAACTACAACATTCAGTGGTGCGCTACCTGGATCTACACCTAGATAGCGGCTTAACCTACAGGAAACACATCAGACTATTTTGCGGACAAATTCTGGGTTAGAATTCATTTAACCACCTCCCTTATTGGGAGAAGTTCACCTCTGCCTTTTTTTTGGAAGATAAAGTTATTCTTTACAAGCAAATTTTTCGCCCAATAATAGCTATGCTGTTCCCATCTGGGGGAATGCAGCCACCACGCGCATGAAGAAAATTCAAATTGTTCAAAATAAACTTCGCATCATAAACAAACGCACCTTGGTACGTTAGGAATGATGTGATACATAACGACCTACACTCTGAGCCGATTTCTAATTACATCACTGAGCTATCTAGAAATGTTTTTTAAATCTATTGAAACTCATGACAATACAATTATTAGAGCACAAACATTGTTTACTTATCCACATCATAAAATTAACTATGCGTACTCATCGACGAAGTGGAGAAATCCCTTTCATCCCCGTAACACTACAAAAACACTCCTTCAAACACACAGACAACACATTCAGCTTCTGTATTGCATCTTAGACTGGGTCAGAAGGGGTGAACTGTTACTGACCGTTCCCCATACTCATTGACATCTTCGGTAATCCCGTCTCGCCTGATTCGCCCGTTTTGCAATGATTATTTAGTGTATATATGTTTATTAATATACGTTTGCGGAGGGGATTCTGTTTCGTTATAAATACAAATATATCCCTTTCTTAAACTATTAAGACTTAAAGGCTTGAAATTTATTATGTTTCTTCTGTTGAGGAGGGATCCCAAGGAGGGTTACCGAGACGTTAAAGATAAAAAAAATTCCCATTTTTCAACTATTAGACTTACAGACAAGAATTTTGGAGAACAGAACGAATTTTGCGGAAACCAACTCCCAAAGAGAACTAAGGGGGAGTAAGGGCATTATAGAATTTTTTTTTAATTATTAGACCTGCAGACTTTGAATTTGTTAAGCGTGTTTATTTTGTTCAGTTGAGATTGACTAAAAATGGAGTTTGCTGAAACTGATCCCAAAAGGAAGAGTTTAAACGAATAATATATAACTTTTATTAGTTTCCTTTTAAAGTGAAAATGCAAGGTCTATGAGAAAAGTTTTCAATGCAAGCGAAGGCTTAACGCTATGACTTAGATAATAATAACAATAGCCAACCAATAACAATTGAACAATATCATGAACTACCCAGCGAGGCGGCCGAGTAACAGCTAGTCTACATATATGTTATATATTATAACTAGCCATTACCCACCCGCTTCACTGGATATTTCACAATGTTATATAAATGTATACTGTTTACATATATATGAATTATTGATATCTAGCATTAAGAATTCGATTGTATTGAAAAATATATTTATAGCTGTAACTCTCGCCTCTTGATATAAAAAGAACATAAATTATATCTATAATTTCTATTTATATCTAAAATAGAAGTAGAAAGATTTTTTGCGCTCACTTAACCTAATAATCAAGTGGATTTCCACCAAAGCAACTTTCAGTAGATCTCTACTCCATAAAATAATCTGCGTGCTAAATTTCAAGTCTAAATCTAACAGAGCAAAAACGGAATTTTTATCATCAATGCCTCGTTGAGCGGATTCCAATTCAACAAAAGAAGCATGCAAACCAAATTTTAGCAGTTCAAAAACGGGAATTTTGTCTATTAATACGCCCCAATAACTCTCCCCGCTTCCCCTTGGAGTTGATTTCCGTAAAATCCATTCTTAGTGGAACTCTATTCAACTAAAGAAACGTGCTCAACAAATTTCAAGTAACAACAGGAATTTTTCTATAACACGCCTTAATCCCTCGCAACCCCACTCCTTTGGGGGTCCGTTTTCGCAAAACTCTTTGTAAAAGGAACTTTATTCCATGAACGGAACATGCCTTCTAATTTTCAAGCAGGTGGGTCTATTAGTTGAAAAGCGGAAATATTTATCTATTACGTCCCTTAATCACCCTCAGTGACCCTTGGGGATCAATTTTCCCCAAAACTATTTTGTAGCGGATCTCTACACCATGAAAGGAATCCGCTTACAAATTTTAAGACTGTACATCTAATAGTTTAAGAATGCAATTAATTATATATAACGCCCCTTAAGCCCAGGCAACGCCACTTAGGAATTTCACAAAACCCATTTTACAGCAGATCTCTACTCAATGAATGGAATCTGTTTACTCAATTTCAAGATTTTACGTCTAATGGTTTAAAAAAGGAGTTAATTGCCTATAACGCCCCTTAATTCTCTACAACACCACTTGGGAATCAATTTTGACAAAATCCATTCTGTAGCGGATCTCTACTCTGTGAAAGGAATCCGCTTACCAAATTTCAAGACTGTACGTCCAATAGTTTAAAAATGGAAATAATTATGCATAACACCCCTTAAGGGCCCTCAACGCCCCTCGGAGGTCGATTTTCGTAAAAATCATTACGTAGAGAATCTCTACTTTATGAAAGAAATCTGTGTACCAAGTTTTTTTTTCAAGATTGTACATCTAATAGTTTAATAATGGAAATAATTATCTATAACGCCCCTTAAGCCCCCATAACGTCCCTTGGGATTCGATATTTGCAAACTCTGTTCTTAGCTGATGTCTACTCCATGAAGGGAACCTATCTACTGATGGGGGCCGCCTTTCCATAAGGATTACAACAGTAATTTGTATATCGGCCCTGTTGTTGTTTACAAGCAGAGGAATTTCTGGGAGTGCCTCTCACCCCACCGAAAAGGGTGACGCATTTCCACGCCTGGAAGAAGGCAATGTACCCATAAATACATCATGGTATGGGTTTGGGAATTTAGCGTTTTGGGAGTCATGGACCGCGGGAAGATATCCCCTCCGCTGACTTCAGACCAATCAGAAAAGCTGATTGTGGAAAAAGAACCTATACAGAGGTAAACCGCCGCGAAATATAAGCGCATGCACGACGAATTTAGTTCTGACACGAATTTTATCACTGATTTTGGTCTGACGACCCTTTGACAAAATGCCGCGATTGGAGAATCGCGAGATGGCCACACCCTCTCTCAGATCCTAAATCAGTTAGTGATAATGATATCTTTAGTAATTAACGTAATTTAAATGTTTTGTAAATAAATTCTGTAATTTCTTTTTAATTTAGTGTCCGTTTTATTTGTCTTTAATGATGTCTAAGCTATATAGTGTGACGCCAAATGTTAATTTAGAACCTGGGTATTAAAAAATGGATAATAAGAATAAATTAAATTAACTTAAGTTAACCGGGCGTTGCATTATATGGTACCGTGACCAGGATTTAAAAATTTTTTTTCTTTGCACAATTTTTTTTTTTACATCCTTTGAGTTAGAATTTTTTTTACATTTTTTTTTGTAAACGTTTCTTGATGGATCATCAGGACAAATTTTCATCTCGTGTGCTACTGTGTATTTTATGTATTGCTTGAATTTGATACTGTGAATTTTTTTTTTTCTTGCAGTTTTGTCAGAAGTCCGGGGTGCAACGATGACGCAGGTACTTGTGCTCTTTAATTTTTTTTTTTTTTTCTCCTTCAATATTGATGTGAATTTTTTTCTCTATGCATGTATTTACGCGAGAGCCGATTAGCTAAAAGTTTCATTTAAATTTAAGAGTTCATGAATTTCGTTGCCTTGCACGAGTGCTTGAATTTTGTTTTAATTTAACAAATAGAAATTTTGGTCTTAACTAATAATTAACAAATATGCCACGTACACGACAATCAGACTTTGACGCAAACGGCGTTCGAGAAATTTAATCTAATTTCTAATCCAATGTACGACGGAGGTGAATCGTTAGAATTCGCAGGTTCTTGGGAAAATTGATGTTGCGAATTTAGGCAAGTGGTCAAACGATGAGAAAGTAACAATTCTAAAATTAAAATTAACGGGAATAGCTGAGGAATTTTTTCTATCCGACCCAACACATAGTCAATTGACAGAATATAACGATATCGCAAGAATTCTTATTGAAGATTCGAAAAAGCTGTACCTTTATCAACGCGTCTCCAATTATTTTCATCGTGTATCCAGGGTCCTTCGGAGAGCGTACAGGAATTTGCAGCACGCATCAATAAACTGGGAACACAGATTTTCCAGTGTTCAAAATGTGAGAAATGCGAATGACCAATTGTTGCAATCTCGGTTTATAAGTGATTTAAGAAATGACATACGCCGAAACTTTGAATTTAGAGCAATCAATCAATGCGGTGATAGAAGAGCAGAACATGAAATTAAACCAAATAGCTAGCGAAGAGAGATGTCGTCCGCACAAACGGAAAATCCAGTTCTTTCAGCATTAGCGGATAGATTACAAGAAATAAATTTAAGGGTCGGCCGTCTACAAGAGGAGTGCAGTTACAGCTCGTAAATCAGGTGGGAACTATTTTAACAGAAAAGAGAACGTTTTCAAGTGCTTCTATTGTGGGACACAGACAGGCGGAATGAATAGGACGAACGCGCTGCCCGTTACCAGCCCCCCGGAGACCAGTAGCCCCAGGCCAGGAGGGAGGCAAGCCAGGGAATCTGTTCCGCGACAATTACGCAGCCCCAGGCATTGTGAGAGCGACACAAATTCTGAGAATAGGGTTTTCAACGTTTTCGCACAAATCAGAATTTAAACTCATGGAGAAAGCCGTATTTAGATTTTTTTCTAGAGAAGCGGTTTTCTCCGATTCAATCTCGAGATAAAATAGTCTACCAATAATAAATGCAAACGTTAAACATGTTTTTTTAATTGACACAGGTGCATCCGTATCTTTAATGTCTAATTCTTTGTTCACTAAAATAAAAATGATAACTTTAGGGAATTTAATGTTTCAATTCAGATTAAAGCTGTAAGTGAGACACGGTAGAAATTATTGGTTGCATGAAATACAATTGTCATTGGGGGTTCAATTTCGACATATTTTTTTAAACTAAACAAGAGATTGATAATTATTCCTGCAGTTTTAGATATAGGAAAAAAACCGTTTATTAATTCATAATTTTTCAATTCCGCTTATTCATTATTCACTCCCCACGCGAGTGGAGCTAAACACAAAACGGTGGGTCCCCATTCGGTCACAAATGTTCGCATACATGTTGAAACATTATTCGATCCATCACTATTCGATCAGCAAAGTCGTTACCACAGACAAATGACACCATCTTAGAAATTAGGATTCAGATAACATAATCAGGGTCTCCTTAACAAGAACATGAAAATAATTACAGTCAATAATTACGAAGACTTTTCTTCTGATTTTCCGGTTTCTCAAGATATTTTACCCCCACTCACGGAGAAAGATTTCAATCTTTCAGGTTTGGACAATAAAATCAAAAACAGTTACGCACAAAAGTGCTTTCGCTCGCTCTACGGTAGAATTATCCGCAGCCGTTGAGCAACAGAATCAGTTTGCAGGTCATTAAATGTCCAATTTATAAGATTCCATTCAATTTAAGAAACCGACGTCAAATAGCAGCGAAAAGGCGGGATCGAAATCCCCCGGCATTGTTTGTCAAACAGAAAGAAAACCTAGTTTTAGATTTTCGAAACTCAACGAAATAATGACTCAGGATTTTGTCATTCCAACACGACATCTATGAAACTCAGGTTCAAACTATTTTTCGGCGTTAGACATGAAGTCAGCATTTAATCAAATTCCACTACACTTTGCGGACAGGCATAAGACGGCATTCTCTACTCCCGACGGTGATAAGTATCAATTTAACAGATTATGTTTCGGCGCTAAAGTTCAATCAATCCAGAGGTCAGATTTATTACACCACGGACTTTGGTTTATATAGATGACATTATTTTATTCCTAAAACTGAAATTTTCACTGAACGCTCCTTAAAATTGTAAATGTGGTTTTTAACGAAAAGTTGTAAATTTTTCGTTTGTGGAACAGGCACTTATAGATAAAGAAGTCCGTATCAATTAATGAGTTTCCAGTTGATCAAAACAAATTAAATCTTTTTAGGGTGCTGTAATTTTTACAGGAGAAACATGTTAACGAATCTATTGAGAAAAGACACTCCATTTGAGTGGCATCCGAAACGCAGGAGGCATTTGATGATATTAAGAAAGCCATATTGAATCCACCGGTCTTGGCTGTCAAAACCGTTAACAACGGACGGCATAGGGGCGTTTTCAAAAATATTAACAGTCTAGTTAGTGTTATTGGGTATGTGAGATACAAAGCTGCATAGATGGTTTTGTGTATTGTGGAGCACAATTGATTTCGCACCAGTTAGTGTTGTTGAGGCATAAGATGAACGGAGATTCTTCATCGAGGAATCCTGATGCTAATTAGAGGATTTTCGATGAATTGAGTTAGCGGTATTGTTGTAAATCGAGGATCTTGTGTTTTTTTTTTTTCGTGTTTGTATATTTGTTGCGCGTATAGTGAAACAATTTTAGTTTTTTTTTATATTATTTGGCTTGTGGATACATTGTATTACGAGGATTGTTAAAAGTTATGTTGATTAGTTAAGCGATATTTTTTTATATTGAAACTGTTTAATTCTGTGTAACACTTGCAATAATTTTCTTTTAGTTAAATTTTTTACTCTGTATGTATCGCCTCATATGACTTGGGTTGCATATCAATTTTATGTTTTAAATTTTTTTTTTCTGAAATTTTCAACTGCACTTGTGATTTCTGGAATTCATTTCTCAAATGGAAATTCAAATGTATTGAAGGTGGAAGAATTTTTTTTTCTCTTTAAAGTTTCTTTAAGCAATATTAATCGTTATAGTTATTTTTTTTTACAATCGGATTTGCAAAATTTTTTTATCTTAAATTCATTCTATCTCTTGTGTGCGTTTGCGGCATGCAGCAAATCGTTTACAGGAAATGTTTTTTTTGTGTTGCATTTGTAAACAGTGGGGGTGTCACATGCGACTCCAGTTTGCGATTCTAAATTTAATCACAGTAATTTTTTTCTTAATTTGAACAGTTTTCTCAGCACAGGTTATAAATTTTTTTTTATCATTTATTGATTAGTTAATTTTTATAAAATTTTAATTTGCAAATCTGAATTAATTCCGTTAAATTTTTTTAAACTTTTATTTGTAACCAATGCTTTTAGTGATTTTTTTTAATTTCTTAGGCTACCGCATTCTATGAAGTTACAAAAATTTTTTTTTCTCCATTGCACAGATCGTTTCAATCTCTAATTTTTTTTACTTTTAGCATTAAATATTATCAGCCTGAGTATGAAAGATCCCAGTTTTTTTTTTTTTTTTCCATTCATCCAACTGCCCGCCACCTGAGCGCCACGCTTGAATTGGGTAAAACGGCGTTTATTTCTTATCAATGTATTTTGTTCAACACATTTTCTAAACGTGTTATTTGTCTTAATATTTTTTATTATTTAGTGGCACACGATTCTTTGTGATTGTTTAATTCTATTGTCTATTGTCTATTTGTCAAAGTGTCTGTGTCTGATGTTTTTGTGAATTGTTTGGGGTGATCCATTCAGTAAAATTTTTTTTTCTCCTCTTCGTACATTAACGAAACTCATTTGGCTCACGGAATAGGTTGAACTTCTGAAAATTTTTTTTTAAACACAAGTCTTCAAGGGTGGTCACAAAGGGCCAAGTTTAATTTTTTTTCTCAAACTGTTGTACTGGGAGACAAGGTTTTTGTTTTTTTTGCAGTTTAGCAGATTTCTTTTAGCAATATCTGAGAGACGATGGATATTTGCATGGACAGAATTTTTGAACCAGGAGTCTCACTCATAAATATACGTTCTTTTTTTTATTATTATTCAAAATAGAAAGTTGTAGCAATCGTTTTTGCATTAATGCATTTTTTAAAGTTCGTTATTATCATTCATGTAAACCGCCGCTATGCGAATTTTATTGTTACTTTGACAAAATGCCGCGATTGAGAATCGCGAGATGGCCACACCATTTTTTTTTATGGTGAGCTTCGAATAAATGTTTTGTAACAGAAGGCTTTTTAATTTAGTGTCCGTTTTGTTGTAACCTTAAGCTATTTTGTTAATTTAGAACCTGGGTATTAAAAAATGGTAAGAATAAATTAAATTAACTTATAGCGTTGCATTACTACCAATTCTGTAGATTTAATAATTTCAGTGGATTTGATTCTAATAATTTCTTTGATTTTTCTTCGATCTTTTTTTGAAATTAATGTAATACACAAAATATTGTTACATACTTACATATAGTAGTGTCTTCAGTGATCCGACGAGCTATTAAAGGAACAGATGGATATAATCTTTGAGATTCCTATGGGATCGTGAAATAAATTTAGTAATATATTATAAGCTATACAGAATTATAAGAATATATACCATTAAAGAATTTCTTAAGAAAAATACGAATAATTTTAATCCATCACAATTCTTAAAAAGTTCAAGTTTTAAAAGCAGAATTTGTCATTTATCATATTGAATATTTTCTATCCATCTGTTATTCATTTGCTTATTGTATAGGGAGGAATTTAAAAGATTATAATGTAGTTTTTCTGAAACTGTGGGGTGCTCCCCCTCGTAATTATCCCATATAGGGGGAGCGAGCATGTCGAAAAAAAACATAATTTAAAAATATTATTAATTTACTGAAAGCTAGCAAAATAAAATACACATTCAGACATAATAAAAATTAAATACACATTTACACTGATATAATATACACATAAATGTATCAAAACTGCACACAATGCTTTTGATAATTAAAGGAGACACAGTACGAGAGATTCAATTCATAAAAATCGGTCAACAAAATCAAGTCTTATTTTTTTAAAATAATTTATTCTTTATATTCTTTTGTATAACCTCACAAAATTTGAAAGCTCTAAACTTTAAAAACACAGAATTATGATAGCTTTTACTTTCGTTTTTGTTTACTTCTCTATGGCAAATCAAAACTTTAAACTGACTTATCTCAAAAAGATAATATAACTAGTTTGTCTTCATTTAAAATGCTAAGGCTTTTTTCTATTGTCCCTAATGCTTTAAATTTATTTTTGCCTATGCCTTAGTACATGTAACAAAAGTTGGTATGCATTTCTGAATCAAAGCAATACTTATTTTTTAAAAAAATAATTGAACTTAGAATTTATCATTTTTTTAAGGAATTTTCAATAAGCAATCATAAAGAGAAGTATTGTATGAATATCAATCATGTTATTGCAAAACCTATACCAACTTTTGTTATACACATTTTGATGTACTTGTTAATCAATTTTCATGCGTGTATGTCAATTTTTGTAGGGGATGAGTAGCATTTTATATATAAAATCACTTCACAAGTTTTAAGTTTTTTCTTTAAAAAATTAGATGGCTAGTTTTTTATGAACTTTTGAGCTCTCAAAATCTGTTTTACATAGTATACACACATAGGAGACAACCAAAAAATTTTGAAAATCCTTAAACTAAAAACTTTTGCGTAAATCGTACCATGTCCCCTGAAAAATACTATGGACAAGTGTAATAATTATCCTGACCACTTGGGCTTGTCATATATAAAATTATATACAAAATTTAATTCTTATCTTGATAAATTTGTGCGTTTATAATTAAAATTATGTTGTAGTCTTAGCGCGTCTGAACACGCAGTATATTATTATTGAATTCAATGTATTGTTATTTTACGGAGAGGAGGGGTACGTGATGAAAATTATGATTCAAAATTGAGTCACAAATATTGAAAGTTTGAGAAGCATTGTTATAATGGATAGATTTTTTAAAGTTCATTGTTAATATACGAACATACCAATATATTTATCGATTATAGGAATGTACCTAAAGTGAATCTGACTATGCATATAGACCACATCAGAAACTGGTGAACAACTAGGCAGAATCTATTATCTGTAATCAGATTCAAAACATCGAAGCAGGGAAAGACCTGATTGTAACCAATTTGTTACATTCAAAAGGAATAATATTAATAATGATAAATAATATAAACTAAAAGTATAGATATAAATGCATATATTATATAAAATACTTTTATATACATAATGATATCAACAACAACAAAAAAAATCTAAATAATGACATATATTTTTATTATTTATATGAAGTTGGGAGTAGTGCCCTCTGCGTGTTCAGAAATTGAATAATTAATAAGTGAATAGAAATTTCATGAAAAAAAAATCCAAGTTAAACAAATTATAATTTTTTTTTGAACAGGAGTACTCTAAATGTAAAGAAATAGTGAATTATTTGAATAATGCATTAAAAAAATTGTTCGAAAGGTAATTTTTTTATAAAAATTTAAATGGGTATTTTTGTTTTATAAGTAGTACCTACGTTCTTTATCGTAATTTTTGATTTTAACTGGGTTTTTTTTTGTAACTTGACATTTATTAAATTGAATATAATTAATAATTATATTTCTGTTGATTCCAATATGGCTCTTTAATAATATTCAATTTTTAGTCTTTTTTGTGTGTGCCTTTTATAGCAGATTAAGTAATCTTTCAACTTTGATATCTTGAAAGTTTGTATTATTACGACTATTGTTTGTGTGTGTTGGAATCAAATTAAAATAGTTTAGATAAAAATTTGTATTCAGTTTAAAACCTTTATTTTTTTTAAAAAAAAACATCTATGTATGTCTATAAATAGTAAGATTCATTGTCTATATAGTCATGTTGCTAAAAGTACAAATAAATATTAGCTAGATAATTTCTTTGCTCATACACCTTGTAATAATCCTTTAACCTGTTTATGATTATTTATACTGTAGTATAAATAATTAAGTATAATTTTCTGTTGTAGAACAAGTTTTGTAAGTGAGTAAAATTTAACAGTAATCATTATATTATTAAATTTATTTTTATTAACAATTTGTAATAGTATTTTAACCATATTATTGATATTAATAGATTTGAAAAGATTTTCAGAATCAAAACTGTAAACATAATGATTTTTTATACTGTTGGAGTATTAAGTTTATTTATAGCGGCTTAATCAATATCTCAAAGCCCTTTTCTAAATTTGTGATGGTGTGTGTATTATTTCCATTCTTAACTATTCATAACTTAATAGAAATTCTGTGAAATTTAGAAACTAAGAAAATTTGTGGGTATTTCGAATTCTTTATGCAGGAATTCGTAAATATAAAGTTTTTATGTAAAGCTGAAATGTGGTTATAAATTGTTGATTTAATAAAAGGTGTATTATTTTGAAAATATTTATCTAACAATGTAAAAATTACAATCATAGTTACAAATTATAACACAGTTTCGGTACTTTATCAACACAAACTGTTCACAAACTTTTTGGAGCTCTTTAATCTTTTGTTTAATGTCTTTGAAAGTTATAGTTTTCTCTGTCGTACAATGAAATTTCTTCAGGTGACGTTTTGCATGACGTTGCAATAGAAAAACCGTTTCTTCTTTTATTTTTGAACATCAGTGTATGATTACACAAATTGTAAGATAGTTTTAATAATCAATTTTACCTTTAAGACACATTCTAGGTATTTCATGTCTTTGAGATCATCCGTTTCAACAGGTCTTTCAACATCATCCCCAAATATACGATCAAGTTCTTCATGAATTTTGTTCTGAACATCCTTGTGTAGACCAATCATGTACAAAGCCCAGCTCATGCCCATTGCAGTAGTGTCATGACCCTAATGGTAAAAAAAAAGATATGAATTATAACCAGAAAATATTTTAAAATTTTATTAGGAACATATATTGACATATTACATATTTCACACTTGTTTCTGTAGCTTATAATTTTTATACAAGTAAAGAATGCAGTGGCGTACAAAGACTTTCTTATGTGGAGGGGGACTACATTCTAAAAAATAGGTAGACGAAAGCCTCGAGTGGTAAAAAAAAAATTGTTGATCTGTGGGTTAAGGGTGTGGTGTTGAACCATCTTCCCTCTTATGTATGCAACTGAAGGAATACAATTCTGCAAAAACTTTTACATGTTCTCTAAATCATTATTCTTCTATTTTAAGTACGGGATTTACGATACTGATTCTTCGAGTTTTTTCGCCCATAGAATTTACCGTTATTGGTGAACACGAATAATGTCTCACAAGCACTCACCCAATTTCTCAACGGTTTTCTATATATTTATATATCTATATATATATATATTCTACCCTTCTTGACAACCAATACATACCTCTCTTCTTTCTTCACATTTGCTCGATGTACCATGCAGCTTCTGAACCGTTTGTATTTTCAGCCATTCAAAGTTTTCAAAAATTTTCATTTAAGAATTATTTTACACTGAAATAACTAAATAAAGGAGGATGTTTGCTTGGATACATAATTATTTTAGCTAACTGAAACAATTCCTAATTATTCTGGAATAAATAAGATTCTAGGTCGTTGAGATTAAAACAAAGGGACTTAAATATTCCTACAATAAAAAAAATATTAATTACAAAACAAAGCTGAATAGTAAATATCTGTACGAAGAGGTTATTAAAATCAATACATTATTAATATGATATACACTACGTGAGAGACATTGGAAATGCAACATCAAAAATGAGTGAACAGAAGATTATGTAAATTTCAGAGTAGATGCTTCACATTGAGTAAGCAAACGATGTAAAATACCCTGCATTCTGGCACATTGATAGAAGAGAAGACGCATGCAGAATGGGTAATACCCATGAGGTTATTTTGACCATATACGAGGCGTGTTTGTAAAGTAAGTACCGTTTTTAAATTACGCTGCCGCAGCGCTGCGGTCGCCATTTAGCGCATGCGCGTCGTGTAGCTACATCTGTTGGGAAGCCACAGACGCCATTTTGGAACCATCCGATCGAGTCTACATCTGTTTGCGTGATCTTAAAATGCCTCCACCTATTGAGAAACCCGCCGACTGCGAAGTGCGTGCTGTAATACGGTTTCTCTGTGCTCAAGGCTTCAAATCAGTTGACATTCATCACCAAATCAGTGAAGTGTATGGTGAAAACATTATGAGTGATGGAATGGTGCGGAAATGGGTTAGGGCCTTTAAAGAGGGCCGCACAAACATTCATGATGAGGAACGAAGTGGGAGACCTTCAGTCATTACCGATGAACTGATTCAAAAAGTGGACTGTAAAATGAAAGAGAACAGACGATTCACGATTTCATCCTTAGCTGAAAAGTTTCCTGCTGTCTCAAGAAGTGTTCTTTACGAAATTGTGTCCGAACGTTTAAATTATCGGAATTTGTGTTCACGCTGGGTGCAGGCTTCAGGCGGCAAGCTTCTTTGACGATGGCATACAGAAACTGGTCCCAAGATACGATAAATGCCTCAATAGTAATGGGAATTATGTAGAAAAGTAGAGTAAAGTATGGCCTTTCAAGTAAATAAATTATTTTTGGAAAAAATTTACTTGTTGTTTTTTTATGTCAAAACGGTACTTACTTTAAAAACACGCCTCGTACATCGGTTTAGAAATTTTTTTATTCATGTCCCTCTTGTAATAGCAGAGAATTCCAGTCCGACGGCAAAGAAGGTAGCTCCAGCAGATGGATGGTTTTATGAGGAGCATGTCATTAGGACCGCGTAGGGCAGTTTGATACATGCATCGAATCCCAAATGACACTCATCAAGCAGCGTCCACGGTGCTGTGAGAAAGATAATTGGAGCGAAAGCATGAGACTAGTTTGTCGAGTACTTGTGTGCGATGAGAGTGATGTCAGTATGCGTGGATCGACTCATCAACTGATGGGTAACAGGAAGCAACTTTTGCCGACATTTTATAGCATGTTCAAGACACCATTGATGTTCTCATATCGACCAACATCATTGCCTGTAGATTAGTTTATAGTAGGCGTTCGACCAACATCATTGCCTGTAGATTAGTTTATAGTAGGCGTTCGTTCAGAAAACTGCCATTGACTCCCACAACACAGACGACTGTGATTGCAATGGTGCCGGGGTAAGACAATGAGGATGACGGGATGGAACAGGGTCGTGTTCTAAGACGAGAGAGTCGCGCTTCAGTTTTTCCGATAATAGTCACCGTGTAAGAATGCGGCATCGACATGATAATAGGTCAAATTTGATGCTTGTCTGGAAAACCCTATCACGCGACAACACGGCATCATGATTTTTGACATTATTGAGTACGATAGCAGGTCATTTTTGGTTCGTATTTAGGGCTCTATGATGTTCTAACGATACTGAAGTGAAGGGCTGCATTGGTGACACTCCTGTTCCTTTTATCATCCAAATAACATCTGAAAGCCCGTATTAGCTAACGTGATCTGCTTCCCGTATTTTTGTTGTCTACACATTCTTCGAACTTTCCTCCCACTTCTAATATTCAATCGTCCCCATTTGTAATACAAGTAAGGGATGTAGCCGGTGGCGCACACAAGGGGGGTGGGGTCCTGGGCGTCCGGCCCCCCCAAAGCCCTTGATTTATTTCCCGATTGATTATAATTCTAAGTATATAGTACAAAAAATTTAATTATTTGTTATTAATGATTAATTTTATTAATTATTGCTAATTATTTATTCAATAATTAGTTTTTTTTACTGTATTTTGTTCCCGAAAATCGACAGAATCAAAAGGAGCATGATACAAGAATAGTGAAATTTCGACCCCGGACCCCCCCACTTGAAAATTCCTGTGTGCGCTACTGAATGTAGCTAATATGAGGTCAAAGCCTAGAGAAATTTAGCGTACATCAATACATCTACACAGCCGATCTTCAATTGCACCGGGATTGGAACCCTCGACTTGACAAAAACAGAGCCGAACTTGAGTTTGCGACCATATTTACTTTTACTTTTCATTTATTTTTCAGCATCCGGTGAGAGGCTTCTTTTGAATAGAATTTAACTTTTATGAACTTCTCAGCAATTCCCAAGAATTTTTTTTTTGCAGGAAGAGGGAGAGTCCAAAGTGAGGGACCATTTTGTATTTGTAAATTTTTACCATTTATAAATTGTCTTCTTGGAGGGCTAGTTTGTTGTTGGAAACCTTTTGAGGGATCTCAATCCTCTAATGTAAGTGAGACCATGAGTTTTAGTTTTCTGATTCTAATTCACAAATAAATTTTTGTAGTCACTGTCATATTTGGATAATTTGGGGACAGCGAGGTTTGCAGAACTCTAGTATAATGATATATTTTTACTTCCGACTTTCTTTCAAAAGGAAATTTTTCAAATGAAGGCATGCAAATATATAAAAAAAAGTTATTCTTCAATATCACATGAGTATATTTTTTCCAAGGAACCAGCAAATGTGTGTGTACTTATTAAGCTAAATTATAATCAAAACTTATCTTTTTAACTAAGTTTGCTAAAAATGAAAATTGTTCATTGTAAACGAAAATTCTTTTGCGAAAAGCACTTTCCAACATCTTAACGATTACGGTGTCGCTCTACTGGTGAGTGACTCAGTTTTCGTCACTCGCGTCATCTGCTACCAAAAATAAAAAATACCATCCCTCAAAATTTTCTTCCTTGGGTACGAGTTCATGTGGCCATAGCCTAAATTCGGCCCTGTTGTAGTAATTTCTTTTAAAAAAAATTAATCTGCACTTTATAGTAACTACAAAAATTATATATTTTTGTGATAAACCAAACTTCGCCGTAATTATGAAGCAATATCTTAAAGTATACTTCATAGTAACTCTATAGCCAAACTGCAAAGGGAAGGGAATGTAAGGGTGTGGTGGTGTTTTCCATTCACTCGACAGAGAGAAAGTCTATGCAACCTATTAAGAGTTTCCCGTGAGATGTGGGATCTCGGGTATTCATGTAAAGTGCAATTGTAATAATGTCCTCTATATCTGTAAAGCTTGTTATAGAGGACGTTATTTGACGAATGCCATCCTGTCTAAACAAAACAAAATAACAACTGATGATAAAATAAACACGGATCCAACATCCGAGAAGTGAGGATCTAACAGTTATTATATAATAATTCGCAGTAATTACAAAAATATGTTTACTTCAAATGCAAACGTATCAACTTCTTCTCTAATATCTTCTTCGGTTAGAGTCCTCGTTCTAATGTGATGTTCCAAAAGCAAATCCATTAGTGCCATCCTTTTACTTTTTCTATCAATATCCGGGTCACCACTTAAAAGTTTCCTCTTCTTCTCTTGAATAACCTGAAAAATAGAATTGAAAAAAAAGAAATCACGAAAATTGCACCAGTAGTTTTTGTTGAGAGAAGAAGATGACAATTTTTTCCCAGAATATGCTTTGGAATGAGTTATAAATTTTACTTACATAAGCCAAAAATTTATTTTTAATTTATCTTGACTTTTTCAGGAAGAACCCAGAAAAGTATACCGTAAAAAATTATTGGTATGAGATTTATTTTTATACTGACATTAAATAAAATATTGATAATGCTTAAAAATCATAATTAAGTAAATCTGATGAATTAAATTCAAACGTTATTAAATATTTAGTTTTTATGAACTAAATACTTAATAAAACAAGGCAAGACAAGAAAAGAATTATAAAACTTACACCTAATGTAAAGTTATGAAGTATATTGATATGATTATTTAGTTCTTTTCCTTTTTCCATGAAATTAAAGAGGAAATCAAACCAGTACCAACTACTCAGCATTCTTTCCATTATGATTTCCCCTGCTCTAAAAAGTAAAATAAAACTTATTTTTAGAAAACAAATCAAATAACTGATACACATAAGTAACATCAATGATTACAATTAATATTAAATTACATAAACTGCAAACATTTATTTTTCTTAAGATTATTTGAAAAGCCAAAAGAAGCAGGTTTTTATGATAAAAATTTGAAAAGTGAGTCCAAATTTCAAAGCAGTTTTTAAATTAAAAAAAATGTCAAATATTTTAAACAATCAAGTTCATTTTTCTTGTTCAGATTTCATGCAGTATGGAAGCAAAGCTCGCTGGTTTGTGTAAAAACCTTTGATACTGAAATATGTCAAGAACAGAGACAGATGACGAAATAGCAGTTCTTAAAATAACGCAGCAACTGTATCACAAAATTCTTTTTAATTTCTTTCGAATGCCTAAACATGTGTTAACTACTGTAATATGCATTGGTACAGGGTGTTATCGAATTCGACTGACAAATTTAGAAACATGATAGTAGTTAGCCTGGGGACGACAAATCAACATAGAAAATGAGGTCGCAAACCAAATTTAGTCGATGAAAATAGTGATAATAGTAGCCATTGAGAGGATGAAGGTCCAGACGAGGTGATTGGCCAAACGAATACGGAGACATACATGTACAGCCCGAACACTTCAATGGCGCAAAATACCTTGATTTCTTACTGAAAGTCCTCTCGAAGTTTCTGCAGGTAGTACCGACCACTGCTCACCACAACGTGTGGTTCATGCACGATGGTGCACCAGCACATTTTTGATTGCTGTGCTTGACCAACCCCATGCTACATATCCCGGGAGATGGATTGAACGCAGCAAATTTGTTGCTTCCCTCCACACTTCTCAGACCTCAATCCCTTGGACTTCTTCTAAAGCCATCTGAAATCCCCCAATGTTAATAGAAAGAGACCCAGAAGAACATATATACTTCTGGACTCTTACAATCCCCCCCCCCTTACGTTAAATTTTGTCATTCCCTTGTGGTGAATGACCCCTCTGCTAAATTTTATTCATTTCTCTTAAATCTTATTATTCTGCAACCCACACAGGCAACATGACTTTTAACTTTCCGTGACTCCAGGGCAGCCAATAGAGTGTATCAGTGATAACTGATACCTCTCATCCAATAGCAGACGAGTCTCTCGACTGTTTGTCATGAAAAATTCTTACCTCTTCGTTTACCGTCGAAGCAGTCGTCATAGCCACATCCCCTTCTCCTTCCGTGTCCACCAACCAGGAAGCTCCCTCTCGATTCAGGCCACTAAACATCAAAGCCCCAATACTATTTGACAAGCGATGGAGAAACGCATCGCGTTCCATTTCTCAATAATGTCCAGCGTCGCACCTGAAATCCCTTGTGTATGAGACAACAGTGGCTACAGCGGAGGATTTCACTACAATTATCATTGTCGCTTCAACTGACATCACCAGCACTCAGGATTTGTTTGACAATCCTTTCATTTTCCGTTCCGACAATCCTTTGTCCATCGGTGTCGGCTGTGCTATGACAACAAACACATCCTGTGGTAATCACTTGTAGTTGCCTTTCTGATGTCGAGCTGTCATGTATTGTTCGTATTATAAACATGTTTACCTCTAATAAATGTATTTCCTACCTCTTATTGCCCCTTTTCATTTCCCTCGACATCACACTTTTCATAGTTATTTCTGTAAATTACTCCGTTTAAACGTGGTTTGCGACCCCATGACCCCTTTTTTATGAAGAAACCTGAAGTGTACGTGTGTAATGATCTTATATTTTAAAGTAGTTTATTCGAGGTACTATCCCAAGTTTTCGAAGGAGTCGTATACTTCTAGAACTACAACCTTTTAAGGTTACTTCGTTCGGAACCGTGATTTTGCAAAAGCGTATAAATGGATAATATTTAGTGTCTCTTAGATTGGAAAACGTATATAAAATTGTTTTAAGAATATTATTACAATAAAAAATTATTTAAGTATAATATTTTGAGAAAAAAATGAACCGACTGACCAATTTTCAAAACATTCTCCTTTTATGAAAAATGCTACTATTATAATAATATTTTATGTTGCTTGTATATAGCTCAAATTTCTGTTCAGAGGCAGAAGTAGAATTTTTGAAATTTACAACTTAGAAGTGGATCTATCCACATTTTACTACAACAGAGGGGAGAAATTTTAAGAAAAAAAACGCCGATAGTTATTTCACTAGGTGAATAATTCTCTCTGAATTCACTCTGAAAATAAAATGAATTCTTCAAAAATCCTAGTTCAGACTCTCTGAAGGAGTCTACTTTACATAAGCAAAATATTATTATTATAGAACCTCTTTTTTTAAAAAAGGAGAACGTTTTTTGAAAAAATATTTATTCTAATTTAATGTTTTACCAAAATATTGTATCTAAATACTTTTTTTGTCATAATGTCCTTAAAACAATTTTATACATGTATTCTAATTTAAGTGACACTAAATATCATGGAAATTATCCATTATGCGCTTCAAAATCACGGTTCCGAAAGTAGTCGGATATCTTAAGTTCATTTAAGGAACGTCATTTATTTCAAATAAAGAGGATTTAGATATATACTGTTGTTTAATTTTCTTTTATGTTCGTCTCTTTTTTTTAAATTTTTAAATCTATAACTTCTTGTACCCGGCGTATAACAAGCACCTGTAAATTTCGATTTTATTTTTTGCATTAAAAGTGGGCTTTATACACCGGATTTTACGGTACATATTTTTTTAGACGTACATAATAATTTTAATGCACATTATCTTTCGTTAGACGAAGTAGTATTTGATCTGATTTTAATTTTCGTTGCTCTCTGAAGCAACACGAAAGCCTTTCACAACTAACAGTCTCCGTACCAAACTTCCACACCATGTCAAAGCCTCGACAGATTTAATGTACATTAGTCCCTCTACACAGTGGATCTTCACTGGCACTGTTTTCTCGACAACACCTGGTACAAGTTCGCGACCATGACCACTTGGCTACCGCGACCTACGATGCAGCACATCAGGGACGTCAAACTTGCGGGTCGCATGCAACCCACAGCCAGTATTTTTGCCGCCTGGTCAGTATATTGGCACACACTAATATATAATAAAATATCAAAATTTCTCCCAAAATAGAAAAGATATTAGCAGAGAAGAGATTGTGAAGGTCCCCTTGGACCTCACTTTGAGAACGAGAATAAGTAGGAGTCAGATAAGAGCCAGTAGCCATTTTTATAAATAACTTTCTTTATTTGGTTATCTTATCCAAATAGAATCAAAGACTTATTAACAAATATATCTAACTAGTATTATGAGGTTTTTTAAAGGGAATGTCCTTTAAATTAACTTAAATATTTAATGATCCAATTAATTAACAATTAGAATATCGATCACGCAGAGATTACCACGATAAGAGATCCCAGATTTATATTTAATAATGTTCCTATTGAACATTTAACTTTAATCTCACTCCTAATATAAACGTTTAATGAGACTTCAAACTTAAATCAATATTTACCACACAATCTCAACCCTTCTTGAGATTAAATTATCCACCAAGAAATCTTCAATTATAAATTTCTAATTTCACTATTATACCTTTCTGCTTCAATCTCTCTCTCCTAGTGCTCTAACTTTACGATTCCGTTTGACTTAAATACTTTATCTAATCTGCATAACAAGGAATCCTGTCCCTCTTTTGGAGCTGATTGGAAATAGGTAGGGAATTAAATTTCCCTAAAAAAGACGACTCAGAAGGTTAGTGATAAAGTTCCGTATAGATTTGTCACAAGATGTCAGGCGTCAATACGTAAACATTAAATTTTCCTTCTTTTATATATGTTTATTATAATGCATTATTCGAAAAAAACCTACGTTTCTATGAATATTGATTTTCTTTGCGGCCCACCATAAGTTAAACCTTGTTCATTTGATCCAAGTAAGCCTTTGAGTTTGATACCCTTGCAGTTTATGAACTGATAATTGTTAAACGTATTGCCATTTCTTACTATAAAAGCGGATTATAAATACTCTTTGCTATTTCGTTTTCTAAGGTATCAGATTCGATAGATCATTCAATCACACACACACACACATACAAGTCATATTCTTTAAAATTTTTAAAATCAATTTGTTCATGATCAAAATTTATAGAGATGGATTTTTAAAATTGAATAAGTGGTTTTTTTCTAATTGCAACTAACCTTGTAACTGATTTAACGTATTGAGAATCTGTGTTTTCTTGTGCTCCAACGCTGACACCTAAAGTTGTTTCTATATATATAAAAAAAAAACAAATGAAAAATGGAGCTTAAGATACAAATATAATGTGAAAAAAAAAGAAATTTAAATCAATTTTTTCAAACTCTTAATTGTACAAATATTTTTAAAAATATTTTTTTGACTAATTGTCAAATTTAAATGCTAAAAAAAATTGTATTTCATCCTAATATCAATAAGAGAAAATTGAAAAACCAAATAAAAACTTTATATATAAAACAAAAGCAGTAAATGGTTGTTTTCGGTAAACCATATGTAATAAACTCAAATACGTTTATGAAAGTTCAAAAAGAAGGATTTAAAAAACAAAACCTCACACAGAATGGATCCTAAGTTTGTAAGACTTATTTTTTATGACTTTTAGAATATGGATAAATATTTCATATCCATAGAAAATGGTTTTTTCCCCAATGGCGTTGCATTTTAACAACTCAACGTTTGAGACACGGTAAGTCCCCAAATGTGAGAGCTATTTCATGGTGGCACCATCTAGTGGCGCTACCAAATTTACAAACTCGAATTAATTTTGATTCAAATTCTCGTCAGATGCTAAACATTGCCGTGATTTAATTTTGCCGAGAGTATCAGAGCCAAATTAATACTCTAGGGATCTTTTACATGCCACATAATCATATGACATGCTTGCCTACGATTTTCGCATCCAGGAAACATCGACTTCAGCTGGGGTCGAACCCGCAATCTTGAGCTTACAAAATGGGTACGTAACCTCTTGGTCACCATAGCCGACTTCATGCAAATTCGCTTTGTCTAGTTGTTTTCACAAAAAAAGAAAAAAAAAATAAAAGAATTAAAAAAAAGAATTTAAAAAAAAATTTAATTAAAAATAAAATTTTTAAATTACATTTCGCGAAATACGTAAAATTATTTGTATATTTTTCTAAGGCAGCTAAAAACAAAAATAGTGTGTGTGTGGTGAGCCTTTTTTTCTTTCCAAAAATCAGGCTAATATTTCCAGTCTTGCTGCATATTCATGTCGGTAAACAATGGACAATCTAAGAAAGGAATGATTAAAGCACAAACAATGTGAAACTACAGTATCATGTAATTTGTCTGAATATTTTTAATAACATTGTAGTTTACTGATTTTCTTTACTTACTTCAATTTCTTACACTTATACATTACATAATTCTCACACTTTATGTCATTGCTCGAGATTGATATATTGCAGGGAATTTCAGTTTCTTATTGTATTTGTGTGGGCGTAACTTCTTTTATTTGAATAATATTCCTAGAAAGACTGCGGTAATCAAGTGGTCATGGTCGTGAATTCGTGGCCAGCGTTGTTTCAATCGAGTTGTGGGTTCTAGTCCTGGTGCAGCTAATGAGCCACAATGTAGAGCACAATGTAGATGAATTCTAAGTTCTCACATTACCATGGTGTGAAAGTTTGAAGAGTAGGATGTGTCAGTTCAGGTGTCGTCCTTGAACCGAAGTTCAAAATTATGAGGCCTGTCACCAATTGCCATGCGCAGCTTCAAAATTACGACGTTAATAAAAGAATCAATCGTATGTGCCCTTACATATATCTGTATATTTGCTATGGGTATGCATTAAAACTTTTGCTGGTGGTTAATTAATAAGAAAATGTATTTGAAAGCAGTTGTTTGGCGTATGCGTTCAAATGAAATTTTAACATTAATTTCCAGATATGTAAATAACTATTGAAAAATCCAGTTTCATTAAATAAATATTTTGAAACAAAACAAAATGTATGAATGTGTATTATGTGTAAATATAATTCACATTCATTTGGCCATTCGTACATGCATACATAAAAAGTAAGGACTATAGAAAATAATAATGAGATTTTACCACACATGATATCAAGACTACATAGAGTTATAGGCATTACAATATCCGTTGAGTCCTTTATAGTTTCTTTCCGTAAGCGTTTCACCAACACTTTGGATTGTTCGTTGAAAACTGGCAAGAAGTCTTTTAAAATTTCGAAATGAAAAGATGGTGTCAGGAGTTTCCTGCGAGCTTTCCATTTGGAACCATGACTGAAGAGAGAAAAGTGGAAAATATAAATACAGATACTTTGCGTTTCTTAAAAGTATTACTTTTTTGAGAAATAAGGATCCTTTTTAGCATGTTCCTTGTAAAAAATTTAAAAAAAAAGAATATTATATTAAAATTTTTATCAGTATTTGTAGTCGAATCTCCTTGCAGAAAGTTACGGTGCTTACGTTTTATCGCAACAATCGCCAACTCTATTAATAACTCGCCAAGTTGGCAACCCCAATTTCCTATTTGTCGCAACGCTGAATTGGTAACCAGGGGCTATGTTTCATGTAATGTCGTCAATAGATTGCGATACTACGTAAGTACCAAAGTTACTGCTTTTACATAAATTAAATTTGGGAAAAACTCTGACATGTAAATGAAACAATTAAAAAATGC
Source organism: Trichonephila clavipes (assembly GCA_019973935.1). Taxonomy (NCBI): domain Eukaryota; kingdom Metazoa; phylum Arthropoda; class Arachnida; order Araneae; family Nephilidae; genus Trichonephila; species Trichonephila clavipes. Next base: position 287,037 of record BMAU01020577.1, read on the forward strand.
GTAGGAGTGATCAATGGTTAGAAATTGCAAATTGATATTGCTAATACCAATGCTTGGTGAGACCCATTTGGTGGTCATTTATGTTTGCATATGTAGATGTAAGAAGTTACAAAGACCTCTTTCTCGTTTTTTTATATTCTGCTAAAAATTTATCAATAATTGCTTCAGATCTGCAAAATCTTTTGAGATGTTGGAATCTAACAGTTTATTAGTTCCAAGGGAAATTTATTTGGTGAAAGATTTGGTGATCTTGAGTTAAGGAAGATTACTGACATCATGGATACATCTCAGAGTTCTTATCCCCTCTTCATTATCTTGTTGAAAAATGTCATAGGAATGATGTGCAACCAATAGCATTATGCTATCAGCATACCATTGAACTGCGAAAGTTGTACGCATCGTGATTAAAAGTGCCTTGCTGTCATATAAGATAGTATTCCTCATCATCACACTAATATTAATGATTTTATGTCTACAAAATAAAAGCTAATTGGGACTGCTTGAATTACCCCCCACATAAATCCTTTAATTAGAAAACTGAAGCGACATACATCTCTGAACGTTATTCAATTCCAGTCTGTTGGTAGGTTAAGTCTTAACATTTATAGTGACGTCTTAAACGGTAAGACATCATTATCAATGTTGTAGAGTTAAGGGCAGACGCGTCTAATAAGCTGTTGTGATCAAAGTACCATGTTATGATGTAAGGATATGGAAGGTATAACTTAAGGATTCGGAAAAAGCTGTGGTACATTGGATAGAGGACAATTATGTCACTGAGTCAGCTTGGGCCTGACGCAAAATCATTTGATTTTGCCTCCCTAAGACTGAAGTTAGCATTTATCTCCCTTCAAAATTCAATCATTTGTATACATGTAATACTGGAATTTACAAGCGAAATTTTGAGATGATCGTATTATTTTAGAAAGTGTTTTAAAGTTAAAGTTAAATGCAAATAGTACGAAATTTGCTGCTATTTTTGTTCCATCATTTTGTACAATTTAAATTTATTTCATCGATTTTATTTCAAACAAAATTAAAACTTAACTGAATTGGGGGACTGGATGAAATTTTTAGGTTTTCGGTACAATTCCTCTCCGACGAAAGGAGAAATATCAGAAGAGACCACGAGGAGAGATATTAATCAAGACTGAGTTGAGAGAGAAGCCAACTTGATGTAACAATTCCGTTTTTTATCTATTGATAATGAAAGCCACAATTCTAATTTTAGAATTAGATTTATTGCAACTCTCATAGCAATATTTAGTATCTTTTTGTTGTTTGTAAGTAGAGTTTTTTTTGTTGTTATTCCTCATATGAAAAAGTTATAATAAACAAAATCCATTTAAGTTCTTAGTCCAATTTCTTAGTGAATGTTTGGTGTGGCGTCTGGATATTAATATAGAGATTAGAAAAATAGAATCCGTGGGAACTCTATATGATGGAAAAATATCAGTAATCCGTTAATTAGGATACGTATTGATTGTAAATTAATTTGAAAATACAAAGTAAATATAATAAAATCAGACATTAAAATAAAAACAATTTCATATTCCACAGAAATAGATTTCAAAGAAAATGGTTTAGTTCAATACCTCGTCAAAAGTCCCGTTCCTAACCATGGTTGAAGCCAGCTATACGACCAATTCTTTTCCATAAATTTTGTTCCGCTGATTAATGCCTGGAAAATACATGCTAACATTATTTCATTTTTTTTTAACAAACGTAAAATGAATATTTATATATAAAAACACTTTGCAACTTGAGTAATATAAAAAGATATTTTACGTTTTTTGTGTGCTTCCAAATATATACTTCATTTTGTTACAGCAAACATTTAAGAAAGCCTAAATACAATTGTGTTAAAAATTAACAGAATTTGGGAATTATTTGGAACAAAAAAATATTGAACTAAAGGAACTAATTATGCCTCTAAAGAATTACACAAGAAGAACGGAACGTCTATCGTATATTTAAAATGACGATAATTTAGTGTTTTTTTTTTTGTATTTATAATTTGGCGTTAGATTACATACAATGAAAATCGTTTAATACGAAAATGAAGGAACTGAAATATTTATTCGTGTTAAAAAAATATTGCAAAAAACAACCAAACATATATTAACAAAATTAAACTTTTTAGAGTACATTTTATTCACATATATATGTATCTATGCGTGTAATTAGTAAAAATCAATGAAACAAAAACATTCCAATGAACTTAATGAAATTTAAAACAAAATTTTCAAACTTTTTTGAAAAACAAAATTTATTGAGTTTTTGGAAGATAATCTAATATTTTTCGTTGCATTGTCTTTTTTAACATTACATTGTTCGATGCCGTCCATTTTGTTATTAACTTCACCAATGAAATGTGCGTTTAAATAACTGCGCATACTTTTCATGATGTTCCACATTTCGGATGATGTGGAAACAGGAGCTGTATTATTCGGTTAATTTTCGTTGTAAAAATCTGCATCAAAGTTATTTTTTGAGTTATGAACAAACTTCAAAATGTCTTTGTCATATTTAGGCACATTATCATTAACACATTATCATCATCTACTGCAACGAATTCTTCCGATGATACAGTAAAACAGTCCAGCAATACAGAAACTTTCTCATTCATAATTCACTGAAGAGAAATCCTTCCGTCTTAAGAGAAAAGGCATATGATTTCGTGTTAAGATTTTCATTTTATGTTAAGAAAAAGGGGGGGGGGGAAATGCATGCAAATACATAGTAGTTTGTCGAGACCGTTGTATTGTTTCGTGTTAACCTATATTTCATCTTAAGCATTTTCGCGCTAAGCGTATTTCACTGCGTGCCCATACCTGAGCCTTATCTATATCCAATCTCATTAACTGAAATTCTTTTGAAATAATATTATTATAGAAATGCATATATATAAATGCATATATTTGAAATAATGCATTATAAACTGCTATTATTGCAATTTTACTCGAGTTTAAAAAATAAATTAATTAACATTGCTTGCTTCATTTTATTCAAGCATTTTAACCGTTCAGGTGACATATATATGTGGCGCAGGTGCAATCTAACGCCAAATTGTAATTAACAAAAAAAACCCACTAAATTAGAGTTATTTTGGATTTTTCTTTATCAAGAGAAAGAAGGTTTTGCCATTTTTTTCTCATGGAAACTATTGCCAAAAAATTTATAACACGACATCATAAAATATACACCTTAAAACTATTTTTTGACGTAGTCACCACCGACAATATAACATTTGTCGTAGTGTACAATCAGTTTAAAGCAACCATTTTGCTAAAACTCGGTACCATGCGAAGCAAGAAACTGTCGAACACGCTGCTCTATCCCAGTATCTCAACACTGATTTGTAGAGATTATTTTATCACAGGTGAACTTGGATGTTTCCACGTCATTAAGGAGGTCTTTCTTTCTGGGGTAATGTAGTGTACCTATGTCTCATTCCTGTGAGGATTTTGAATAGGAACTCATTTCTTTAAGTACTCCTCCTTTATTTCTCTCTCTTTTCGGTAACCCCAAACATCATGGATTATGTGATGGATCCGAACACGATCAATGCGCAGTGTAGACGACACTCTGACACCGTTATGCACCGTACTCTAGCAATATTGTTTTCATTTGTGAATGTAGAAAAAAAAAACATTCACTGTCACATTCTTCCTCGACATTCTGCCTTCCTTCAATGAACGTGCTACATCAGCGCAGAGCTACAGGGTGAAAATTTCCTGTTTTGAAAATGCAATAAAATACACTGCATGTTTAATTCAACTTTATTGTTTTTTTTTGTTGCCTACCACACATCATTGGAACTTTGTTTTTAGACAGTTTTAAACACGTCTGTTAAAGTATCCGATTACGCTCGGAAACGCGATTTTGCAAAAGCGCCTAAATGGATAATTTTCATGATATTTAGTGTCACTTAGATTAGAATACATGTATACAATTGTTTTAAGGTCATTTTGACAAAAAAATTATTTAAATACAATATTTTGGCAAAAAACTAACTTGGAATAACCTTTTTTCAAAATGCTCTCCTTTTGTGAAAAATGCTTCTATTATTTTAATATTTTGCCTGTATATAGCTCAGACCTCTCTACAGAGGCTCAACTAGAATTTTTGAAATATATAGCTTAGAAGTGGGTTTATCCATATTTTACACCAACAGAGGGGAGCAATTTTAAGAGAAAAATGCCGATAATTATTTTAATTGGTTGTAACTCTGAAAATAATGTGAATTTTTAAAAAATTCTAGTTGAGCCTCTGTACAGAGGTCTGAGCAATATACAGGCAAAATATTATTATAATAGAAGCATTTTTCACAAAAGGAGAACATTTTTTAAAAAGATTATTCTAAGTTAATTTTTTGCCGAAATATTATATTTAAATAATTTTTTTTGTCAAAATGTCCTTAAAACAATTTTATTCAGGTAGTCTAATCTAAGTGACACTAAATATCATGAAAATTATCCATTTATGCACTTTTTTAAAATCACTATTCCGAACCTAGTCGGATACCTTAAATGTCGCTCTCCATGCACTGATGCAGTCGATTTCTCTCGAAAACTTTGAGTCACTTGTTCAAGCAGATCGACCGGGATATTGTCAGTTTTGGCTCGGATGTTTTCCCCTAAGTCTGCCAAGGTCTTGGAGTGATCTTTGTGAACTAGTGACTTGAGATATGCCCACAGGAAGTAATCAGAAGGGGATAAATCAGGTGAGCGAGAGGTGAGTTCACGTACCCTCACAGGGAGATCAGTCATTCGGGTAAGGTTGCTCTGAAAACACCCATGAAAAACCTTGGAGGAGTGGGCTATGTCTCACCTTGTTATAACCATACGTTGTCAAGATCCCTTTCCTGGACAGCAGGTAAGAAGAATTGCTGAATCATTGTCACATACCGATAATTGAATGGACACACGAACTCGTTCCACATTTTCAGGTATTCTAACGGTCTTCGGTCTCTCTGGAACAACACTGCAACATGTTCAAAACAGGAAGCTCCCGTGTCCCATCCTGTATTTGATGAAACATAAGCTCTTCACAACACACGGTCTGTAGACGTTTATAGAAGACGCGCGCTCTACTCTCATGTATCCATTCATATTGAACAGCATGCATTTCCATTGCGACCACGCTTTCTGTACACGCTGTCAGTATCGTGATTTGTACTAAAATAACCTTGGTCTCACCAGTCAGCTGCTACTCTTAGACACTTTGTGCATGCGTCATTATTCCTACTCTGATGTTACTCCCGTTGTTTAAACAGTGAAGAATGTTGTTTTGTATGATGATTGCTTGTTTAACCTGATGTACATTAAAAAAAATGACGAAATTTACTTTTGGTACGTGCCTTTTACATGTATTCCATTAGCTGCTTTTGAAGGCAAAATAGAAAAGAAATTAAAATTATAATATACACAAGAATAAAATTTCAAAATCTTTCAAATACATTTTCTTAATCATTTAAAATAGGAATTTACCTCAACTGCTTCTGCTTTTGTAAGTATAACAAAAGGGACATAGGACACCCAAAAACAAAACAGCGGGCTGTTCTGGAACAGACGAGAGTAACCACCTAACGTCTGAAGAAAGACTTCAAAAAATATTTTAATTACTAACACTATCTAATAATAATTTCATAATTATTCGATCGTATTAATGTTCAATTGTAATTTAATTGCTATTAAGAAAAAATGCAAACATTAAAATAAAGCATATAAATTTAAAAAATTGTGAAACAAGAATTTTTATTGAAAATAAACCTCGTAAAGCAATGTATCTTGGTGCAAAATGTTAATATAAAATCTAGTCTTACTTTAGGAATAAAAAAAATTATGAGGAGTTTTAAGAAAGTGTAGCATTGGATTATTCGCGAAGCCTATCCTCTCAACTCTGGTTTTCTTCCGTCCAATCAAATTAGCACTTTAAGTTGGAACCTTATTTCAATACAAGTGAACGCCATCATCGAACAGTATACTATTTTTTTATTATTATTTTTACGACATATTACCTCCCATATCATCATTAGTCTTTATACCAAGTTTGGTGCTCTTCTGATTGTTATATCGAGCTATAGGTGGCTTTGAATGATGTCAATTAAAAAAAAAGCCATTCTGCATGTACGGTAATCGTATAAGCAGACATTGCAATTAAAGATCAAATTAATGTCAGATACGAGTATTTTCCTTACCCATGAAGGCCATCTGATTAATCCTATTGTTCTTCAATTTAATTGCAGCATTCATGCTTTCACTGCTGTTTAATTTATTTTCCTCAAAGATGTCTCATGCATTTTGTTGAAAAATATTGTCACGTAAACACTAAATAATAATTGTCTATTTTTTTACACGGATTAATTATAAATTTTTTTGAAATTACAATCCACAATAAGCTTTTTCAACGTTGTTTATTAAAATACCACAATTGTGTATATAACAATGAGCTCCAAATTACAAAAAAATATCTTTTTCCAACATTTATACAGAAAATATAGTATTTACATTTTTTATACTAAGTTCTTTCTGACAGAAATTTCAAGCATTATGTGGAATGAAGTTACTGTTGCTTAGTTGTGTATATAAAAAATGCTTATTCTAATCTTTAAATTTCTGTCTTCTGATTTTAGCTTTATTTTTTATTTGGTTATTGCTATAACCTTGTTCTCGCCATGAATTTGGATCAGAAAAAGAAAGTAATTATTCTTATATTATCATAAATCACGAAAGAGTTTTAAAAATTTCTTTTTCCGTAGCATTTGTACTAATCAGATTTAAATTCTAAGTCGATCAATTGTTTGAAGTCCTCTTAAGCTTGAAATGTATTCCACAAAAATGGCAGTTTAGCTATATTTTTTAAAATTAAACGAAAAAAAAAACGAACTTCATTCTATCAATGAAAAGAAAATTTAAAAAAATATTTTAGTTCATTTTACAACCAGAGGCATGCAAATAACTATTCATAAAATACGAAAAAAAAAATCCAATATTGTTTTCAAGTTTTATAAATTATTATGTTTTTGTGATTAATTTTGATGAAAAAAAAAAAAAATGGAAAACAAGTTAGATAAACTTCACTTTTTGCTTTTATATTTTTAGTTATAGTTTAATTGTAGTTTAATTTGCTTTTATATTTTTAGTTTTGAAAGAATGGTTTTATTGTCATTCTCTTTCTCCATATCTACATATGTTAATTCTTTTACCTCTAGAGAATCCACATTCCTTTTCCACGTTTAAGCAAATATGCAAACAGAAAAAGGGAATTGCATTTTCTTCGTAGTATATAACGACGTTCTTGAACGCAGTCGAAACGAGACAGATCAGTTGAATTGTAATACACTCCATACATAGGAACTTCACTGTATTTCTCTAGTCAGTCCCGCATAATTATTTGTGCAGTTTCTTCCTTTACTGTGTGTGACACTAGACGCGTGGTGATTTCATAACTGTAGAAATTTCAACCATTACAAACAATGCTTGGCATCTTGAAGGTATTTCATTAGCTAAAATTCCCAAAGAAGCGGACGGTTTGTTTTTGCTTTATAATAAAGAAAGCTTTTAAAGAAAAAATGTTAATTTCGACTGCTGAGCTAACTACAACGTACAAAGCAGTATACTTACTTCTAAATGTATATTCGACCCTTATAGTCAACAATGCGTTAACCTTTTAAATGAAGCGTCATTATTGTTGTAATAGCCAAGAAATTTAAAAGCCATAATGCCGCAAAGTTGTTTGTTTCCCTTTGTACTTCAATTCTTCAATGAAAAAGACGGACATATATTAGGTTGGGAGAAAAGAAATCCATTATTTTTTCGATAGATGGCTGTTGTGTCGGTATCTCGTGAAGTACCGATCAAACAATTTCAAATTTGTGCTTGTTGTCAAGGTGACATTTCACACTAAAAAAATTATTTTACAGTTTTTTTGTTTGGTCCATTCAGTTGTGAGTTACAGGGTGTTAAAAATGGAAGTCAACGAAGAAAAAAATTTGGTACATTTTACAGCTTTTCTTTGATAAAGGCAAAAATGCAAGCCAGGCGGTTGAAATTGTGAATGGTGTTTATGGTACCGATACTGTGACAGCTAATTACGTGCAATTTTGGTTTTGTCGATTCCGTTCAGGCATTTTTGATGTTAAAGATGTACCTCGCACAGGCAGGCCCTTCGACGAAAATGTCGATAAAACCACAGAAATAATCGAAATTAACCGACATGTTAGTAGTCGTAGTATTACCCAGGAGCAAAAGATCGACCATAAAAAAGTTTTAATCCATTTGCGCAAAGTTGGATTCAAAAAGAAGCTCGATGTTTGGGTGCACACCAATTAACACCAAAAACATGATGGACCGAATTTCCATCTGCGAAGCCTTGGGCAAACGGAATGAAATCGATTCATTTCTTAAGCGGATGGTGACTTCGGATGAGAAATGGGTCACATACGATAATATTGTGCGAAAACGATCGTGGTAAAAGTGCATTGAAGCAGCTCAAACGGCGGCCAAACTAGTACTAACGGCCAGGAAGGTTCTACTGTGTATTTGGTGGAACTGGAAAGAAATAATTCTTTTGAGTTGCTTCTGTATGACCAAACACTAAATTCAGATCTACTGTCAACAACTGGACCATTTGAAGCTAGCTATTGTCCAGAATTGGCCAACAGAAGAGGTGTTGTGTTCCATAAGGACAATGCTAGACCACACACGTCTGTAGGGACTCGCCAGAAACTCTGGGAGCTTGATTGGGAAGTTTTAATACATCCACCATACACTACGGACCTGGCACCAAGTGATTACTACCTTTTTCTCGCGCATTACAAAACTTCCTGAGTGATAAGAAATTGGGATCAAGAGAAGATTATGAAAATCGATTTCTAGAGTTTTTCGCCGATAAGTACCAAGAATTCTAATTGAGAAGCATTATGAAACTACCTTTAAAATGGCGATACAATACAACAAAACGGTGCATATTTGATCCAAATAAGACAATCCTAAACATGTTAAATAACGTTTTGAATGTCATGCAAAAATAATGGATTTCTTTTCCCCCAACCTATTATATATCATTCCGAGTTACTAAAATCGTCATCTTTATGTGTGTGTAAAACTTTATCTGTAACTTTTCTCGAGTAATATAATATATCTCGAAAATTAAAATATTCCTATGGATAAGCTAATCGCTTATTGCAGAGGTAATACGAATATTAACTTCGGAAGCCGAAACACAGAGCTAGGAGATGTGATGTGCTTTTATAGACTGAAGTCTGAATTCGGAAGAGATATTGAAAGCATAATTTGTTCAGACATACATGGAAGAAGCACCAAAATGAACACTTTCGGAAAAAAAAAGTCTACCGATTTCTTTAATATTCCTGGAGAAGATATTGAAAAATGGTTATAATCATTCTAAAAATTCAATTCGTACTAATAGATGACTCTCAAACAAGTTCTTGTTTGGGAAACTAGGGAACCTACTACTGCATATTAACATTTGAAAAACATTGATATTGGCAACAGTGAGATTATTTAGGGAAAATTAATACCCATCAAAACTTCCGAGAAACTTTGAAATTGCGTAAGAAAGGGAAATATCTGAGTATTTTTTTTTCAGGTACAGAATATATTGATCAGAAGCCATGTCTAATAAAGTTATGCGAATATACAGTGTATGATGTAAGTAAATGCACACTTCGTATTTTCTCAATAAATGAAGGGGGAGAGAATTCTACAAATCAGTTATTTTTTTTAATCAAAATAGATATTATTATAATCATTAGAACGTTTTACATATAGTAAAAAAAATTCCAACTTCAGATTAAAAAACTGCCAAGAAATGAAACTTTAAAATGAAGGTTAAAAATGAAAGCACACTGGTGAATTTTATGCAAATTAAGATGCGTTTCTTTATGCTGTACGTATCAAGAAGAGGGATGAATAATAATAATAAAAAATAATAGTTTGATCTGTCAGAAGAAGTTTGACTATTTCTGCTTAGTTCATCAGAATTTTGAAATTGCTAGTAAACACGTAGACTAAGGCAGAAGAAAGAAAAAATAATCAACCATTTATATAAAAAGACTAAATAACTGAATAAAATTGATTAAACAGTGTAGTTGGAAAAAAGAAAAAAAAAATGGGGTAAAAAACTTTCAATCGTCCGGTAGTGCACCAAGATGTGGACACTAAGAAAAGATGACTCATAAAGAAGAAAGAAAACCCTTTTCAGTATTATTAAAGTAAATTCAAAACTTTCTTCAAGTACTTTCGCTACAACACTCAAGGCAGATTTCTAAAACTGTCGTTAAAATTTTATGTCGGGCTGGTTACTAATCTATAGTAGCCAGAAGTAAACCATATATCAGTAAAACTAACCGAAAAAAGGCTTTCTTTTGCAAGAGAGCATTTTAATAAAAATTTGATCGAACGTATTGTTTTCTGTTGAAAAACTGAGCTATAAAAAATGTTATTGCAACAGTAAAACATAGGGCTAATAGTGTGAAGGTAAGGGGTTGTATATCAGGGGCAAGTGTTGGCAATCTGAGTTCAATGATGTTTATACTGGCCATGAACAAGTATATACCCATAATACTAAAATACCTTTAAAGGGTATCTTCAACGAAGTGCCCATCAGACTCAACTGTGCAACAAGTTTTACTTCCAACATGAGAGGGAAAACAAACATACAGAACGCATTGTACATCGAATTGATAAAGTAAATATCATTGTATTTCTACTTATCAGTTAGAGAAGAAATATCAATTTCAAATTGATATATTGTTCTGTTTTTTTAATGATTTGTTAGCTGACGCCCTAAATAACATTTCACTTTACCTCATCTAAATCAAGAACTAGTCACTTCCGCTATTATGTATACATACTCATGCATACATACATATATTTATATATATATTCTTCTTTTCTTTCTCGAATCTATTTTGCGTATTTATTATTTTCAAACAGATTCACACACAAAATGGAATTTTGAAAGTGTATTTTTATCCAAGGTACAAAAATCAACCATGCAATTAAATCTTAATTGTTTGATAGTTACTATGTTATAGAGAACTACATGATGTCAATTCTAGAAAAGGAAATACAGGGTGTCCCAAAAGTAACGTCCATACTCTGCACAGCCAGATTCGTGGATGTGATTACAAAAGAACTGTACCTTTTCAATCCCTAGTTTACAAGAAAAATGCTGCAAATGAAATAGCATGGGGACGAATGGTGGTTTATGATGGAGCTTCGGTGCATTTTTTTTTTTTTTTGCTCCTGTACGTGATTGACTGGATATGGCATATCTCAGCCACTGGATTGAAAGAGAGGATCCGGTACTATGGCTGCCAGAATGGCCAGATCTTCTACCATTGGGATTTTTGTCAATAGGGCATTCTCAAAGAGATGTATCGAGACGTCGTGAATCCACAAACGGACTTAGTTGCTCTTCAGCAAGCTACTTGTATTTCTGGGGACATCGCCCTGCTGCGTAATGTGCACTTTATCAATCCACGCAGTGCTTAAGCCTGTCTTGATATGCACGATGGACACTTTGAACATCTGTCTTTACAAATACTGCTGTTGATGTATCTAATACGGCTCTGATGCCATACTATGTATGTCGTATTTTTCTTGTAAACTACAGATCGTACAGGTACAGTCGTGCAGTGTTTGGGTGCTGTTTTTGGACACCCGCATAAAGGTGAGGAAAAAACATTTTGAAACATTTCGAAGAGATAAACTGATATTATTACCAGATTTACGCAAATTAAGCAAGCCTAATAGATATTTACATTAGGGGGACATGGTACGATTTACGCAAAAAATTTTAATTTAAGTATTTTTAAAAATTTTTTGGTTGTCTCTTCTGTGTGTATGCTATGTAAAACAGATTTTGTGCTCAAAATTTCATAAAAAGCTAGCCATTTAATTTTTTAAGGAAAAAACTTAAAACTTGTCAAGCGATTTTAAAATGCTACTGCTCCTACAAAAATTTACGTGTACGCGTGAAAATTCATTTACAAGTACGACAAACAATGTATAACAAAAGTTGGTTTGGGTTTTTGCGATAACATGACTGGTATTTGTGCAATACTTTTTTTTATGAATACTTATTGAAAATTCCTTAAAAAATGAATAAATTCTTTCAATTATTTTTTAAAAAGTAAGCATTGCTTTCATCCAAAAATGCATACCAACTTTTGTTATATGTACTATTAGCAATAGGTTATAAAAATTTATAGCATTATGCACATTAGAAAAAAAGCCTTAACATTTTAAATGAAGACAAACTAGTTATTTTATCTTTTTGAGATAAGTAAGTTTAAAGTTTTGATTTGTCACATAGGAATGTGAATAAAAACGAACATAAAAGCTGTCATAATTCTGCGTTTTTTTTAAATTTAGAGCTTTCAAATTTTGTGAGGTTATAGAAAAGTATACTTTAGGCTAAAAATTTGATTTTTTGACTGATTTTTGTCATTTGAATCGTACTGTGTCCACTTAATTAAAACAAAACAAATAAAAAAAAAACCTTGACCAGACGCTCTAAATTTGAAAAATATATATATTCCGAACTTTCAGCCCCACTACTAAACTTCTCTATGACATTCTCAATATTCATCGCGGCCGTGATAGCCTAGTTGTCAGGGTCACGGATTCATGGCTGGCGAGTCATGAGTTCGAACCTAGTGCCGTTGAAGATCCACCGTGTAGAGGTGGCCAGTGCGCGTTAATTCTGTCGTGGCTCAAACGTCCTTCCGTTGCTGTGGTGTGGAAGTTCGGAGAGGGAAGTGCCAGCTAACAGGTGTCATCCTTGTCACTCAACCATGGTTCAAAATTGCGAGATTTGTCGTTGCAAGAAGTCAAAAGCCCTTGTGTTGTTTTATCATGCGTCGTTAATAAACACTCTCTCTCTGTTCCAAAATGCTTTCTTGTTTTCTCTTCAGAAAATTTTCGAAGAATATATGAAATAACTTTCCATTTTACAAATTCGGTAGGCAAAATTTGAAAACTTCGAATAATGTGCTTTACTACGCAAGATAAGGCAAGAAGTTAGTGCATAACGCAAATAAAATATATAATTACGCAAGCTCAAAAACATGAAAAAAGAAACATCTATTTCCAAGATTAGGTACGAAACGTAAATTTTACTAATGAAATAAAAAAAATACATGAAATATTAATGAAATAGCTGAATTTTTTTTATTCTTAGAGTTAAGGCGAATCAATTTTATTGCAAAGGGAAGAAAGGGATGAAAGAACAGTACTGACTTCCAGATTATTTGGGTTCCGCGTTTGAAAACAACATAAGAAGCAACACATCTGTCTTAAAATTTGTGCAGGTCCAGCCATTGGAAATGTAATATGTAGCAAATGCTTTTTAATCCGAATGACAGTCTTAAATAGAAGCAGGATTCTAAACTTCCACTCAAGGCTTACAATTCAAGGCTTTCATAATAAATGAAAGCCTTGAATTACAAATTCAAATCACATTTCCAGGATATGTCTCGCATTAATTTACATTGTCAGATACATGATGAATTAATATCAATTACATAATCTACACAATCAAGAGTAGAACTTCATCTTTATCTATTTGCTTTGTCTCTCGTGATAAATTTTTCCTTTATCTTCATTTTTCCTTTTAAAGTATTTTAAAGCAATGTCGTAAAGAGTGCGATTAATTTTTTTCCTCCTCAATTTTATTCTATAACTGCATAGTTCCAAGTTTTTCCGCGTATACTAATTGTCCTTTTCTTTTGAACACAATTGATGATTTTATTGATAAATTACAGAAAAGTATTGGATCTACTAGCAAGTTTTATATGAATTATTAATAGAAATTGGGTTTTTTTAAAGTAAAATAGCAATGAATAGATTACTCAAAGTACTGCCCATCACTAGCCACTACTTTCTCCCACCATTCTATCAGCATACAAATATGTTGAAAGATCGACTTGTCTTTAGAGACAAACCAAGGATTCACCCATGTTTCGCATTCCCCGTAAGAACGGAAGTGCAACTCAGACAGGTTATTTATCTATGGTTGAAACGCAGTGCAGGTTTATCCATTGGGCACCTGGGGCGAGTGCCCAGAAGCCCGGGACCCAGAAGGGTCCAGATAAGCTGGACTGAACCGGATTCAAGATTCCCTTGGATCCGACAGTGCCAAGGGGGCCAGCAGATCTGCGCCCTGGACCCGAAATGAGCTAAAACCGGCACTGTTGAAACAAGTGAAAAATATTCGTATTTGAATGAAAACATTAAAATGTGAATATGTGGAGAATATGGCGTGTGAATAGAATAATTCCAAGTAGCTTTTTGACTGGTAAAATCTTTTTGTCGTGTCTGTACTTTTATTATGGTCACTTCTACTATTGCTCTGGTCAAACGCATCAGTTTAGTCACTAGCAATCCACATCAGTGATAGTTTTATTCGGTCTTAGCAGTACATAATGTATTACACCCAGCTGATCGAACCAAATATAGAACACAGGAATGTTCACGAATATTTGGCTTCGCCGTTGATGTTGATGCGTGGCTGAGCTCACCGCATTAGTTCTCATACTATGAAATATCATAAACAAGTTTTTTCGTTAGTGTAACATATCTTTTCTAAGTCCTTTGACTTGAATTCATATTGCTCCTATCTTATTTTTAGACCATTTCATAACTTTGAGTCATAATGAAATTGCTTGTTGAATTACTTCCAAGTATTTTGCCTGAGTTTGACATGAGTCTTAGCTCAATAATACGTTCAATTCTGATTCTTCAAACATTTCTGGCCTTCCTTCGTGTAATCATCCATGTCAAAATTAGCGCTTTTAAACCGTCCAAGGCTTACAGGTTGAAATGGATGCAGCATGGTCCCCATAAGCCTCAAACAGCACAATCGAGGACCTTCAGCTGCTTTTTTCTTCGAATGGAAACAGAAAAGTAAAACTTCCCACAAATTGCATTTCATCAGCATACATTGATTGACTTACTGTTTAATTAACGTCACACTTTGAAGCTGCACCATGGCATTGGACCTCGTAATGTTGAACTACCATGAATTGACGAGGACAACATCTAAACTGGCATCTAACTTTTCAAATTTCCGCAACGCCAATGCTAAGACTTTGAGCTTCGATAGATGAAACTTTTTTTAGCCCTTCTACAAGGCGAGTCTTTAGTGGCACCAACATTATGGGTACATATTGGAAGTTCAAAAACAAATACATTAGTTAACTTTGACAAAGAAAACGCGTATTGAAAATTAAAGCCTAATTAATGATAATACTTTAATAACGATGATGGTAACGAAGGTGGTTATAGGTTAAGGTCCATTGGAATTTATTATTAGTAACGTCCTTTCTTGTAAATCATTAAAGCTTATTTGTATCCATGAGTAGTATAAAAGATTTGAGTAGAAATTTTTCTTAATAAAAAGATATTGTTAAATGAATTATGAGCGACAATTTCTGATCCAAGCAGATAATTTAATGTTAAAGTAACTAAAAACAAACGAGTAAAAATCAGATTCAGTAAAAGAGTCTAAAATACCGAATATTTTTAACCCACCTGCAAATTATTTCGTGAAGTACTTAAGCTAGAGATTGTTAGAAAAATTTTGCCAAATCTTTGTAAATATTTTCTCAAACACGATCTTATATTTTTTTCAACGAATCATCTCCTGTATTTTATGACACCACACAACTGATAGTGTCACTTAACTACATTACTAGCATAGATTTCTCAATACAATTAAACTTAAATAAAGTAGAAATTAAATAATAATTAGAAAATTTGAAAAATAGCTCTTAAAAAGGTTACAAACCTAGTAAAAATCAAATTTGAGATACATCCCAGAAGCCTACGCTTTTTTTTTCACATTGCGAGTTACACAATTTCCTGCTTAACTATTCTGATTAAAAAAGGAAGAGAATATTAATCAAAATATTCGGTTTCAAGAGCAATTTTGAAGTGAGGGATGCTTGTATTTTTATTAAAATGCACTAGAATTAGAAGCTTCCAATACGTTATGCAAAAAGGAAGAGAGTTAAAAATTTGTTTTATTCCCAGTACCGATATAAAAAGTATGAGTGCGTGATAAGATTAGGTCGAAAAAAGAAAATGTGCGATAAGTTGAGACAACGCGATAAGATTAAATGAATCATAGATCTGAAAGGAGAAAATTATTTAAAAAAATGTTTTCTAAGGAGACATTTTTCGTTTAGTTTGTTTTTTATTTTCATTTCAGAGAACTGCCTATGTGCCACAATAGGAGAAACTTATAGAAATAATCTAAATTTAAAAAAAAAAGAAAAACTCACTTCCTTCTTTTATTTTAAATGATAAGATATATATGCTATTGTTTTAAAGAGTGTTTTTTTTCCAGGTATAGAAGTTTAAGTTGGCATTACTTTCCAAGATGGGGACCGATTTAACAGCTGTCAAGTGATTTATTCTCAGTTTGGTTTGGCAATTCAAAAAACGATCATCAAGCAAGGCGTAGATTCGTCAAATGGGCCCAAAACGAGATTGCCGTTGTTCCCGATTTTCATAAGCGAATTTTGTTTAGCGATGAAGCGCACTTCTGGTTGAATGGCTACGTCAACAAACAAAACTGCCACATTTGAGTGAAGCTAATCCACAAGTGTATGTCGAAACACCGTTACATCCAGAAAAACTGACTGTTTGGTGCGCTTTATGGGCTGGTGGAATCATTGGTCCGTACTTCTTCAAAAACGATGAAGACCACAACGTTACAGTCAATGGTGATCGGTATAGAGCCATGATTACTAACTTTTTCATTCCTGAATTGAACAATCATGATGTCCAGGAGCTGTGGTTCCAACAAGACGGCGCAACATGTCACACAGCTCCTGCCACAATCGATTTATTGAAATACACGTTTGGTGACCGCCTAATTTCACGTTTTGGACTTGTGAATTGGCCTCCAAGATCTTGTGATTTAACACCTCTAGACTATTTTCTGTGGGGCTATGTACAGTCATTGGTCTATGCGGATAAGCCACAAACGCTTGACAATTGGAAGACAACATTCTCCGTGTTATTGCCGATATACGGCCACAAATGTTGGAAAAAGTCATCGAAAATTGACGTCCAGATTGGACTACGTCCGAGCCAGCCGTGGCAGTCCTATGCCAGAAATCATATTTAAAATGTAATGCCACAAGATTATTTTTCGAATAAAAAATTCATTTCAATTTGAATGATACATCGTTGTTTTATTGCAATTTAAAGTTCTATACCTCTAAAAAAACACCCTTTATTATTTTTATATGTCCTTCACATTAACTGAAAGAAATTTAAAAAGTATGACTGAGAGATAATAGTGATACTTCAACATTTTTATCAGTAGTAAATAAAGGTTTATTTTTCAAGGCGAAATATAATTTATTCCAATTAAAGTAGATAAAATACCCGATTAATATTTTTTATTAAATAAAAACCAAAAATAATTATTAGCCTCTTCTATGCTTTTTTAAAAAATTATTTTAAAACCCAGTGGCATTTGTAACATGAATTAAATAAAAATGGAAGCAATGAATATTCAATATGTATATATATATATATATATATATATATATATATATACACTGCTGGACAATTGCTAAGGATGGATCACAAATTGGTATCTAGCATAACATTAAGCGAGACATGAGGCCTGGTAGGATAAAATATAGTTGCCACACTGTTCAGACATTAGAATAAAGAATATTTATTGTTCTGGAAAGTACAAAAGCTGTGAAACATCTGAAAGAAAAAAAAAAATGTTCATTTGATCTGCGTAAGGAGAAATGGAACAATGCATCTAAAAGTCAGCAGGCACCTTAAAGAAAGGTATCAGTACGGGATATGTCCACCGTGGAGTGTGATGCAACATTCTACCCGTCGTACCATACTTTGCACAACATTATCCAGCAGCTGTTGAGGTAATTTATCCCATTCCTCTATGAGTGCACGGATGAGGGTGTTCTTGTTAGTCGGAGGATAGTTTCGACCAGCCACTTGCCTCCCCCAAAGCATCCCACACATTTTCAATGAGGTTTAGATCTGGAGAACGCGTTGGCCATACGAGACGTTGAATACCCTCGCTGTCTAGACAATCCTGAACAGCGAGTGTTCGATGACATGTTGCGTTGTCTTCCATAAAAACAAATTTATCACCGACAGCACCACGGAAAAGACGAACATGAGGAAGTAGAACTTCATCAATGTATCGTTGGCCCGTCATAGTCCCATTCACAACCACATGCAGGCGCGTGCGGCCATTGTTTATGATGCCGGCCCACACCATGATACCGCATGTCGGATTTCGGTCCTTTTCCTGGATATTTTCTGGACGATAAGCAGTACCACTCTCGCGCCAGATCAGTTGTCATCTACAATCCGATGACAGACTGAACCTACTCTCATCTGAGAATAGTACGCATGCCCAGTCCTGTTCAGTCCAATTGTGATGCTTACGACACCATTGCAAACGGGCAGTACGATGCTGTCTGTTCATGGGACACGCACAACAGGTCTGCGTGCGTATAGGCCTCCTCCCCTCAAACGTCTGGCAACAGTTTTTCGGGTGATCTGCTTTCATGAGGCAGCAAGGAACTGATTTGCCACCTGCTGAGCTGTGGTGCGCCTGTTTTTTTTGCTGATAGGACGATATATCTGTCTTCTGCAGGCGTCGTACTTCTAACACGACCTCCCCCGTGCCGTCTAGTACACATTCCAGTAGTTTTAAATGATTTCCACAGCCGTGAAACAACGCTGTGAGCGATGTCGAACTCCCTGGCAACATCTGTTATTTTTCGCCCTTCTTCGATCTTTCGAATAATTCGACCACGCATAAAATCATCTATGTGATGTCGGGAAGACATGCCAAAAATTTTAAGTTCGTCTATTAAATCTTTCCTGTAAAACTTTGACTTGAAACAACCACTGTCCACACGCGTCAAAACCTTTAAAGCTCGTATGAACGCTATCTCGTGATGAACAGACGTGGGAAAAAATTTGCATATTCATACTTCTTCTTACTAATATCCCGCACTTATTCTAATTTTCCACATTTTGCTTCCTTTCATTTTGTGGTTGCTATGGATGATAGTGTTATCCGTCCTTAGCAATTGTCCAGCAGTGTATATATACTAGCTGATATACCCGTTCTTCGCACGGGTGAATTTAAAAATACAGACTGAAGGATAAAGAAGTTTTTAATGAGTTAATTTTACGTGAATTGTATAAATTAAACAAAAAACATTTTTACATAACCAGCTGAACAAAAAAACCCATTTTTGCTAAATTTTAAGTTTTTAGGTATAATTGCTGATTTTATTATTATTGTTATTATTATTTATGACGCCCCGTAACTTTCTTGTGGGTCGATTTTTGAAAACACCTACCTGCTCAGCAAAAGTAACACATTGTTACAAATTTTGTGTAATAAACGCTAAAAATAGTGTAAATAATTTTTATGTGGATGTGTGTAATACGTTAATATTACTTTCTAATGCATTTATTTTATGTTAAATAACTGTTACCCCCCGCGACTTCGTCCACCTGGAGTTTAACAAAAAAGTGTTTATTCACTTCGCAGAGTTTACGAAAACTTTTCTTCTACTTTGTGAATCTGTTTCTTTTTTGTTTTATTTTTTCCCTTTGCTTTTTGTTGAGCAAGGGGTGAAAGGGACGCATGACCTTTGACACTGTCGATGGGTGAGGACTAAAATCTTTAGGATCAAAATAGGTCCAAGTAGCAAGTAGGGTGAAACGCGAACACAAACGAAGCCGCAAGGAAGGTGTGAAAGGGATGCATGACCTTTGACAATGCAGTTAAGGACTGTAAAATCAATTAGGATCAAGACATGAACGGGAACTGTCGCAAATGGCAGCAACTTAATCAAAGAAAAAAGTTTGATATAACTGCTAGCAATCGTTGAGACAGAAGGCTCGCGAAATAAAATAATCCCTATTAAATAAAAATAATCCCTATTGAATAAAAATAGTCCTTATTGAAATAAATAATCATGATTTGAATAGTTTTAAATGTTATTTCCTGATGTATTCTCCGAATAACTGGGTATTTAGAATTATATGTCAACTGGCAACAATGGCAAGACTGCATTATGAGATTACTGTCGTCCATGTATGGGACCGTCGTCCATGTACGAATAAAATAATTACCAGAAAACAATAAATCAGATGTGAAAAGCATATTTGTGCTCGACTTACAAACTGCTTTAGGTACTAAAAAAATCAATTAATTTAATATTTTAAAATTTTAATTTAAGTAGCAAAATGGGATAAAATTTTGGACTTCGGTGAAAAATATAGGTACAAATAAAGTTAACATCTTGGATTGTTAAACAAAAACCATTAAAGGAAAAATAGATAATAAGCATTGGGCTTTTCATAATGTATAATACCCAACATACTTTAAGTTTTTGTATTGAATAAGTACTGCAAAATACGGCGTATGACGCGCGTCCCCCCTTTTTTTACGAAGAAGAATGCAGTACACGAAAGGAACGCTCTTATGTTATTAAGTCATGTATTCGAGGTATTTTCCCAAGCTTTAGAAAAAAATAGTATATTTCTAAAGTTACAACTCTTTATGGTCATAAGGAATGTTATTCCTTTTAAAGAAACCGTATTTCGCCGTGGTTTTAATTTCTTTCTATGCTCATCTTTTTTTCAATTCCTACTATTAGCTCACACTCTCTATGCATTTATTTATTTATCTTGTTGGAATTTTTAATCGTTAAGAAAATAAATTTTAAAGCGTTCAATTGAGCTGAAATTTTATATACATGATTACTGTGGATGACAATACAATCATTTAATTCTAATTAATAAAAAATAATTGATTAAACCTAATTATTTAAAAAATTACAAATACAGTCACGTTGGCATTATTTTTGGTGACTTAGCGACCCTTTTGGCGACTTGTGTCAAAACTTGACATTTTTTTTCTCACGTTTTAAAGCATTCGGTTGGACTGAAATTTTATATACGGGATTGTTTTGGATGACAATACGATACTTTAATGATAATTAATAAAAATTAATTACCACTTAATGTTCTGATTCTGTCACATGTTATACATATTTGTATTAATTGTAACTATTTAATAAAAATAGCAAAAATAAAATTTTTCTTTGTTGATCTAAGTAGGAATTGTGTATATGACTTCAATTTTTTTTATCTTATTTGTTTTTTTCTACTTTTAATGCTCTCATTTTTATACCCGACGTATAGCACGCACCCATAAATTTCGATCTTTTTTTATGTTAAAAGTGCGTGTTATACGCCAGATTTTACGGCAATATATTTCTTCAACATTTGCGATAGAAATTTAAATTCCTCATGTTTCAATAGACAAACTATTATCGAATTGCAATAAAATTTCATTTATGGATAGTGCCTTAATACACTTTCATTAAGCCATCGCTTATTTTCTTTTACATGTACATATATATATAAACATGTCATAAAAGCGTTTCTAAACAGTGATCCTATATACATATGTACAGCCTTAAACTACACTTCTTTTTACTATTTATAAGCTCTTTAATTCCATAAAAAATAATCATAACAAGATATAATTGTATTCAATACTCACACACATTGAATGACCATCCATGACTTTTCTTTTGAGACAGAGGCATATCCGTTAAATTACCCAATATATCAAAGAATCTCAATTTTCTTCCGGGTAGTTTCTGACTAAGCCTTCTTCGAAGAACAGCATATTTTAAAATTAACAAAACAAATCCTAAAAACGCTGCAGCAATTAATATTCCGAATACCTGCCACACGTTAAACGTTTTTCTTAATTCCATGAATTGATCGGCGAAAGGAGTAGCCATGACGAGAGTTGAATTGTGTGTGGATTTCAACTTTTCTTTTAGAAAGCTTGGAGAATGAGATGATAGCAAAGTTAAGCAAATGATAGCATACACAGATAACAGGAAGAGTTCAGCGTTCATTTCGATATTAATACATTTACTCCAACGACCTTCACTTACGTCATTCAAAAAATTAGGACCCGTAAGTTTAACAAAGAGCTTTTTACTTACTGTCAGATGTGTGAAGATTAGTTGAAATAATTTTCCTTATGGAATTAAAATGTTGTATATTCGAGATGATTATGGAAATACTTATATATGCTATTTTTTTTCTATTGGTCGTTGTATTAACAAGGTTTCAAAATTTTGTTCTTACTTTCTGTTGAAAAAAAAATACCCTTATTGGTGTAAGTAAGTGTTTTTTCTGAAAGAAATTCATAAAATCCTCGAGGGATCCACATGAAAAAAAATTATTTGGCGGTTACAAGATTCTTGATAAAATATTATTTTAACACTGAAAACAGGCGAGAGATTTGAATATTCTCTACTTTTCGTTTTACGTTTTATTTAATTCCTTATTTAAATTATTACCATATGTACTCGAATCCAAGCAGCACCTTTTTTTTCCCAATGTTAATGCTACTGAAATCGGGCGCGGCTTAGAATCAAAGGAAAAACGAATTGTTGGATGGGAAATCAGAGCAATAACAGGTTCGTGTGTGTATTTAAAAATTTATAATATTGGCAAAATAACCAATTATTCCTTTCTTATTAGTTTCCAATTTAAACTTATTTAAATTCCGTAAAATTGGATGTCGATAAAGCCTTTTTACACTATTTTTCATTTTTTACATAAAGTTGAGAATTTGGTGTGCGGCTTAGAATCTATGGTGGTTAGATTCGAATAAATACGGTAATTTGTTATTTTATTTACTAGTGTTAGTTAATTTATTTACATAATATTTTATAATTATAATTTCGTTTTTTATTTCATTTCATTTCACAAAAAAATGGAATCCAATTCAGACTAACGCAAAATCCGGCGTGTAACCGCGCACTTTAAGCACAAAAAATAAGTTCGAAATTTACGGGTGCGTGTTATACGCCGGATATGAAAAAGATAACTTCAAAAAAAAGAAAAAAAGATGAGCATAAAAAAATTAGACTTTATATAGATCGGAATACTGTTTATTTAAAAGAAATGACGTGCCTAATGAACTTAAAGGGTTTTTCTAGAAGTATACTATATTTTTTTGAAAAGTCTGGGATAATAATTTGAGTAAATGACTTCAAAACATATAAGCATTGCACTTGTACGTTTCAGGTTCCTTTATAAAAAAGGGGGTACGCGTTATAAGGCGAATAGACCTAAAAATGAAAAATTGCAGTTTGAAAGTATGGGTGTGCGTTATACGCCCGGATTTTACGGTGTACACTTTTCACTGCGTTTTACCTTTAAAGGGTTAATGTTGCCGTGGTAACCTAGTGGTCACGGTCACAAACTTGAGGATGGCATGACATGTGTGTGAGAGTTCAGGCTCTAGTGCCACTGAAAACCCGTCGTGTAGAGAAAGTGATACACTGTTAAACTTTCAATGCTCAAAGTCCTCCAGTTGGGGAGGTGTGGTAGTTTGGAGAAGAGAGGGCCAGTTCAGGTGTCTTCATCGTCACTTGGCCGAAACTCAAAATTTTAAGGTCCATCGGCAATAGCTCTTTTTTGTGCTTTATATTGAGGCGTTAATAAACATGTATTCAATGTTTTAATATTATTTTAGAGTAAAACTTTAATAAACAATCACTAAATTTGTTAATAAAACAATTGAATAAAAATAATAATATACATAGAAAAAAAAATCCAAAACTTACAGATAGAGAATATTCGCACTTTGTGGAACAATTTTTAATTAATTGTGAAAAAATTCAAGCTATAAAATTTTTTCGAAGAAAATGTTATTTAAGCAACAACTAATCTAAAAAAAACATTTAGGTAATCCTTTTATTTTATAATAATTGTTGAATAATGTCATGGCGAAATAAATACAGTCAGGCCTCTATATAACGAAGTCGTTAAATCCTGGAAAAAAGTTCATTATATGAAAAATTCGTTATATATAGGTTCATCTTTTAATATATTTTATAAACCACATAAACCAAATTTTAAATTCATAAACACTATACATTAAAAAAGTAATTATTCACATCTTTTTTAAACTTAATATATATATATATATATGCTTATTTTATATATCTTACCCATCAAAAAAGTAAGAATGAAAGAAAAACTGCAAGGAAAACAAGAAAAAAGAATGTCGAAGAATTCACCGTATTTTCAATATAAAGAAAGTAATTTTATACAAAAATTAATTAGTTTTAAGGACATTTTATAATTTAAGACATACAAGTAATATTAAACATACATTATTTTAAAATTAGAACACGGGATAACTGAACTGAGGGTGAAAGAGGATATCGAAGATGTTTCTAGTGAACTGGGTAATGAGGCTTAAAGGGTACACTTCTTGGATGAAACGTCCAGAACTATATTGAGCTCGGTGAGTTAGGATCTATTAAAATAAGTTCAAGGTTTATGACCACCATAAAATGTGTTAAAGAGAGAACAACGTAAAATATTTTCAGAAATACTTTAAGAAAAGGGAGAAAAAAAAATTGAATCACAAAAGAAAAAGTTCGTTATATAGAAAATGTACGTCGCAATAAAGAGGTTATTTTACGAAGAAAATCGTGAAATGTTCAAGGTTCCAGAAAAAAGTTCGCTTTATAGAAAAATTCGAAATATCGAGGTTCAACTGTATTTTTTTTTTAACATTATTATGCTTGTGAACTATTTCTTTCCGTCAGTTCCTACTGTCAGAAATGGGTCCTGGAATGCAGCTGAACCCACTCTGAAATACTAAATAACAAGTAATATATACATGTATATTTATATATATATATACACTCTGTCGCAAAAAAATATATGCACCCAGAAGAAATTGAGCTACATTCACGAAATTTGGTATGCATGTAGTGTATATGAAAATAAACAAATGATTAAAAATTCAGAACAAAATATCATTTTATTAAGCGGTTACAGCTTGCAAAAGGTTAAAAATCAGTAAGTAGTAAAGCCACCTCTGGCAGCTATACAAGCCGAAATTCGGCGTGGCATCGATTCAATTAGATCACTTATGACCCCCTGTGGAAGATCCTGCCATAGTCTTTGCATCTGCGCAGTTAATTCTCCTGTATCTCGGGACGGCTGCAGTTGCCTTCCCAGACATGCTCTATTGGCGAAAGATCTGGTGAACTGGCAGGCCATGGTAGGACGTCATATCCTTGAAGACATTGTTGGGAGAGTCGCGCAGTATGTGGACGAGCATTATCCTGTTGATAAATGGCACCTGGGCGACTTGATAGCATGGGTAGCACAATCGGCGTTAAAATATCGTCCACGTATCTGCGAGCTGTCAAAGTGCCTTGAAGGACCACTAAAGATGATCGTGTGTCCCAAGGAATTGCTCCCCACACTGTCACACCTTGTGAAATTGCTGTATGCCGCTCGACAATAAATGCCGGATCGGACCGCTGGCCGGTGCGCCTCCAGACACGTGTGCGGTGGTCATCAGCACTGAGACTGAATCGGGATTCATCACTGAAGATGACACGTCTCCAGTCTGTCACACTCCAAGTTGCCCGAGGTCGGCAAAAATCCAGTCGACACTGCCTATGATGTGGGGTCAGTGATAAGCGTCTTAGCGGACGTCGGCTCCTCAAGCCAACTTCGGTCAGTCGTCTCCTTATGGTTTCTCTTGATGGCACTGGATGTCTGGAAGGAGGTAAGTGGCGTTGAATCGATGCTAGCGACGTTGTTGGTGCCGAAGTGGCCACTCTTTGATTGCACGATCCTCGCGATCATTTGTGTTCCTGGGACGTCCTGACCCTCCGCGACGGTACACTCTACCTTCTGTGATCCACTGTTGCCAACACCGAGCAACTACCATATCGCTCCGACCGAGGTGGCGGCCGATACGTCTATTCGACCAACCTGCTTCTCTGAGGCCTATTATACGGCCCCTATCAAAGTCCGTCAGCTGCTCGTACTGCCGCCGGTTACGTCTTAGAGGCATCCTAAGTCTCAATATCGTCTATCAAAGTCATCAGATTCGTTTGGATAGCCGTACGGCGCTCGTACTCATGCTTTTAAACTCTCCCAGTTGCGCAACTAATATGCGCATAGCACACTTAGCCTTGTCTCATTGGCTTCGAAATTTTAATCATTTGCATATCTCTTACCAGACTACATTCTTGCCGAGTTTCGTGATTGTAGCTTGATTTCTTCTGGGTGCATATATTTTTTTGCGATAGAGTGTATATATATATATATGGGACGGTGTCTAGGGGTAATGATGAAATTTTGGACGAAGGAAAGCATAAGCCGTTTAAAGAACAATTAATTTATTAAGATAAGGAACAGGCTATATTTACAGCTTTGAATTATTTACAAGAAAATAAATGAAAGATAGTTCGAAAAGAGAGCAGGATTTCACCTGTGAGATGGGGGCGTCAAACATCGCTAGGTCTAAAGATGCGTTGTTTACGAAGGCAAAGTTGCTAAGAGGGCGTCGACCTTACTTCGTTCGTGTCCGGTGTATCAGTCCCAAAAAATGATCTCGCGCTCAGGGACTATATGCGTCTGACGTCATCGCTCCGAATTCTTTCATTGGGCACTGAAATGCCTCGATTCAATTTGGTTTGTTTGGGGCCGCCATCTCTTACATCTCTCTTACTCGAAGTATATTGAAAATTTAAAACATTATAATTATTCGAAATTAATTAAATACTATTTCCTACAAGTTCGGCCATCCTGGAATCACTGACCCCAGTGATTTGACATAACATAGAATAATTTGGCCTATAACATCACTAGATAAATGAACATTAAAAATTTTAAAAAACATAAGAAAATACAATACAATTCACGCAAACGAAAAATAACAGTGACAATAGATAAAAATAAAAGAGAAACACAGTACACAATAATGAATTAAAAAACGCTCCATCTCTCATCCTGGTGAGTAAAATTTCATTAAATCGGCGGAAGAAGAGGTTAATTTAGAACCTTCATGGTTACCTACTCTTTCTAAATTATACCTATCTCTAGGTTTAACTTCGATTATTTTATATGGTCCTAAAAATTTAGGCCTTAATTTTAAACCTGATCCGAATTGTGTTCTCTGAATATGGCCACTAAGTCTCCCTTCTGATACCTAGGTGCCTTCTTGCGTTTCCTATCGTAGGTTCTTTTATTTTCTGCTTGAATCTTCTAAATATTTCTTTTCGCATCTTGTCGTAGTTGGTTCCTCTGTTCCTGCAATTCTTCTACCATATCTTCCATTAATAGGTTTCTCATGTAAAGGTCTTCCTTATTTCTCATGGTAACGCCAGTCAATAGTTCAAATGGAGACCACTTGGTACTTCGGTTGGAGGTGCTGTTTAGAATTCTTTGAAGTCGGTCTACGAATTTGTACCATTTTGTAGGATCGTCGATTGACAACTTGGTCAAAACAGGGATTAGAGTTCGGTGGATTCTCTCCACTTGACCGTTCCCTCGGGGTACGCCAGTTGTGATCTGCAGATTTTTGATGTTCTCTTCGGTACAATAGTCATCAAATCCTTTGGAGTTAAAAGGGGAGCCCTTGTCTGTTATCATTCTTTTTGGATTACCGAAAGTCTTTTGTTGTAACTTTAATTTGTCTAGGGCATCTTCTAGGTTGGTGGATTTTACGGGATAAAGCCAGGTAAACTTAGTAAAGGCATCAATTATTGTGAGGATATGTTGATATCTTTTGTTGGTAGACGGCAAAGGTCCAATGAAATCTACATGATAAGTGCTTAATGGCACGTCCTCTTTTGGAATAGGATTTAGGAATCCTTTTTTCCCACACTTTTTGTTGGCTAGAATACAAGGTACACAGTTAATGATCCCGTTTTGTACTTGTTTGCTTAAATTAGGTATAAAAAATTCTCGTTTTACAATTTCTTCTGTTTTAGCGGATGAGAAGTGCCCTTTCTCATGAGCTAACTTGATTAGCTCGGTTTGCATATCCCTTGGTGCAGCTATTAATTCGCGGCCATCTACGTATTTGTATAATATTTCATTTTTAGTAAAAAAGTCCGTAGCATTATTTGTTCCTATTAGTGACTTTAAATTTTGAATATTTTCGTCTTCTTGTTGGGCTCTTTGTAGTCTTGCGGTGAGAGTATCACTTGTAATTATGGTGACTGGGAATTATGGACTGGGTAATTATGGTCACTTGTAATTATGGCTCAGAGCGTCTACATGTTGCATTCTCTGGCCGGAACGATGTACAATCTCGTAGTCGTACTCTTCTAACAGTAATGCCCATCTTGCTATACGAGTAACTAAATATTTTTTGTCCATAGTCTTTTGAAAAGCTGAACAGTCCGTTATGATTTTAAAAGGATTCCCCAGAAGGTAGGTGCGAAATTTCTTTAAGGCGTTGACAACAGCGAGAACTTCCAGTTCATAGCTACTATATTTTTCTTCTGCTGGAGTCGTTTTCTGCGACATATGTTGGTCAGGATGTAATTTTCCGTCTTCTGCTTCTTGAAGTAAAATGGCGCCATATCCTTGTTGACTCGCATCGGTGTGTAATTCGGTAGTTCTTCCTTGCTGAAAAATGCTTAATACTGGACTTTCAGTCAACAATTTCTTAAGCTTTTCGAATGCTTCCATTTGGGGTTGCTCGAACATAAATGGATTGTCTTTCCTTGTTAGGTCACTCAATGGTTTCGCTATTTGAGAGTACGCAGGAATAAATTTTCGAAAATAACCGGTGAGTCCTAAAAAGCTCTGGACTTGTTTGACTGTCGTTGGTACCGGAAACTTCTTGACGGCTATTGTTTTTGCAATTGAAGGACGTATTGTACCATTTTCGACGACGTGGCCCAAAAATTCCACTTTTCTTCTTAGGAATTGACATTTTTTAAACTTCATTTCTAAGCCATACTTCGAGGCGACCTCTAATACTTCCTTTAGTTTTTCTAAACCTTCTTTCTCATCTTTAGCAGGAATTATCAAATCATTCATGTAAATTATTACAACGCCTTTCCGCATGAGCTCTCTGAAGATACTATACACATATCTTTGAAATACGCTGGGGCTGGTGCTTAGACCGAAAGGTACTTTATTAAATTCGAATTGTCCGTCTGGAACAACGAAGGAAGTGAGGTGTTTGCAATCTTCATTAACGTCAGCATGGAAAAATCCATTTTTTAAATCTAACGTTGTGTACACTTTGGCTCCCTGTAGTTTATCTAATACATCCTCTATCAACGGCAATAGAAAGCGATCCTTGACTAATTTCCGGTTCAGTTTTCTGTAATCCACACACAACCGGGGGGTACCATCTTTCTTCTTAACTAATACAATTGGACTCGCATATTCGGATGAGCTTGGTCTTACAATCCCTTGTTCTAACCATTCGTTGATTTGCTTGTTGACATCTTGATTCTCAGAAAATGATAAGCGGCGTGCAGGTTGGTAAACCGGTATGTCGTCTTTCAGGATAATTCTCATGGACACACATTTGTCGTTTCGGTCTTCTTTGGCTCATAGTTGGAGATTAATTCAAGCAGTTGTCTTCGTATTCGTGGATTGGTAACATGTTGAACTACAATTTCGTCTTCCACTTCTGCTTCGTAAACTTGCATTTGCAGGAAACAATTTTTATCCTCATGTTTTCGGAACTGAACACTTTCTTTATAGAAGCAGACAGAGGCTTGCTCCAGTATATCTGAACTTATTACTGCTTGAAATTCCAAACTCGGCGTAGGTACGACATGCCACATCAGAGAATATTCTTCTCCATCTAGTTCAATCTTTCTCTGGAACGACCCTTTCGTTTTGACTTCTTACTTCCCCATTCCGATCAATACTGCAATGCCTTTCGAGAGTTTCGACGGTTCGATGATTCCTTTGCTTACATCTTCTCGAATGAGCGAAACTGCACTGCCGCTGTCAATGAGAGCTTCAATAATCTTGTTCCCCATGGTGATTTTTCTGGTCTTAATTCTTTCTCGAGAGGTTCGTGAGCAGATTTGGATTGAGGAGTCTGTAGAGTTATTAATTTTTTCGAACATTTGGGGCGCTTCGTACAATCCACGGCATAATGACCTGGTCCTTTACAGTAACTACAAGTTAGTCGTTTACTTTTCCAGGAGTAGGAGGTACCGTTCAATTGAAAATGTTTTTTCTCACGCCTATTATTTCCATCCTGGAGATATTCACTTCTTTGAAAGTAAGTATCGCTTGATCCTCTGGCTTCGTATCTTCCTTTGGCAAATGAGTTGTAAAATTTCGGTCGTAATGTTCTTCGGACACTTTCATACACTTCAAATTTTTCCGCTATCTCGGCAGGTGAACTAATAGTACACCATTCATCTAAAAAGTGTTCCTGAAACTCGTACGGTGCATTCTTCTTTATTTGGTCGGCTATAATTAGTTCTCGCAGCTGGTCGAAAGTTTCTACATTTAAACCGGAAATCCATTCATCGAAGTACGTTTGTATTTCGTAGAAAAAATCTTGCCAAGTTCGTTCATTAGATTTTCGGTGAGAAATAAAGAGTTGACGAAGTTTCTCCGGGGATAACTTGAACCTTTTTAGCAGTAAACTCTTAACGTGGTTGTAATCGTTGCATTTATCCGCTGGCTCTCTGGAAATCAAATGAGCAATGTCGATAGGAATCAGTCCTATAAGCTTTTGTACCCAGTCCTTCTTCGGCAAGAATGTTAGTTCCGCATGTCGTTCAAATAAAGTCAGGTTCAAGCTAATATCGTCCTTCATATTAAACTTATGAAAAGTTCCGTGAATCAGTTTCGGTGCTTGCGCGTTTTCGGAGTTATTCATAGTATTGACATTCTTTTCAGGCTGTATTTGCAATTTCTCTAGTTCATATTCTCGCTCTTCTCGACGCAGTTTCTCCTCTTTTTCTTCTGTACGTATGCGATCCTTCACGATGCTATCGAACATTACTTTAACATCCTCTTCGACGTAATCTGGGCTTTTCATGATGAAATCCTTTAGTTTGGGTTTAGTCAAGCCTGCTTCGACGATCAACCCTAACTCTTCGCCGAGTTCTATTAGATCCTCTTTTTTCTTCGAGAGAAGAAATGCCATTTTTTGCAACAAAAGATCAAGAGTGGTGGTTCAGAGAACAAATTTAAAATTTTAAACTAAGTTTAATTTTTTTTTTTAAATACTTAATCCGGATGTGAAAAAATTTATCCAATAACGCAGAAAAAGCTCCCTTACGCAAACAAGAGGAAAGATAAAACGTAAATAAAGTACAATTATAACAGATATATGAATAAAATGAACAGATACTGAAAAACTCTGAAATCGACGCTAAAAATATTCATACAACGAAATTGAAAAATTATGACAGAGTAATATCTTAATTTCTTGAAATATAATCAATAAAAATATATTGAAGAATTTATAGCAGAGCAGTATTTTTTTAAAAACTAATAATAATATATCACAAACTAAAAGAAAACCACAAAATATTCGTAAAAAAGTATTCAAAAAAATTAAACAAAATATCTATTTCCTTAATTGCTAGAAATATTATTTAAAACAATGTTTGTACACAAGAGATAAAGATATTTTACCAATGTTTAAATCTTATTTTCGAGGAATCAAAAAGAATAAAAGACAATTTTCTACTATTGAGAAAATCAAATAAAAGAAATCATTATTTTTACAAATCATCCTTATTCATAACTAAATCATTCACTTAGTCGCAACTACCGCTAATTAAATATAATACTCTTATCGTGTAAAATACTTTTATGAGACGAATTGATACGAGAAGGAAATAAAATATTTATGATTCTTATTTATTAATCACATGAAAACAAATTTTAAAATAACATGGACAGATGATCATTTCGTACATTATTTCTGCAATCGTTATTTGATAGGAAAGTACCGCACTGACCTGGCGATTCGCTGATTTTCGATGATGACGGGAATGGATCACGACGAAATTCTTTAACGCTGCAAGCTGATTTTCACTGGAATGGATGACGACGTTCTTGGGATCGCTGCGGGCTTTTTCTAAAATGAACTAAAAAAATACATTAGAAAGGGAGTTGAAATCGACACCGACGAACAGGCAAGGTCTCGAAGTTTTGAAAAAAAGTCGTTGAAAGGTGAACACGAAGAAAAAATAATGAATAAGGCATTTTCTATATATAGGCAAATGCTTAATACGAAGAAACGAGTTTAAATCTCGGCCGAAGTCCCCAATTTGTGGGACGGTGTCTAGGGGTAATGATGAAATTTTGGACGAAGGAAAGCATAAGCCGCGCGTTTAAAGAACAATTAATTTATTAAGATAAGGAACAGGCTATATTTACAGCTTTGAATTATTTACAAGAAAATAAATGAAAGATAGTTCGAAAAGAGAGCAGGATTTCACCTGTGAGATGGGGGCGTCAAACATCGCTAGGTCTAAAGATGCGTTGTTTACGAAGGCAAAGTTGCTAAGAGGGCGTCGACCTTACTTCGTTCGTGTCCGGTGTACCAGTCCCAAAAAATGATCTCGCGCTCAGGGACTATATGCGTCTGACGTCATCGCTCCGAATTCTTTCATTGGGCACTGAAATGCCTCGATTCAATTTGGTTTGTTTGGGGCCGCCATCTCTTACATCTCTCTCACTCGAAGTATATTGAAAATTTAAAACATTCTAATTATTCGAAATTAATTAAATACTATTTCCTACATATATATATATATATATATATATAAATTAAGTCAATTCCTACTTAGGTCAAGAACGAAAAATTTTATTTTAGTGACTTTTTACTCAACAATTACAATTAATATAAATATGTGTGACGAATTTGTACGGAACCTTTCCACTAATATCCTTAGGCGTCTTTTTGGGGATTATAAATTCGCGTATATTTCCAATCAACTCCGAGAAGCGAACGGGATATGCAAAGTAGATAGGGTATTTAAGTAGAGCGTTGTAAGCTAGCAAAGATTAAGGCTATTGAGCCTGCAGCAGCGGAGACGATCTTTAGAGGATTACGATAGTGAAGAGTTACCGCTAGTATTCTACGAAAGAAACTTATAAAAATGTGCCTCTGAATGTGCCTCTGAAGACATCGGAGTATCAACAGGTGATGATATACTACAGTTCATTATCGCTTAAAACAAGCGTTAGTTTAATAAAATTAGTTTAAGTTAATGAAAGTTAATAATTCGAGTTGCGTGTATTTCTCAGACCTCTTATTTAGGCTGACCTTATTGACCTTACGCGTAATTATTGATTAATTTCATATTCCGCAATTTAATTTAATATTAAAGGTAAAGCCCTTTTGTTTGACGTAACATAAGAATATTATACGTTATTAGAGTTTCTCATATTGGAATCAAGTTAATAAATATAAGTTATTATTATACAAATGGCTCTTAATGATTCTTTGCCTCAAATTAATCTTGGTGTCCTAGATAGAACCCAGGGGGTTCTCATATATGTTTATACATATGTCAGAATCTTAATATTAAGTGGCAAAACCCCTTAACATTAACATTAAAAACTTTTTAACCTCATTAAATTTGTAATTACATTTTTTAATAAAATTTGAATATAAGAGGTAAGAATTTGTTAAAATCAGTGTAAAAGGAATGCTGACGTCTGACTAGCAAATAACTCTATTTCGGTTAAGTTAAATCTTCATCACAAATTTAACAAAAGCTGTTTTATCCAATGGTGCTGGCATCTAGAGGACTACTATCGACTGAAATACATCTCTTAAACTATAATTAATTAATTTAATTTAATTAACGAATTAATATTTGAAAAAAATGCATTAACATCAAGTGTCATCCACTAGAAGTTTAAAAAATGTATTTGAACTTGTGTGGATGAATAAAAAAATATTTTATCCACGACTGAACATTTGAACAAGATATATAAATATTTATACGGAGAGTGTGAACTAATAGTAGGAACTGATAGTAGGAATTAAAAAAAATGTAATATAATAAAAGTCTTATTGATCACTAATTTAATTTAAATAGCTGATATCAAGATCAAAAGGTTGAAGATTATTTTATGAATTCTGTAATCGCAGAAAAGTTCAAAGTGAACTGTACTACAGTTAAAAAATGAACTGATTAGGAGAAAAGAGAATGAATTTGACGAGATAACTCTATCATTCTATAAATATGCAGAACAGTGAGGGGAAAAAACTGATTTTGATAATCTTTATCTTATATTCTAAAGAGAAGATAAGCAGAAATAACGGGTTTCTAATAAAATCGAGAAGCTGATGTTTCCATTTTTATTAAATGAATTGCTTTATAAAAATATTTTTTTTCTTCTATTTGATAAAATTTCTACACTTTTTTGCATTCTTGTTCTCTTTTATTAAAAAATTAATTTTTATTTTACATTCCATTTTAATGTCCTTTTATTAGAGCTTTAATTTCTACTATCGTTAAACGTGCAGATTATTCCACTAGCAGATAATATTCTATGAACAAATGAATCTCAGATCATGGGAATATTTGAAAACGAATTGGCATTTCTCCTTATTTGCCAAGCTCTCAAGAAGAACCAAAAATTCACCCCTCTTTTCAAGCCGGTAAAATTCCGGCTCCTCATGTTAACAGACCCGTTTACATGGATGAAAATTGCCAGCAAAATATCGGCATTGATTCTCTCTGGACCAGTTTACACGACGAGCCGGTATTATACCGGTTTGATTTTTGTACCAACTTCGGAGGCGGGTGAATGGGCAGAAAAGGGAGTCAGTTTTCAAATTTCCCCATGATGCATTGCGACAGAGATTTCTTTATTCAAAGATGGCTGCTGTTATTATTATTTCTTTTACCTAATGGGCTTGCGCTTTGGTATTTTCTATCTTTGCAGACCTAGTACATTCCCCAGGAGCTGGTATCACTTTTTAGCGCGGTACCATATAGGAAACACCAATTACCCCAAATAATTTTCACACCCTGTTTCCTCCCTAGAGGGAGGCACCTGAGCTCTGATGATGCGAACCTGCACTAGAATTTTAATTTTGCTGAAAGCACCTAAGCCAAACAGACACTCTAGGGATCTTTTACGTGCCGTATAATCATACGATATGGCCATTGTCGATTTTCTGCAACGTGAAAATCCGCCGACTTGAGCCGGGGTCGAACCCGCAAACTTGGGTACAGAAGGTCAGCGACAAACCAACCGCGCAGCTCTTTCTGATATAGTACTTTGGTCCTGTGAAGAAATAAGAGCTTTAATTAACACCTGGGGAAATCAAGAAAAACCAAAAAAAAAAAATTTGATGGAACTCTCCGGAATTCGGATGTGTTAAAAAAATTGTGAAGAATTTTAAAAAATTGTATATGTGCTCGGACAGTTGCACATATTCGTAGCAAAATAAAAGCTTTGAAACGGGACCTTTTGGGTTCTAATTTGATATGGGAATGCTACACGCTAAGTTGTTGTTTATGTTCGCTAAGATGGGCGATAGCATTACAATATGGTTACCTCGATTCTTATATCGTTTGGTGATGTGGTTGCTATGGGGATGACGTTTATTGTAATTAACTTTTATTGGTTTCTTTTTTTTTCGCGGTAGCCATGGTGTAGTTAGGCGGATCTATCAACCAATCACCAGATTCTCATGTAAACGGGCTGAAAAAAAAAATACCGGTAAAAAGCAGACTTTTCTCCCTAACCCCAATTCCCCAGCAATTTGTGGATTTATATGTAAACGTGGCGAACGACTCTAGAAAGGATTAATACCGGTATTTTGACGTCAATTTTCATTTATGTAAATGGTGCTTAAGTGTACGTCTTCAATCGAGTCTCTCTAGGTTCGCGTCCTCACGGTGTTCGATGGTTCCTTTTTGCTTCTCTTAAGTTCCACTCGAGGTTCGGCTTCTACCTACAGTGTTGATGTTTTTTTTGTTTTGTTTTTTTGTCTATGGCTATTTGCTGCCAGCGTGATGTCAGATGAAAGGATTCAGCAATATTTTAGGAGAGCGTAAATAAGCAATTATTTCTGCAGTTGCGAGGAGGGTACACGGTAACAAAATGAGGAGGATAAACGTTACATTTTATACATAAATCTGTCCTCTCTTCTACTGGATTTGATACAATTATTGAAACTAGCATAACTCTAGAATATCTGTCGGTGCCGATAGCACACCGAAGCCAGTCTCAAATTGTGACGCGTGCCTCCTAGGGGGGGTGATAACTTTACGAGGGGGCGCAAGCATATTAAAAACTCGAAAAAAAGTATTTTAAAAAATTATGAATTTTCAGAACGTAAACAAACAAAATACATTCTGACACACTAAAAAATAAAATACGAATTTTCCCCAATATGCATCACTACTGCACAATGTATTTCATAATTAATTTAACAATACTAAGTTAAGAACAACATTAATAATTACCAATGACCCATGGGTTATATATAAAATTATATGCAAAAATATACACTTATCTTGATAATTTGCACGGTTTATAATTAATCTCTTAACTTTTGATTAATAGTTATGCGATTCGATCCCCAATGTTACCGTTTTTCAAGTAAGTGCGCGTATGTGATGTATTGAGGGGGGGAGAAAAGGAATAAATATGTAAAAAAATCCTTTGCAAACACTATCAAGGCCTTTTTATTGCATTCCAAAGCCTTCGGAATAATTTTATGGATACCAGTGCACAGGAAAGATCGTACTTCGGAAAGACGTATATATACGTGCGGGTCAAGTAACACCTTGGCTGAGCGAGACGTTTATATACGCAGGGATCACTTAAGAGGTTTAGCTTTATTGTCTAAGTATAGAATTATTAAATAAATACCGTTGTTATTGTATGGAGGGAGGGGGCGATGAAAGTCATGATTGAATATGGGGCACATACTGAAACTTTGAGAAGCACTGATGCACAGTAAAAGATAATTATAGTTCCATTTTAGAAATTCAAGTCCAGTCCTTTTATTAATCAAGATGCGATGACTATAAGAAGGTTTTTCAATAGAATCGAAGTCTTATTACTAGGACTTAGATATCAATATATTAAAAACAGTATAAGTAAAGGGTGTTTTTTTAGAGGTATATAACTTTAAATTGCAATAAAACAACGATGTATTATTCGATTGACATGAATTTTTTTTATTCGAAAGATAATCTTATGGCATTACATTTTAAATATGATTTCTGGCATACGACTGCCACGGCTGGCTCGGATGTAGTCCAATCTGGACGTCCAATTTTCGATGACTTTTTCCAACATTTGTGGCCGTATATCGGCAATAACACGGCGAATGTTGTCTTCCAAATGGTCAAGCGTTTGTGGCTTATCCGCATAGACCAATGACTGTACATAGCCCCACAAAAAATAGTCAGCGGTGTTAAATCACAAGATTTTGGAGGCCCATTCACAGGTTCAAAACGGAAATTAGGCGGTCACCAAACGTGTCTTTCAATAAATCGATTGTGGCAGGAGCTGTGTGACATGTTGCGTCGTCTTGTTGGAACCACAGCTCCTGGACATCATGATTGTTCAATTCAGGAATGAAAAAGTTGGTAATCATGGCTCTATACCGATCACCATTGACTGTAACGTTGTGGCCTTCATCGTTTTTGAAGAGTACGGATTCAATACCAGCCCATAAAGCGCACCAAACAGTCAGTTTTTCTGGATGTAACGGTGTTTCGACATACACTTGTGGATTAGCTTCACTCCAAATGCGGCAGTTTTGTTTGTTGACGTAGCCATTCAACCAGAAGTGCGCTTCATCGCTAAACAAAATTCGCTTATGAAAATCGGGAACAACGGCAATCTCGTTTTGGGCCCAATCGACGAATCTACGCCTTGCTTGATCATATTTAAAATGTAATGCCACAAGATTATCTTTCGAATAAAAAAAATTCATGTCAATCGAATAATACATCGTTGTTTTATTGCAATTTAAAGTTCTATACCTCTAAAAAAACACCCTTTATAATCATGCAACGTCCTGTAATATCCAGTTAAGCGAAGATAACGGCTAGTTTATATGCATACGTACAATGTACTACTGCTTAAGATGAAGTGTTTCTTCAACAAAAGAATGATGAACACTAGCTACCCGAAACTTTTAAATCTGCGCAGCCTAAAGAGAGCAGAGTAAAAGTTTGAAAGAGCATTAAATATTAATGGTTCACTAAAATTTCGCTTGGAAATTTGACTGCACGTACGCACTCGAATGTAAACTGTCAAACGAGGCATCTTTCGC
Source organism: Trichonephila clavipes (assembly GCA_019973935.1). Lineage (NCBI taxonomy): Eukaryota > Metazoa > Arthropoda > Arachnida > Araneae > Nephilidae > Trichonephila > Trichonephila clavipes. The sequence goes on from BMAU01020577.1 coordinate 325,218, forward strand.
ACTTAAAAAACTTTATCATGTTTTCATTCCTTTTTGCTTTTTTACGGGGTTTTTCCTTATTTCGAATCAGATAAAGTTTTTTGTCAATAGTTTTCTATTACGTTTCATGTTGTGCGGGGATTTTACCCAATTCTCGAACTGTGTCAGAGTGAATCCATGTTGTAAAAATACCGTGTTATACGGGGGTATCCAGCTATTGAACTGTGTCACACTGAATCTGTATTGTAGAAATGCCGAATTATACGGGGTTACATGTAAAACAAAACATAGTGTTTAATCTTTTTAACGAGGAAAATAAAATGAGATTGAGTATTCGTAATTAAGACATATAAGGAACAAATTTTCAAGATTAGAGATTAAATTAATGTTTTAATTAATATTAAGTAAACATTTGATTAACTTAAATTAATATTATAAGCTGTGGGCTTAACACTTACATATATATATATATATATACACATATGTGTGTGTGTTCGAAAGTGTGAAAGGATTCTGTATTATAATACCCTACAGAGAGATTTTATTTATTTCATTTTGTTCTTCCTCCAACCAGTGGGCTTGCGAAGATTAAAATCATGTGATTTTAGAGCCTTCTCGATGTTTCTTTTGTTTAAATAGGCCGAAAACTTTTGGAAAGAGAGATAAATGCTTTTATCTATCCCAGGGATTCTCAACCTTTTTTGTTGTGGTACACTTTTAATAGTTTCAAAATTTGGTGGCACACTAACAATATAATAAGTCCAAAAGAATTTTACTTATATGTAACATACTTTCTCTATCCACGGAAGAAAAGTTAATACCACGAATACTCTTAGTTTATTTCTATAAAACGGGCAGATAATTAGGTTTTAGACTTTATTTATTTGCTCAGAGTATAATTATTTTAAAAAACTTCGCGGCACACTTCAAGAATTCGATGGCACACAAAAGTGCCGTGGCACAGTGGTTGAGAATCACTAATTTATCCACTTGAGTATTTTGGCGGCTGCTATGTTTTTGAATGTCTTATTTTATTTGCGAGTAACATCTAATCATCTTCAATAAGTAACTGTTATTCTTTCAACCACAAGTCTAAAATGATACCTGAAGTACTCGTGAGCAAATATATATATATATATATATATATATATATATATATATATATATATATATATATATATATATATATATATATATTATAACTTGGACTAGAGAATTCAGGCATTTTGGTACTCAAATATTTTTGTACTTTTTGCTCCACATTTTAGTTTACACACAACGAACAGCGACGAAACTCAACAAAAATACACTCGGACAACCACACACTACATTTAAGACGTTAATAAATTCACAAAAACATTCACTTTTCCTTCTTTAGAACTCAGACTTTCATAGTCTTGTTCAATCGGAAGCTTTTAAAATGATACGACTTCCGGTAAAGGTCTTAATGATTGGTTCATATACGCAGATGAAGCAAGATGGCATCATCCTGTTGTAGAACTGCGGAAGTTTCAATTTTGAGGAGATAAGGTTATGATTATTTCCCGTTAGGCAGGTAAACTAGAAATTAATCACGCGAAGTCTTGGAGAAAAATTAAGTGAGAATTGTTACACCCCACACTCACGCACGCACGTATACACTCAGAGTAATTTGAGAAAAGCGTTCCAATTTCAAAGAATAGTATTTTCCATTTCTATACAACATATGCATATGAATTTAGTTCGATTTTATTTCCTTGATAATTTCTATACAATCCCCGTCATTACTTTGAATAAAGCTTTAAGTGGATCGAAATTTCTCAATTCGTCTCAACTCGGTTAGGGTCATGTGTTCATGTTCTTCGTAATCATAACATCTGAGAAAAAAGCGGAAACAGCGCTTTCGTTGCGTGAAGAGGAAACTTTATTTCCGGAATTTCATTCTAAACAGAGAAGCGAGATGACACCACTTATAAGAGCTCTCAGTTTTTTGACACTATTGTTATGTTTTCAAGTACAAGGGGGTAAGTAGAGAATGTTTTCTGTTTAATATTTATTTAGCATGTAATCAAAACCGTCCCTGAATTCATCATTTTGAGCAGTAATGTGTTACTTGAGTCTTAAGTTCGCTTATTATGTATTTACTCACTTGCTGCAACGAGTAAAAAGCCAATTTTTATTGCGACAGATGAAAAATCTTTAATGCGTAAATGTCCTTACACGGCAAAGAAATATGATTTTATTGAGTTTCCTTTCTTTTGGCAACACAAAATTATAAATTTAAGTTTTAGTTTCATGTGATACTGAAAAAGACGGACACAAAAACCGATAAAGTTTTAAAACTAACTAGACGTATGGGTCTCGGCATGTTTTGTAGACGTAAGATATAGTAAACGGTACTGATTTGCAGATGAGCAGAAATTATTTATAGGAATCTAATTAAAGTAATAATACTTTAATAAATGAACTTCAAAATATTTGTTGCCATGTTCACAATTTGCACATTTATCTTTGCATAAATTTCTTTCGTAAAAGTTCTAAGGATCTACTGTCGTGACAGTTTTGTAATTCGGAGAAGTGAATTATTCCTATTGTTGTTCTTTTTGTGAAATCACCTCCACTACGGTATCTTGGGACATCACATTTATTTATATAAATACGAAAATAATGATCGCGGATACTGCACACAGCAAGTCTGACCCAAAAGCACACAGCGACCGGTCAGCTCGTCAACCCCGTAGAAGGAATGCGTGGGAGTGAAGCGGGAAAAAGAGCGCGTGGGCGGATCACTCAGTTATCCTTCCGCCAGAAAAAAATAGTTCACTCGCTTCACCCCCAACACCTATCATAGACAAAATGGCCACAAGTTAAACTCTGCATGAATGACGAATTCGAAGCTAAAATATAAAAGATTGTTACTCAAATGAGGGTAAATACTAGGGTCAATACTATCATCTAATGCAGTGATACTCTACCTGCAGCCCACTGGATCTTTCTGAGTGTCCCGATCATGCTCCGTTTCACTAACAAATTCAATTATTTAAGAAAAATATGTTAAAAATTTAGCGAGAAATTCTATCAATCGAGCAATCCCATGTATCAATTTTGCTATCGATGGAGTGCTAGTAGGAATTGCGGGAAACCTTTTTCTTTTTGTAATTGTAACGGTTAGTGTAAACAAATAACAGCAGAATAGCGACTATTTTATGGATGAAACTCATTTTTTATTAACCCTGATTTCTTCCAAGCGTTAAATAACTAAAGAATATTTGTTATTTCAAGACGATTGTGATCTTGACTCTATCGTAGAAAAAAAAACGCAGATCAACAATTTGTTTAATTTGTTCACAAAAATGCAATATTTAAAAAAATATATTATTTTGCTCGTAACTGTACAAATAAGCACAAATCTTTCAATGCCTCCTTATTTTTCAGCAACAAATATATGGGGGTAGGGGAGTTTGACTCTCATTGATAAAAGGAAATCGACATTACCCCATAACCGGGTAAAAAAATGCATTAAACTCTTTTTTTGTGTGTGTTAGTTGAGTTTAATGGAATTTAATATAGTTTTAAGGGGGGAATACGAAAACAAAGGGGAAAACACCGATGAAAGGGGAAAAAGACCGTATTGGACACATAAACAGTAGTATTTACAAATAAAAAAGATAGATGTTCACAAAGATAGATGTTCTGCGCATATCTGAGCAGGATTGAGAGAGCCGCCGGATAATATATTACACATAATATACTACGCGTAATTATTTGTATTGCTAAGAGAAGAAGAAATACACATTAGATTAATTTATAACAGTAAAAAATAGCTTAATAGATTTATTTACAAACTCTAATGTAATAAACATTAATTTACCTGTTTCTTGTAATTTTAATATAAATGTGTATAAATGCATTTCCTCAATCTTACTCCCCTTTTTTTTTTCTCCTTCACAAATCTAGCTTATCTTTTCGAGGAATACCAAGAGTACCCAGACGACTTTTCAGAGGAAAAAAGTAATTGCATACTTTTTTATAATAAACAATGAGAGCTGTAATAAAACAGTAATTTTAAGGTGAATTTCTCATCAGAAATTTGACTTGATTTTTATTAATACTTATTTAAGAAATAAAAGTTAATAAAAATTATTTAAGCAAGTTGTTTATTAGTTTACATGTGTGTATTGACGCAAAGAAATGCTTTTTTCCCCCGACGTCTTAAATGTGAATGCATGTTCTATAGCAGCGGTCGCCAATTTTCAAAACTTCATAGACCATTAACTGTGTAGTTATATACTCAAACTCAGTGTCGCAACAGCTCATGAGGGCCAGGGCCTACTGTGCCCATCCCAGTATACGTAACCATTGGGCGCTGAGGAGCATGGGCAAATGTCCGGATCAGGTGGTAAGTCTGAAGCGAAATCCCCAACGTTTTAGTTCCCAAGCAAGCTTGGTATATGTAGCGATCCAATGAAGGGATGAAAGGCTGAGTCAACCTTGCCCAGCTCGAGGATAGAAACCCAGACCTGTGGTGTGAAAGCGCGAAACGCAACCACTCGGCCACTGGGCCTCTGGACCCTTTATAAAGTTGACCATTATATGGTGGACCACTAGGTTATATTGCCACTCGTGTACGTCTCTATTTACTTTAAATATTTATTAATGTTATTAATTGTTTATTTACTTAAATTAATTAATTGAATGAAGTCAATATTACAGAAATTAGTATTAAAGATTTAGTTAATTTGAAGTTACTGTTTTAAAATTAGCCCTTTTATCTTCTATACACACTTATAAGCTGTGACTCCATTGTAAATATTTGTTTTTTATTACTTTATTTATGCTTATTTTTAATTAGTTTTAATTATTATAAATATGAATAAATGCAGTAATAATCATTAGAGAAAAACTTTCTTCTTACGAGGGTGAGTCGGAAAATAAGTTTCCCCTGTTGATTGTGGTCAGAGTTGTGTATGAAAGTCAAAACATAGAATGAGACATTAAAGGTATGACATAACTTTATTTTTCCAGATAAATACCAAGTACATTGAAACATTTTTCAAACCCCTTGATAAGCTTCAAAAAGCTCTCCAGGAAAAATTCAGAGTTTTGCATACGGAAGAAGCGTTTAACGTCTTGTTTGACTTCAGTAGTGCTTCTAAAGCGCCTTCAGGCGAGATTCTTCTTTAAAGCCGGAATCAGACGAAAGTCACTTGGTGCGAGATTAGAAATGTATGGCGGATGGTGTAGGCGCTCCCAACCAAGAGTTGCAATATGGTTTTGCCTTGCCGTCACCGATTGTGGTCTCGCATTGTCACCCAACAACAGAACGCCAGATTTGAGAAGCCCAGAGCACTTTTCCAAATCGCCTGTTTCAATTTCGACAGGGTGTCACACTACTGCGTAGCATTGATGGTTCCAACATCCAAAAAGTACACACAGAAGTAAACGCTTCTTCCGTATGCAAAGCCCTGAATTTTCTTACAGGGTTTTTTGAAGTTTATCAAGCTGTATGACAAATGTCTCAGGGTAGTTATGTGGAAAAATAAAGTTATGTCTTATGTTTAATGTCTCATTCTATATTTTGACTTCCATACTCAACACTTACCACAGTCGAGAGGGGAAACTTATTTTCCGATCCCCCCGTATTTGTATTACGATGTTAATACTTGTACAAAATATGTTTAGCGCATCATATATATAAATACTTAAAGCACGTGTTATTTAATTTCCTTTGTTTCCCTTTTCAATCGGTCAGGAAGTTGTAAGTGAAAGTAAAAGTTTACAACTGTTATTTCTTTTCGGAATATACGTGTTCAGCATGATATTGAAGATTGTATTTTTAAATTATTCACCGTTTAAAATATGAAGGCTATTGGTTTTTTATGTTTATTTGTTTTACTCATATGTATTCATGTTGTAATATATTTTTTTTTTCCTCCAAAAATATTCAAACTTCTGAATTTGATGGCTTTGATAAACCAGAAGATAATTCAGCTGATAAAAGTAAGACTTCAAATTTCGTTTCTTTATAATTAGCTTTGTGTAAATAACAATAATATGGTATGAAATAAAAACGAGTAGTGAGAGAGAATCGACTGATTGATTGATTGATTGATTGATTGATTGAATATTAACGTCGCACTGCTCAACTACACGAAAGCTTTTGGCGACGGACCACGTAATTTTGAACCATGGTCAAGTGACGTGGACGACACCTGAGCTGGCACCCCCTCTCCTAACTACCACACCACACCAACGGGAGGACGTTTCAGCTCTCGACAGATTTAACGTGCATCGCTGGAGAGAGAATCGACAAATATACTGTGATGTGTCTTAATATTTTAAATTGATTTTTAATTGAATTAAGAAAATTAATAAAAAAATTGCTCGCTTTTTTGTGTTTAATTGATTGCTTTACCTTTTGCTCATTTATATATACGAGTAGAATTAATATGTATAAATAGATCCAAAGCCTTTTTATAAGAGACTTATTATGAAAAATTAGAAATCTGAAATCATGTTTAATGGAACTAAATGTCTACGAAAATAAATACGAAATAATAGAATAATAGGTATGAAAGGTTTTTTGATTGGCTACTTTTTTATATAAAAGTAAAACTCTTTATTAAGGGTTGCGATGAAAAGCATTTTCAGCTATTGAAAATCCTCTACATTTTTTAAAATTATTAAACTAATAATATTCTGTGGTCCGTGACGTCTCAAGACTTTGTAGCGTCACCTCTTTAGATGGCAATTTGGTACCCATTTTTGACGTCTTGGGGCGAAACAGATGGCATTGGCTCCTTAGACGGACGTTTATCACCCTTCTTTTCTTCTCCGACACCCAGAGGAAGATAGATTCAACAGATGGTATTTTCTTCACAGACCAAAAGGAGCACATCTGCTTTGACGGCTATCCATTCTTTCGTTCACTCTCACATGTGCACGTGATGCACTTGTATGGAAAGGAGTATCAGCTTTTGTGAGGAAGAAATGCAAAGGAGTGTGTTCTCAGTGTCGAAGTGGTAGTTCGAATTTTCGACTCTCCGTATGGTTTACGAGGTGCGGTGACATAGAGGATCGCAGTTGAGACAGACTTTCGTCTCTGAAGAAACAATGGCTGTTTGGGCCAAGATAAGGGATGCCAGATACAGACCCGTGTTCCTCGCCAATAAGAAATTATTGGGGGTATTAAAGAAGCCGGCCTAGCTGGTTTAAAGAGGCTTTATAACTTTTTGTGGCCTTGGGGCCCCTATGCAAAAGTAGGCCCCATCTGCGACTTTTTTAAGTAAACAGTACTGTAAAATTTGATTTATAGCGCGCATCGGCTTATATAACACACGCCTACAATTTCAAGCTGCATTTTTTAACTTTTAGATATATTCACTGTTTTCGCTTTTTAGGTATATACGCACCCCTTTCTTACAAGGGAACCTGAAATGTACGTATGCAACGTTTTCCATTTTGTAGTAATTTATTTGAGGTATTAACCCAGAATTTTGAAAGAATAGCGTACTTCCAAAACTATACAATCCTCTAAGTTCATTAGGTATGTCATTTCTTTTAAATATAAACAGTATTTCAATCAATGAAGAAGTCTAAATTTTCTTACGCTCATTTCTTTTTTTTTGATTTTTGAAGCTATAATTTTTATGCCCTGCGTAAATTTCGATAACCGTAAATTTCGATCTTATCCTTTATGGTAAAAGTGCGTATTTTACGGGTATGTAGCATACATTGTCAAAAACTAATACAAACGGTAATTCGGAACAAATAAATGCGCGTAACTCACAATCTGACATACCTTGGCACAAACCAATTCAACCGGCTACCACCTTTCTACTAAATAAGTAATGATCGTGCATTGTGATAGGCTTTGGCCCAGACGCGAAAAACACTTAATAATGTAGTCTTGTCATTTAACATAAAGTTGGAAATTCGAAATTTTTTCAGAGAATTAAATTCGGTAATAACATTTGACTATTAGAATTATGCGGTTTGTGATCTTATTGAGGATGGACCGAGAACGATATGAAGCTGTGTGCTTGAACCCAAGTGGCTGATGCCTTGAAGCAGTGCTTCTCAAAGGTGCAATTTTCGCGACCCAATATTTAACCAACATTTTCATCGCGCCCCCCTCACACAATTACAATAAATTGAATTCAATAATTCTTTATTTTGACGCTAAAACTAAGGTACGACTTTAACCTCTTAAGCACCCCCAGCGAACATAAAAGTCTTGCTAAATCAAAGTGTTTTTCCCCTACGTAAAGGGTGTTTTTTTAGAGGTATAGAACTTTAAATTGCAATAAAACAACGATGTATTATTCGATTGACATGAATTTTTTTTTATTCGAAAGATAATCTTGTGGCATTACATTTTAAATATGATTTCTGGCATATGACTGCCACGGCTGGCTCGGATGTAGTCCAATCTGGACGTCCAATTTTCGATGACCTTTTCCAACATTTGTGGCCGTATATCGGCAATAACACGGCGAATGTTGTCTTCCAAATGGTCAAGCGTTTGTGGCTTATCCGCATAGACCAATGACTTTACATAGCCCACAAAAAATAGTCTAGCCGTGTTAAATCACAAGATCTGGGAGGCCAATTCACAGGTCCAAAACGGGAAATTAGGCGGTCACCAAACGTGTCTTTCAATAAATCGATTGTGGCACGAGCTGTGTGACATGTTGCGCCGTCTTGTTGGAACCACAGCTCCTGGACATCATGATTGTTCAATTCAGGAATGAAAAAAGTTACTAATCATGGCTCTATACCGATCACCATTGACTGTAACGTTGTGGCCTTCATCGTTTTTGAAGAATGACTCCACCAGCCCATAAAGCGCACCAAACAGTCAGTTTTTCTGGATGTAACGGTGTTTCGACATACACTTGTGGATTAGCGTCACTCCCAATGCAGCAGTTTTGTTTGTTGACGTAGCCATTCAACCAGAAGTGCGCTTCATCGCTAAACAAAATTCGCTTATGAAAATCGGGAACAACGGCAATCTCGTTTTGGGCCCATTCGACGAATCTACGCCTTGCTTGATGATCGTTTTGATGAATTGCCAAACCAAACTGAGAATACATCACTTGACAGCTGTTAAATCGGTCGCCATCTTGGAAAGTAATGCCAACTTAAACTTCTATACTTGGAAAAAAAACACTCTTTATATATAAGTCTTTCCTAAGTACGATCTTTTCTGTGCGCTGCTATCCACAAAATTATTCCGAAGGCTTTAGAATGCAATAAAAGGACATTGACAATGTTTCAGAAGGATTTACTCTTATTTCAGATTATTTTTGCTTCCTTATTCCTCTGCCCCTCCTCCAATACATCACATGCGCGCGTCTACGTGGAAAACGGTTGGCATTGGGAACCGAATCGCGTACCTTTTAAACGGCATTTAAGGGATTAATTATAAACCGTACCAATAATCAAGATAAATGCTAATTTTTGTTTTTAATTATATATATGACAAGCCCATGGAGTCACGGTTAATTAATAAACTTCCTCTTAACATAGTAATCTTATATTAATTACAAAATACATTGCGTATCACTGATACATTTATAAGTGCAATATATCAGTGCAAATATGCATTTTATTTTTTATTATGTCGGAATGTATTACTTTTGCTTACTTTCTGTAAATTAATAATTTTTTAAAATAATCTTTTGTTTTCGACTTTTCAATATGCTCGCGCCCCCCTTGTAGAATTGTCACGCCCCCAAGGGAGGCGCGCCCCACGGTGTCTCTCCTTGTCTCAAAATTGTTCAATGCAAAAAATATTTTCATGCATCATAGAAGTATAAGTAAAATGTTCTTTTGCATATTTCATTTAAATGAGCAGTAATAGCTCGAATTATGCTACACCACAATTTAGTGAACCCGGAGTCACGCGAATTTCAAATCTCATCGACTTTTCTTTTTATCCTTTCCGTCACTGAATCTCAGACGGAATTAGCGTCAGAACCCGATGAAATTGTTGAAGAAGTTGTCGATCTTGCCTTGTTCAAGAACTGCTGGATTTCTACAATCATGAGCTGGCAATAGATGAGCTCATCTAGAAATGCATGAGCAAGAGCAAAACATTGAGGAACTTGATCCTTTAAACCAGTGTTTCTCAAACTTTCAATACTCGCGACCCAATATTCAATCATCATTTTCATCGCGCCCCCTCCATACAATCATATAATAACATTGTATTGAATTCAATAATATTATAATTTTACACTAAAGCTACAGTGTGTGTGTGTAGTGTGTGTGTGTACGACTTTAACCTCTTATGTGCCACCGACGTATATAAACGTCTTTCTCACCCAAAGTGTTAATCTTCTGGACGTATATATGCGTCTTTCCGAAGTACGATCTTTTCTGTGCACTGCCATCCATAAAATTATTCTTAAAGCTTTGGAATACTATAAAAAAACCTTCACAGTCTTTGCAAAGAATTTATACGTATTTCGGAGGATTTTGCTTATTTATTTCTTTTCTCTCCCCCAACCACTAAAAAAACATCAAAATACACGCGTCTACGTGGAAAACCGCGATATTGAGGACCAAACCGCGTAACTTTTAATCGGCAGTTAAGGAATTAATTATAATCCGTACACAAATCATCAAGATTAGTGTTGATACAAGCCCATTGGGTCACTGGTAATTATCAAACTTGTTTTTAGTAATGTTAAATCAATAATAAAATACATTGTGCAGTACAGATACTTTTATAAGTGTATTATATCAGTGTAAACGTGTATTTTATATTTTATTACGTCAGAAAATATTTTGTTTGCTTACTTTCAGTAAATTAATAATGTTTTGAAAAATTAATAATGTTTTTAACTTTTAAATATGCTCGCCCCCCCTTGTAGAGTTATCACGCCCCTCAAGGGGAGGCGCGCCCCACAGTTTGAGAAACGCTGCTTTAGACCCATTCAATCAGAAGATTGAATGGCGGTTAAAAAATTTTACATTAAGATCTCAGTTTAATTGAAAAAGGGTTACAAATTTCAGTAATATACAGACTCAAATGAAGAGTGCACTTTTTCAACAAAACAAGGAATAAAAATATTATTAGCATGCTACAAGGATATTTTGCGGGGAAAAAAATCTTTGAGCCGATGGACTACATTTTTAGATTTTATGAAATCTTCTACATAAAAATGCTTTCAATTTGTGATTTTGTATTTGTGTTACCTAAGAATTTATTAAACAGTATATGTTTTTCTAAATTAGCATTATCTTTCGTCTCCGGATTCAACTAAAATAATTTGAATTTATTTATATGCTAAATTATACCACGACTTACGTAGTTATAACTCAGTCCAACCTATCGCGTAAGTTCGGGATATTCCTGTATTAGCAATTTCAATAGATTATTCCAATACTTTGACTGCTAGACTGAATTGCTTAAGGGAATACAACTATTGATGATAAAAAATATGAATATTAAAAAAAATAATATAGAAAATAATTTTTAAACATTCTAGATTAATATTTTTATGTAAAAACTTGAAAATTAATTAAATAATAATTTATTTAAAAAATTAGAATATGTATTGTTTTTAACTTTTTTTTTTTTCTGGATCTTTTTGAACAAGATTAAAGAAAAATAAGATAACCCATTTTTGTGAATTAGTTTATGAAAATTATTAAATCTTTGTTTAAAAATAAAATTTAACCTTTCAGAGACACAGTGTAACCAACCACTTGCCCCTGAATTTGGAAAGGTACTCGTTGTTGGAAATTTTTTGGAAGTTGACAGCAGAGCAATATTCACCTGCGAGGAAGGTAGGGAGATGGTAGGATCTATGAGATCCAAGTGTTTGGACTCGCTTGAATGGTCATTTCCCCCTCCAAAATGTGTGAGTAAGTACACACACACATCTACACTATTAAAATTCGTAAGTAAACAAACGTATCTATCTATCTTTGTTTATCGCTTTGTATGTACATCTATTTTCTGACGAACCGCACTCGCCAAAGGTACCAAAAGATTGGGAATGATCCGAGGAATCCGTTTTTCTTATTAATATTCCGATATTTCAATTATTTAAAAGATATTAATTAAAAGCCTTTAAACGCATGGTAGGTATACCCTTGTTGGCTTTTTATACCGCCAAGCTTTTTTACTATTTCAACGGAGTGAAGTTCCGACTTCCCCACGTTTTTAAAAACCCCATCCAATTCTTACTATCTAACTCAGACAAAAAATAATTACAGAATCGGAAAGATCATTTCTTTCGCCACGATACGGTATAGATTTTTTTTACAAAATAATGATGTTTTCTATTTTTTACGATTTTTTTCTAAACTGAGTCAAAATCGATATGTTTTAATAAAAATAACTTCTAAATCATTCCGTTTGAATTTTCTTTCACGTTAATGAAATGATATTCTACACTGAAAAAGTTCATGCATTTCTCTTTTGGAATCAATCATTTAAAACATAAAATGTCAAAAACTTTATTTTACGATTTTTCAAAAAATACCCAACATTTTAATTAAATATTTAATTAATTCGTTATTTATAAGGAGAATCTCACGAAACTTTTTTTTCCGTGTGTAGAACAATATTATTCGTAATCTGTACAAAGATTGAAAATATTGCTTAAAAATTACGGTTTTTTTTTTTAAAAAAATGTGTTTTTCGTTTTTTACCCTCTTTGCGAGAGTTACATCTCACACACACAATGTAGTATTTTTTTTTTCATTTTTGTTTAAAAATTACTGTAGTTTGCAATTGATATGTGAAGTTTGAAGATATTAACTTAAAAATGAAGCCCTAAAAAATTAAAACTTTAACAAAGAACGCAATTTTACAATAGCCAAGGGTTTGACGACGACAACGATGTTTGGCGCCAAATGACTATCTTTTCCCCTGTGCTCTTCACGTTTGATAAAAGGTTACTCTAGAAAAAAAATACCTATAACTAATGAATATCACCAGATTCGACCAGTGAAAAATTTGCTTTTGATTCACTTTCTGTATATGTCTTAATTCAAAAAATTCATTTTAAACATCCGTTTATATAAAACAAAATTTTCTCTAATATTTGTGAAATACTTAATCGTTTTTACTCCGTTATCATTATTTTAAACAAGTTTATTTGCAATACATTTAAATGTATTGCTTTAAATAAATATTTTTTTAAATAAAGCTGTATTGTTTTGAGTAAATCATTAATTAAAAATTTTCAATCGTTATGTATTGATGATTATGATGAATAAACCGTCTGAACTAAAAATGTTCATACTTTACTCTTTTAAAATCAGTGATTTAAAAAAATTAAATACCAAAAACTCTTTTTTTTACACGTTTTCAAAAAAATGCTCACAATTGAATATCTCTTCCTTTTATTTTAAAGGTTTTTTTCACTCATTGTTCCCTAAGATTTCAAGGACCCATCGTTTAAAGCGCTTCTTTGTAGACTGTTGTAATCGGGTTCGAAATAACATTAGTACTTAATTTTTTTGATTTTTTAAAAAATACCTGATATTTTATTCGCGTATTTAATAACTTCACCAGCAATTTTATTATTGGAAAAATAATTTATTTCGTCACGATATAGTATTTTTTTTCACAAAACAACGATACTTTACATATTTTAAGATTTTTTCTAAAATGAATCAATATCGATGCGTTTATATGAAAATGATTTTTAAAAAACTCATACTTGGATCTTTCAGAGTTAGTGATTTGAAAAAGAAAATGCCCAAAACCTTTTTACGAATTATTAAAAAATACTCAAATTTTAAATATTTAATAATTTCTTATCAAATTCAAATTTTTAATAACTTCTTCATTTATAAAAATAATCGCATGAAACTTTCCCCCCGTATATCGAACATTTCAAAAAATGCTCACAATTTTAATTCTACATTTAATACAACTGTGAAATTTTGTAGTTATAAAAATTTCTTTCATTTTTGTCTTTTTTCATCAAACAACTATTTTTAAAAAGATACATTTCCGTTTCCGGTGGCTAAAAAATTGCAAAGCGAGTGAGTAAATATTTAAGTCGCACTGTTCACCTACTCGAGAGCTTTTGGCTAAGACCTTCGAAATTTTTAGCCATGGTCAAGTGACGAGGATGATACTTGAGTTGGCACCCATCTATCCTAAATACCATAACACATCAACGCTAGGAGTTTAGGCTCTCCACAGTTTCAACGTGCATCACTCCTCTTAATAGCGGGTCTTCAGCGGTAGCCAAAATTTTAAAAGGGCAGTAATAGTTAATTGTGAGAAATTACCACGAGAATATTGTAATGACGCTAATGTAGAAATCACACACACCAGGATGGGCTGATAGCGAGAGGGGAAGGGGAATTTCCATGACAAATTTGCATTCAAAATTGTTCTTGCAACGCCCGAGGGAAATAAACCTGTCTGACGAAGAAATGAAGCGAAACAATTTCGAAACAGGGAATTTTAAGTTATACATTCGGCTTAAGTCCGAGCAACGCCGGGTTAAGCGGAGGGAAATAAAGAGCAAAGTAATTTTGAAAAAGTATGTTGCAAGTGCTGATTTTGTGAAGGGAAGGGAAAATTTATAAAAGTAGAGGAAGCCCGTGCAACGCCTGGTCATGCAGCTATTAATAATCTGTGTTTCCGAATTCTAAAGAATCCATAATCGAGTTTTCCTGTTTGAGAAGGTTTCGACGGAAATTGTTTGTGTGTTAATCTTGGTGTAAGTGTTTTATTTGAGCCACCAGCTTGCCGGTCCATAATTCTGCCGTGCGTGCGTTAGACCAGTGCTCCGCAACATTTTTTAATCGCTGCAGACCGGTCAACGTTTGATAATTTTACCGCGGCCCGCTGAGGGTGGGACACGTTGATTGTTTATATTTTAGATTGTTTTGATTTAACAATTTTAGTTCAGTTACATTTAAATATGCCTTCAGAATAAAATATAGTTACACCAAAAATGAATAAAAGTGATTTAATGTGGAATATAAAGTGATTTTTTTTTCTGCGGAATGTTGCGCAAATCTGAGAGAAATGCATCCCTTTAAATAAAAGGGCAATAGTTTATGTTCTTTAGGCGGCCCGGCACCATTTGATCCACGAACCGGGGATTGCGGAACACTGCGTTAGACGACTGAGACGAAAAGGAATTTTTCTTTGGCCCGGAGTTCAGTTGCTAAGTGCTTTTTTTCTGTGTGCTTTGTTAGTTGTGACTTGTGGAAGGAGTTACTTTATATTCCCTTCCTAGAGAAGAATATTCTTTTTGATATAGATGGAATTTCTGAGTAATATACAAAGAAGGTTATTTTTCAGTCAAAATGCAATTGTCATGCATTCACAGCTGGTTCGAGTGTCGTTGGAACTTTTTTCTATTGATGTTGTGCGCTATCTGTTATTGAGATGGTGGATCATGTTGACGTCTGCGGCGAGGCCATTTGAATCACTTGACATGATTTATTGGGAATGTCTTAGTTGGACTCTTCATGAAAATGCATAACAAACGAGTAGCGTTAAGCTGTGTTGCAATCTAGTGTTCCATTCTTTGGTCACCACTTCGGCGACAAACTATACTCATATCCAAAATTAAGGTCACAAACATGGTTTTCGGCATAATTTCAAAATACCTTCAGTAAACTGATAGAATTTGTATTTTATATATTTTGAAGAACGGCTTATACATTATCAACCTTCAACTTAGGAAAAGATTTTATTAAGCGTTAGTTTTTACAGATCTACTGGATTGAGACCTTTCAAGGCTATGGGAATTTTGCCTTCAGTTTCGGGAGTATTACGAACAAGTTAGTCGGTTTGCCGTGAGAAAGACTTCTCATAATCATTTAAATGATTCCTTGAGAGGGAAAGCAGTTGGCAGGCCTGAAGCTAGCCGCCTGTTTCAAGTGGAGGTGGCTCGGGGGTTACAAGTGGCCAAAAAGTGGTCTTGCGGTCATAAAATCAATTCCAAACAAGTGGTATTGTCACCAGAAAGGTCGGCCAAGAGCACCGTAGAGCATCAATATCTGCACAGGATCACTATTTGGCATATAGTGCAAGACGATATAGGTGAAAAACGGTTCTTCAGTTTGCTCATGGCCTCACTTCTAAGCCTAGAAGAATAATTTCCAGGTAAACAGTCTACAGCAGTTTTGAAGAGACTTGCCTTTACACCTGGCATCCAGTCTGGTGCGTCCCTTTGACTACATCCAGCAGAAAAGACCAGATATTGTGGAACTTAAAACATCAGTCATGAACACCACAAAAATAGGGACGTGTTCCTTTCAGTAATGAGTCGGAATGTATCAGACACAATGATTCTCGTAGTCTTCACGCAGAGTGAAAATGTATGTGTGGAGCTCGCTTTCATCTCTCCTACGTAACAAAAATCAACAGATTTGGTTGCAAAGGAACATTGTTTGTGGTATCATCATGTTGGGCAGCGAAACACTTCTGTATGTTTTCCATGTGGGTACTGTCAACTCATAACACTATAGGGATAAGATCCTGGAAGCCTATGTGAGGTTTTTCTGGGTGCTATGGGTCTGGACTACATTTTTATGAACAATAATGTGCGGCCACACAGAACTCACATTGCTGAGGAATTTCATGAATGAGAAGATATTCGCCATATGAATTGACCCTCGAGCTCTCCAGTTTTCAATTCTATTGTATATGCTTAGGATGGTCTAGGAAAAACATTTTTCAGCGTAGCTTCCCTCCCAGGAAACCCCTCCCCCAGGAATTAAAAGTCCCGCTTTTGGAAAAATGGGCTTTGTTGTTACAAAAACTTATTGAAATCCTCATAAATAGTTTAGCAGCTCGTTGTGAGGCTTGTGTTGCAGTACACAGTGGTCACATTCCATATTAGACAGACATTTCCCGAGATAAAGGCTTTATCTCTGATTCATGATTTCATATTTTTTGATATGACTAGTATCTAAATTCACACAATTAAAATTTTTCCATATTTTAATGTTTCTATATTCTCTCTCACATTGTTATATGTCTTTGTACCAAATTTCGTAGCAAAAAACACAGTAAATAATTAATTAGTTTTCACAGATTTTACGTTTGCGATGTTAAGTTTGAACATGAGTGTATATTGATGACACATCATTCGGTAGAGGGATTTAACCTTTTATCTACCGACGGTACTTTTAAGTACCACTCAAATTAAAATTACATAGAATAACCATTTTTACGAATACTCTAACGATACTTAGCAGGAATATTCTTTTAAATCCACTCTTCCAAGATATATGGCAGCACGGTTTATATGAGTATTTTAGCGGGAAAGGCGAATAATTGTACAGCAGAGATTGCGTTTTCAACTGACGGCGTTTTCAGCGTATTGCGAAGATTGTCATTTTTGTTCCGAAAAAATAGTCAATGTCAAAATGTAAGCGTCTTACTTTTTTTGTATGTTAATGAAGACCTTAGAAAACGATTTGACTATTTATTTTAAGTGAACAGTGTATATAATTAATTTTACAGTTCATTATCTTTAATTAATTAATTAGCTCTGACTGCTTAAATTTCCCAAAGTTGAGTATTTTGTTTATGTATATTTCTTAATTTTCAGTGTAGTGATTAAAAAAAATATTACATTAAAAACACTGCAATAAATCATAATGTGGTAGATAAAGGGTTAAACTGTCTGCCTACGGTTTCGGAGATAACTCAGTTCAAGCATTGGATGACTGGAACGAAAATAAATTTCTCTTCGATTCAGTCGTTAAGCGTTTTATTCCTATTCTTTATTCTTTACGACTTGCTGGGGAAGGGGTCGCTGCAAGGTATTACATCATTAAGCGTGTACAGTAGAACGATGTTTATCCGAACGTTTATTATCCGGAGCATCAAATATGCGGATCAGATTTTTTTGGGGTCAACTACATGTACTGTATATGAATACATTTTCGAACAGTGCAATGCTCAACAGTGGCTTCGTGTGAGGCCAAAAGTAAGGGGAAAACCCAAGGTCAGGGATATTTGGGAAATATTTGCGGGATATTCCCCAAATATCCCGCATGTGATGATTTTCAATATTCGTATAGTGTCCGGTTTCATATACTGCATGGATCGCACTCGGTTTTCGGTTATCCGAGCAATCGCGTATCCGAACGGTGTTCGGTCCCAATTGATTCGGATAAACGACGTTCTACTGTATGTAGATTATTGCAGGGATAACTACTTATTTATCAAACTATTTATTTTGTTTTAACAACTTATTTTTTCAGGTCTCTTATACATAAGTTTTAGATTCCTTCTCCCACACAATGATGTTACACAGATTTCTGAATTTACAGTGAAAAAGTATAAAAAATTACACATTTAACGTAAATATTTCACATACATATATATTACTTTTATTAAATTTATGCATACTTTAATGGCATGATTATAATTGACGTCTATATATATATAAAAATTTAATTAACTTGAAAAATAGTGATATCTATACATATATAAATAAAAATGAAGTGTCTGTTTGTAATTTGAAATTAACAGCTTTTTACTAAATGCATTTAAAAGTATATATGGTACTTATATGAAAAAATCAATTTTTTAAATTTTTGCCTGTCTGTGTGTGTGTGTGTCTTTCTGTCTGACTATCTGTCTGTTTGTTCCGGCAAATCTTTGAAACGGCTGGACCAATTTTGAAAAAACTTTCACTGGCAGATAGCTACTGTTATAACTTAAGCTACTTTAATTATAGGGGAAAAAGTAGGGTTCCGCGGAAAAATAAAATTAAAACGAATGAAATGGTGAACAATATCCGTTTCAAATAGGGATTGTTTTATTTCGCGAGCCTTCTGTCTCAATGTTTCTAGCAGTTATATCAAACTTTTTTGTTTGATTAGGTTACTGACACTCGCGATTTTTTCCGCTCATGTCTGATACTAATGATTTTAACAGTCTTCACACCATCGACACTGTCAAAGGTCATGCATCTCTCTTACCCCTTGCTTGCGGCTTTGTTTGTATTAGTTTCACCCTACCCAGTCCTCACCCCATCGAAAGTGTCAAAGGTCACGCGACCCCCTGCTTGCAGATTCGTTTCACCCTACTGCTATTTAGAACTGTTTTGAACTGTTGTACTCAACGCTTATAATCATTCCAAAAATTTCATTCTCTCTCAAGAACACTGAGCAACATCAATTTTTCCATAACATAGACAACATTTAAACTTAAATTAGGAAGTTTTTGGGGTTTACGTCATTTGACTTCTCACAAGGCTCCACATTTAAATAGAGGTAAGCCAATTTGATACCTCTATTGTTTATTTCATTGCCAAACACTGTCCAATGCATTCACAATAAATGTTTGTCTTGCAAGAGTGATTGTACAAGTTTGAGTGTGCTGTGAAGGTGGCGATCGCAGAGGCAACAGATTGTTTTATTTAGTTAAGTACGTAGATAGTTGTTTCTAAAATAAATATTTTTAATTACGTTTTAGGTGAAAAAGTGCTCTTACACCCTTAAATTAAGTAAGTTTATTCAAAACTGTAAATAACTTCATTTATCCTGCGCAATATCTATACATATAAATAAAAATGAAATGTCTGTTTGTAATTTGAAATTAACAGCTTTATACTAAATGCATTTAAAAGTATATACAGTATTTATATGAAAAAATCAATTTTTAAAATTTCTGTCTCTCTATTTGTTCCGGCTAATCTCTGAAACAGCTGCACCAATTTTGACGGAACTTTCACTGGTAGATAGTTAATGTTATAAGGAGTAACTTAGGCTTTTATTTTTTTAAAAAATTAGGGTTCCGCGGAAATAAAATTAAAACCAATGAACAATATCCGATTCAAATAGGGATTATTTATTTCAGTAGGGATTGTTTTATTTCGCGAGCATTCGGTCTGAACGATTTCTAGCAGTTACATTAAACCTTTTTATTTGATTAGGTTGCTGCCACTTGCGACATTTCGCGTCCATGTCCTTTGACCCTAATGATTTTACAGTTCTCACCCCATTGACTCAAAGGTCATGCGTCCCTCTCACACTTTGCTCAACAAAAAACAAAGCAAAACAAAAAAGAAACATTGATTCACAAAGTAGAAGAATGACATTATACTTATAGCATAGGTATTTCTTTACGTGGAATGTATAATTATTAAGTTTTCGTAAATTCTGCGAATTGAATAAACACTTTTTTGTTAAATTCCACGTGGACGAAGTCACGGGTAACAGCTATTTAACATAAAATAAATGCATCAGAAAGTAGTATTAACGTATTGCACATCCAGATACAAATTATTTACATTATTTTAATGCGTTTATTACTCAAAATTTGTAATAATGTGTTAATTTTGCTGAGCAGAAGGAAGGTGTTTCCAAAAATCTATCCATAAGAGAGTTACGGGGAGTTGTAAGTAAAAAACAACTTTTTTATCAGCTATTATATCTACAGACTAAAAATTTAGCAAACATGGTTTTTTGTTCAGTTGAGGTATGCAAAAAGCTTTTTTTGTTTAATTTACAATTCACGTAAAATTAACTCATTAAAAACTTATTTATTCTTCAGTCCGGATTGCTTAAATTTTCGATTCATCCGTGCGAAGAACGGGTATACCAGCTAGTATATATATATATATATATATATATATATATATATATATATATATATATATATATATATATATATATATATATACACTGCTGGACAATTGCTAAGGACGGATAACACTATCATCCATAGCAACCACAAAATGAAAGGAAGCAAAATGTGGAAAATTAGAATAAGTGCGGGATATTAGTAAGAAGAAGTATTAGTATGCAAATTTTTTTTCCACGTCTGTTCATCGCGTGATAGCGTTCATAAGAGCTTTAAAGATTTTGACGCGTGTGGACAGTTGTTGTTTCAAGTCAAAGTTTTACAGGAAAGATTTAATAGACGAACTTAAAATTTTTGGCATGTCTTCCCGACATCACATAGATGATTTTATGCGTGGCCGAATTATTGGTAAGATCGAAGAAGGGTGAAAAATAACAGATGTTGCCAGGGAGTTCGACATCGCTCACAGTGTTGTTTCACGGCTGTGGAAGTCATTTAAAACTACTGGAATGTGTAGTAGACGGCACGGGGGAGGTCGTGTTAGAAGTACGACGCCTGCAGAAGACAGATATATCGTCCTATCAGCAAAAAGGAACAGGCGCACCACAGCTCAGCAGGTGGCAAATCAGTTTCTTGCTGCCTCAGGAAAGCAGATCTCCCGAAAAACTGTTGCCAGACGTTTGAGGGGAGGAGGACTATACGCACGCAGACCTGTTGTGTGTGTCCCATTGACCAGACAGCACCGTACTGCCCGTTTGCAATGGTGTCGTGAGCATCACAATTGGACTGAACAGGACTGGGCATGCGTACTATTCTCAGATGAGAGTAGGTTCAGTCTGTCATCGGATTGTAGACGTCAACTGATCTGGCGCGAGGGTGGTACTGCTTATCGTCCAGAAAATATCCAGGAAAAGGACCGATACCCGACATGCAGTATTATGGTATGGACCGGCATTATGAGCAATGGCCGCACGCGCCTACATGTGGTTGCGAATGGGACTATGACGGGCCAACGATACATTGATGAAGTTCTACTTCCTCATGTTCGTCTTTTCCGTGGTGCTGTCGGTGATAAATTTGTTTTTATGGACGACAACGCAACATGTCATCGAACACTCCTTGTTCAGGATTGTCTAGACAGCGAGGGTATTCAACGTCTCGTATGGGCAGCGCGTTCTCCAGATCTAAACCCCGTTGAAAATGTGTGGGATGCTTTGGGGAGGCAAGTTGCTGGTCGAAACTATCCTCCGACAAACAAGAACACCCTCATCTGTGCACTCACGGAGGAATGGGATAAATTGCCTCAACAGCTGCTGGATAATGTTGAGAAAAGTATGGTACGACGTGTGGAATGTTGCATCACACTCCACGGTGGACATATCCCGTACTGATACCTTTCTTTAAGGTGCCTGCTGACTTTTAGATGCATTGTTCCATTTCTCCGTACACAGATCAAATGAACATTTTTTTTCTTTCAGATGTTTCACAGCTTTTGTACTTTCCAGAACAATAAATGTTCTTTATTCTAATGTCTGAACAGTGTGGCAACTTTTATTTATCCTACTAGTCCTCATGTCTCGCTTAATGTTATGCTACATAGAAATTTGTGATCCGTCCTTAGCAATTGTCCAGCAGTGTGTATATATATATATATATTGCATTTGAAAATAAATTTCGAGATTAGGCTCTAGACAGAGAAATTTGTATAAGAGAATTAAATGACTTGCTAAGATCCCCTAAGATAAGACTTTATAAGACTTTTAAATTACCGTATCTGATCATAATTCATGAAACAAATTTTTAGATGTATTTGGAGAAACCACAAGAAGCATTAGCATTTCATGTGAATGTATATTGCTAATGACGCTTTGAGTTACATACGCAAGTAGTAGGCACGTTGGTAAATCTTTTCTTTTTGTGTGTGTATAATTCTTTGGTGTATTATAACAATACACCAAACTTTCTCAATGACACACTTCAAAGACTAACAAATAAATGGGAATCTTTTATGCCTTTCGTAGTTTATTTTGTTGAAGATTAAACAAATAAGAACAATTTCCTGCTAACGTGACGGGTCTCAAAATTACAATACATGTTCTGGAGAGTTATGTCACAAAATTGGCAATGTACAGCTAAAATAGAGGTGTCAGTGGCACCATCTCCCACTTGTCTAACATTTTCCACAATAACTACTCGAATTTTTGCCATCAGCTCTCATAAATTTCTAGTAGTGTAAATAGACAGTGAAGGATGTTTTAAGACTTCTTGAGGTCTTTTGCCCTGTGCAAAGTTAAGCCCCAACTGAGATCCTTTTAGGTAGACAGTATACGCGAGTAGCATACGTTGCCACCCTTTTCGGTTGACAGTATACAGCATACTTTGTCAATTACCGTACAAACGGTAAACCCGCAGCAAATAAAGGTGCGTAACTTTGAGCGACTGCTAGCTTTCGACAAAATGAGTAATGATGGTGTATGATGGCAGGTCTAGGCCTAGGCACGGACATCCCATAACAATGGGGGTTTGCTACTATTGCCAGTTAACACGTAGGTCGTAGATTTTCCTTTTTTAGCTGCGTATGATTTAATTCAATTTTTAATTTCTTGAGTATCTTTTTGTGTTTTCAACAATGATTGACTTGTGTTGAATTGAATTTGTCTAATATCAATGCAAAGTAGCTCCGTCGACAAATTTTAAAACGATATTTAAATAAAAATAGACTACACCCGAGCTAGCATCTGATTTTCTGAATCCCAATGTATTCGTGTTTTTAACCCCTTAGCTGGTTTGCCCGTACGGGCTACTGAAAGCTGGCCACAACCGGTTTGCCCGTACAGCATACGAACACAATATTTCTTCTTTCTACCTTTGATTCGCCCATATTTTAAATTTTTATTGAGATCATTAGTGCTAGTGTTTTTATAAGAGAGACAGTCTGTTCATGGTACTGAAATACTTTTTAATCGGGACTTTCTTTGTGGTGAAGACGGGAATTTTTTATTGAAGGCAGGAATTTAGGTTCCTGAAAATATTCCTTAAAGAACAGGAATTAGTAAGGCAATACGCAATCTCTTACTTGAGAAGAAATAAAAATGGACAATCCAAAAAAGCCGATATTATCTCTGTCCCCAATGCAATGCAAGGCTTAGTATTACACGAT
This sequence comes from Trichonephila clavipes, assembly GCA_019973935.1. Classification (NCBI taxonomy): domain Eukaryota; kingdom Metazoa; phylum Arthropoda; class Arachnida; order Araneae; family Nephilidae; genus Trichonephila; species Trichonephila clavipes. The sequence goes on from BMAU01020577.1 coordinate 348,878, forward strand.
GCTTCAACAACGCAAAAAGATCAACCATTTGAAAAAGAGGTATGAACATGAATTTTTTTGTAACTCTGAAAGAAATTCTTTTAGGGTGTATGAAACATTCTTCCTAGCTTGAGAGGTGTATTGATGAAAAGCAAACACTAAGGGTTTTTTTGTGTTTCACAATTATAAAATAAAAGTAATGTGAAAACTTTAAAATTAAAACATGAAATGAAATTTTTCCATTTTCACAATCTATTAAGTATTATGCTTCATTATATGCAATAATACCGCCAATAATACCGCATGGAGAATGGAGAGAGGTTTGCTTCCATTTTTTTGGAGTATTTTGGGAAAAAATTTGTCTGCTCAAGGGGTTAAATGAAAAGCATACATATTTACTGTACTCAAGTAGTGAGTACTGTGTGCATTTGAGCTGGCTGTTGTTCCACATGTGTGAGGGATGCAACTAAATATTAAAAGCTGCATGATCTGAAGGATATGCTTCTACCTTTAATTAGTTTGTCGATCAATTACTGTACATCATGTAAAAACTAATGCGCGATCAAATACTTAGTATTCACCTAATGTTTAAAATAGTCTTGTTGCTTTGAACTGCATAACTGTAATGTGTCCAACTGAAAAACAGTATTTGGTTAAAGCAAGGAAAAAATAGCTCAAAAATTTATTATGTCTAAATATCCTTATTTGAAACTTTATACTGTTAAATACGTACAATATAATTTTGTGAAAATTATGAATCTGATCCTGATTTTAATTAAACTAATTAAATAATTTTTCTGCTGTAATTTTTATGTAATGATTGTTCAAGAAACGCATTCATTTTTTTTCTCAGAAAAATGCTCTGTTCCTGAAGTTCATCATGGTCGAATTGAAAGACCGTCTTCCTTTCTCTCATTTATGAGAAGGGAGAGAAGGACAGAGGTATGTTTAAATTCTTTGTTGTTGTTTTTAAAATATATATAGATACTGTCATATAATATTGTAAAAGTAATAAGGAAAATATAAAGAAAGGGAACAGCAAAAAGGATAAAATTGTATTTTAAACATTTGAAACTCGACACAGATATTTGAGTTTTTCGAAATTTTCTTTTTGGTATGTGTAACACTTCAAATTTTTGGAATAATAAATAAATACGTTGTTACTTATTCGGTGCATTATAGTATACATATAAAATTGTTTACAATCTAAGAAAAGTAGATTTTAATTATTAGTTTTTTGATGGTACAGTGTGCCCGAGAAAAGCATTGGCTTGACTAAATAGTTTTGTTTTATATCCAATAATTCAAAATCTCTTTGTATATTTATTTAATATTTTAGTGAGTCGCTTTTTTGCTTGAGTTTCGTCTCAAAATAATGAAGACTAACACAAACACAATTTTTTCATATAGAGGATCTCATTACACATATATTTAACATGCATAAATTTACCTATATTTTCAAGCGCATAGTACCACATTCGAACAGTCGACATTTGTTCAGAGTACAACTTCTTAGCCGTTCATTAATTTCCAACTGGAAATTTGAAGGATATCAATTCAATCAGTATTCGTGTACGAAGTATTTTATTGACATTCCTTGTAATAAATGACAATCGCTGCGACATATTTTTGACTTACCGAAGCATCATCATCTGTCACTTAAAAGCAATATTTCAGGACATAGGATTTGTATAAAAGTATGCTGTGGGAGTTCGTTGTTTTATTTACAGTACCGAAAGAAGTTTATTGAAGTTATATAGCTATCTCATTTTCTGTTATTTTAGGGAAGGGAGTCATTCAATTTCACCTTATTCATTTCTGTCATTCCTTGATAAATGATTTCAATTTCTTTCAACCTTTTGTTTCTCCTTTAGTTACCCGTGGGTCAAAAATTAGAAGATAAGGTATTACTGAAGCTTCGATGTGATGATAAGTATGAACCTTTGGGGAAACATACTTTTGAAGAAACTGTAAATTGTGAAAATGGTGAATGGTCTCCTATTCCACAGTGTGAACCAGGTACTTTTTAATTTCTAATGCAGAACCTATTTACTAGGAACTACTTGTTAAGTTATGTACTGGTTCGATTTTATAATTTTTAGAAGCATTTCGTCATACGCATTAAGAAATGTTTTCCCTTAAAAATATTAAAAATATTTTTATGACAGAAGTTCTTAACCAGATATACCCTTACATCCATGAAATACGATCCGAAAACATAATCTCTGTTTGATTATTTTGTTTGTATAACTCTGTTATTAAACTTTATTACTTTTCCCCCGTATCGTTATGCCTATTCACATTATCGTGACCCTGCGGTCGATGGTGCAGTTGGAGACACTGAATACTCAGATATAGTAAAATGAATACTTTTATTTATCTTTCAACGTACTCTCTGATATTTAACTAAAACGAGAGAGCGGTCAACTTAATAATATTAATCTAAATATCTGTAATGAATAATTTGATCACTTATCTCTCTTTAAGATCCGATGTATTGGTACTCGTTCTGGCGAGGCGAATTATCTTGTTCAGTCAGACGAAGGTTTCTCTTTCTGAAACTATGCGTGTTTCGATTCTTAATTCTAAAAATCTAAATTCTATCGCAACCTACCAACCATCGGCTACAACCAACGGCCTACAGACAGCCTAACAACTAACGGCCTAGCAACTCTCAGTTTGCTAATGTTTAAATAGTAACTCTCATTGACGTAAATCTCGGTTCTTCTACGGGAAACAATTTTTTAAACATCCAACTGTTAAGTTTTTTCGCGAAGAGGTTTAGTTGAAGGCGTGAATAGAACCCGTTACAACATGACCTTGTTTACTTATTCACTGTAAGTTTGTACTGCAGTAGCAAGTTTTGCAAATTATGGTTATAAATCCCAGCTACTATTAAAATTATGACATATAATTATTTACTGGTATGGTAATCAGAGAGATCTTAGATTTGTTTCATCCTCCTATTCCAGTGTTTCTCAAACTGTGGGGCGCGACCCCTAGGGGGCGTGATAACACTACGAGGGTTCGCGAGCATGTTGAGAAATCGAAAACAAAAGATTATTTAAAAAAATATAAATTTACTTAAAGTAAGCAAACAAACTATATTCTGACATAATAAAAAAGTAAAATACACACTTACACTGACATAACACACAAACTTGTAAATATATCAATACTGCGCAATGTATTTTATAATTAATTTAACAATACTAAGTTAAGGACAAGTTTATTAATTACCAGTGACCTCATGGGCTAGTCATATATAAAATTATATGAATCCCTTAAATACGGATTAAAATTTCCGTGATTCGTTCCCCAATGCCACTGTTTAACAGGTAGCTTATGGGGTGTGTTGGAAGCGGGAGGGGGGGTAGAAAATTGATAAATAAGTAAATCCTTCGCAAACACTGTCAAGTTCACTTTACTGCATTCCAAAACCTTCGGAATAATTTTATGGATAACAGTTCTCATAGAAGACAATGCTTTGGAAAAACGCATATATACGTCCGGGGCAATTAACGCACTAGTTGAGTGAGACGCTTATATACGCCGGTGGCACTTAAGAGGTTAATGTCGTAATATAGGTTTAGCGTCAAAGTGTATTATTATTGAATTCATTGCATTATTTTATGGAAGGTGGGGGCGATGAAAATTATGATCGAATATTGGGTCGCATGTATTAGTTTTGAGAAGCACTATCCTATTTAATAAACGAAACTTGTTCTTTTTGAGAAGTCTGCATTTTATTATGCACATACAAGATATTTATAAGTCATTTTTAGCGAAATGGTGACGTTTCGCTGGAAGTTGATATAGTTGTTACACACACGCGCGAGCACGCACACGCACAAGATTTCAAGGTATAAAAAATCCAGAATTTCTATAAATATCTATTTATGTGTATATTGCTATAAGTCTTTGAAACTGTTGAACAGAATTTTTTTTAATTCTAAATATTTTTTAGATGAGTAACGATTGATGAATCATGTTTTAAGCCTGATAAATTCCTATTTGTCCTCTTTTGAGTTAGTAACAACCATAAAACTGCTTTCTCATTTGAGGAAAAGCAAAAATTATTAAATTTACGGCTTATACACGTCAGTAGATACAAAAGCTTCTACCTTACCTTACATTTATTTCTTTTTACCAAGCCAAATGCAGGAGAAAACCACCTGAAAGTGCCAATGCCACTGCAAACAAAGAAAATGGAACTCATGGAGAGACGGTTATGTACACATGTAAACCTCCTTTTCAAAAAGAAGTACATGAAACTATAGTATGTGAGTTTGGCCAGTGGACAGGTCTTATGCCTGTGTGTAAAAACAGTAAGTATTCTATCCTTATGCAATAATTGTAAGTAATCTATCCTTATGCAATAATTGTAAGTAATCTATCCTTTGTATAAATTTATTCATGTTAAGTTTTTGGTAATATTTTTATAGCTTAATTGGAGAAAGCCGTAATTATTGTCGAAGTTTATTAAGAGAAATGGGTTTAGTTACCATACTGACATCCTGTCGGAGTACCTCCTTCTCATGTCGGTTGAGGTGAAGATCACGCTGATCAGTCGGATTCAATAAGGGATTCGAACGTAGCATGGGTTGTGAAGCAATTCAATTAAACTTGAAAGGTTCGCAATCAAGAAATGTGAAAAATTTACTTTTATTAAGTTAAACACACAAGAGATGACAATAGAAGGTCGTTCAGTCTTAATGAAAACTATTTAGTGATTTATTTTCTCGTTTGCATTTTGAGATAAAACTTGAGCAACTTCCAAATAATTGTATGCTAAGGCCTTCTTTTGATTGGGATGTAAAATAAAAGATGTATTTTAAAAATGGCTCCTAAAATTGATAGTTGACTCGAAGGTTATGTAATTGCGCTTTTCGAGGAGAAACATTCGTATCAACAAATTAAAAAGCAGTGTAAAAATATCGGTTATTAAGCTTAATGAAAGGTATTTATAATATATTAATTTTGAAAGGGAGAAGTAAAATTGAAAACAGGATCACGAAACTTCATTTTAAGACTGTTTAAACGAAGGAAACTATCAAGTAAACTGATGATTCTAACAGAAACTCCTGCCGACACAAAATTGCATTTGATAGAAACCAAGCATTTCTTCTTTAAATCATTTATAAAGATTTAAGTTGAAACAGATGTTTAAGCCTAAAGTTTTCTTTTTTTAAAGCATATTGCTGAAATAAAAGCAAATTGTAGAAAATATGTAAAAAGCATAAAGTAAAATCTTGCAGAATGATTTTCTTTTACGTAATTTTTTTTGTAATGTGTTTTCATATGACTCATTAAAGAATTTCAAGTAAATATTGAATTGAAAGGTAACTGGCTAAATATTCTATGTTTCCCAGAAAAATAAATTATTCTTATAATATTTTCTGGAATGTGTCCTTGCAAGATAAATTCGGGCAAAAAAATTGCAAATGTTTTCGATTTATTGTTTATAATTCATAGATAAAAATGACTTTTTTATATTTTGTGCTCCTTTTTATTTGCGCTTAGGAAAGTATCATTAATTGAAAATAATTATATTTAAAGGTATAAATAATTAGAGAGAAATTTTTAAAAAGATACATTTCAAAAATGAATGTTTAATAAATAAATTTTCCAACTAAAATAAATGATCCGATAAGTCAGGGAGGGGCAACTTGTTTTGTCTCGAGGACCACTTTAAGGGAGCGGAGGATACCGTAGGACCACACCTTTTTAGAATTATTGCATTCATTGTAAAAAATAATAAATATTTAAAGTTAAATATAAAATAGCAGAAGCTTTATATTTATACTTTATACAGTGCTAATTTCATATTGTCTTTAAGGTATCCGACTACGTTCGCAGCCTGGATTTTGCAAAAGCGTATAAATGGATAATATTTAGTGTCACTTAGATTAGAAAATGTATATAAAATTGTTTTAAGAATAGTATTACAATAAAAAAATTATTTAAGTACAATATTCTGACAAAAAATGAGCATAGAATGACCCACTTTCAAAATATTCTCCTTTTGTGAAAAATGCTTCTATTACAATAATATTTTGCCTGTGAATAGCTCGAGATCTCTGTAAAGAGGCTCAACTAGAATTTTTGAAAAATATAACTTAGAAGAGGGTTTATCCATGTTTTACAACAACAGAGTGGAGAAGTGTTAATAAAAAAACGCCAATAAGTATTTCAATGGGTTGTAAATCTGAAAATAATGTGAATTTTTCAAAAGTCATAGTTGAGCCTCTTTACAGAAGGTTTGAGCTACATACAGGCAAAATATTAAAATAATAGAAGCATTTTTAACAAATAGAGAACATTTTGAAAAAAGGTTATTCTAAGTTAATTTTTTTGCCGAAATATTGTATTTAAATCTTTTTTTTTGGTCAAAATGTCCTTAAAACAATTTTATAAATGTTTTCTAGTCTAAGTGACACTAAATATCACGAAAATTATCCATTTATGCACCTTTTTAAAATCATGGTTCCGAACGTAGTCGGGTGAGTGAGTGAATATTAACGTGGCACTGTTCAGCTACACGAGGGCTTTTGGCGACGGACCACGTAATTTTGAACCATGGTCATGCGACATGGACGCACCTGAGCTGGAACCCCCCTCTCCTAACTACCACACCACACCATCGGAAGGACGTTTCAGCTCTCGACAGATTTAGCGTGCATCGCTGCCCTACTCGTCGGGTATTTAGTGGTACTGGGCTCGAACTCGTGACAAAGCCAGACACGATCCGATACCTATACCACTCGGCTACCGCGGCCCCGAACGTAGTCGGATACCTTAACTAAAAGCAAAATTGATTTTAGAATAAGTTTCATAAGATAAATGTATCCTATCATACTTAAGCTGTCAAATATAGTCGGACCTCTATAAAATCCCGGGAAAAAGTTCATAATAGGCAAAATACGTTATATAGAGGTTCATTTTTTAATATACGTTATAAACCACACACACACAAAATTTTAAATTCATAAGCTCTATGTTCTATAAAAATAATTATTCGCACCTTTTTAAAATTAGAATATGCTTATTTTATATATCTTACCCATCAAAAGAAAAAAGAAAGAAAGAAATTGCACGGAAAATAAGAAAAAAAGAATGTCGAAGAATACACATTATTTTAGATGCTAAGAAATTAATTTCATATTAAAATTAACGAATTTTAAGGACATTTTCTACTTTAATACATACAGGTAATAATAAACATACATTATTTTATAACTAGAACACAGAACAACTCCTCTGAGGATGAAAGGAAGTATCGAAGATGTTTCTAGTGAACAGGACAATGGGGGTTAAACGTTGCACTTCTTGGATAAACGTTCAAAACTCAATTTCTCTCGGCGAGTTAGGATCTTATAAAACCATTTCAATATTTATGTTCTCTATAAAATGTATTAAAGGGAGAATAATTGGAAATGTTCAGAAATACTTTAGAAATAGGGAGAAAAAAAATTGAATCACAAAACAAAAGTTCGTTGTATAGAAAATGCACTTCGCTATAGACAGGTTATTTTACAAAGAAATTCGTGAATATGGTTCCAGGAAAAATTTCGCTAAAAATCTGCACTCTAGGGCTTCGATCGTATTTGTAAAAATCAGTGCCACAATAGTAAACATTTTCGCCTTACTGTGATCTGTTTTCAAGTCAGTAACTTCCAGCTGCGTTCTTCCCGTACTGTTTGAATGTCAGCAGCAATGGGACTAGAGAGCAAATTGCATTTATAGGCTCAATATTCTTGAAATCCTGAAATTTTTCTGTGACCTCGTACTGCAAGCTCTGCGGATGGTCTCTCGGTAGAAACACTTTCAGGTACTTTGTTTTCCTAATTTGAAAAATATAAAAGACGAATCTTTGATCTCGTACAGGAAAGAAATATCGGTTTAAAGAGGGTTTGCTGATTATCTTGGTGAGCCACATAAAGGCTCTTTGCGGCCCAAGGCGGCCTCATATGGTCCAATGGTCATTAGTTGCCCACTCCTGATCAGTGACGTAACGGAGAACATTTGGGGCCCCTCGCAAAGTCAGATTTTGTTCCCCCAAGTTGGATTTAATAAAGGGCTACATGGCAGCAGTTAGGCTGTAGGACCCCTAAAACCATGTCCCTCCACAATGCGTGGGTGTTGGGGGTGTATCTTACGTCACTGCCCCTGATATAAATAGATGCTAAACAACGTATTTAAGATGTTCATTTACGTTAAGTATTCATTTATGTAAGGTATCTGAACACGTTGAAATGACCCATTTCAATCAAAACACATATTTTTGGTTTTTTATTTTATTGAATAGTGCACGCACAATCTTTGGGTTTTATAAAACATACATTATTTTGTTTCTACATTACAGAATAGCAAATAAATCTGATTTCCAGAAGTGGGCATTTAAATTTTTTCAGAATCTATCATGGGGTGAAGCACTTGTAAACTGTGACTCCATTGTAAATATTTGTTTTTTATTACTTTATTTATGCTCATTTTTTAAAGTGGTTATAATTATCACAAATATGAACAAATTTTAGTACTAAGCCCTAAGCTTTAAAGATAAACTTTTGTGAACATGTTTCTTTTAATTTGTATAACTATATTCGTATTTGTACAAAATGCTTTAATCAACATATATACCAGGTGTCCACAATTAAACGACCCTACTTCAAAATTGTGTACAGCCGAAACTATTGTTCAGAAAGTTGTAAAATGTTGTGTACGACATAAAGAAGGGATGTGGGAATTTGTTTGAGCGAATAAAAAAAAAATTAGTTCAAAATGTCGCCACTAGAGAGCGCTTTTGAATGAAGGCCATCCACAGGACACGGTAACGTAATAACTGATACTCATTAAAAACACAATCTCTAAAATAAACTGCAAATTTTAATTAAACTTCTTCGATGACTAACTTTCAAAGGATTTACACGAAGGAAGACGAAAATATGCAAATTTTTGTCGACGTCACACAGCAATTGTTATAAAAGCAATAAACTTTTAAGGAAGATTAGTTTATTTTTATTGTGCTCGGTATTGATAATCAGAATGTTATTATGCTTACCAAATCGAGCGTTGTTAGTAAAGTTATTCTATCAAAACGATAATTCCGCAATAGTTGCTCTACGGAAATTTCGGACATTAAAGGGGTTGCGAAAAGGTCCATTGACTGCTAAAAATCTTCGATTGATGGTAACCAAATTTGAAGAAACAGGATTGTTGAATGTTTGTTCTGGAAGAGGAAAAAACCTGTTTTTGCGGAAGCAATAGAAAAAGTAGCACTTCAGGTGGTAGAGGACAAATCATCCAACATGCTGGCAAGTACAAGTGTTCGCCATGTGGCAGAAGCATTGGATCTGCCTCGTGCAACTGTCCAAAAGATCACGCCAAACATCCTCCGTTACTATCCATACAAGCTTCAATTTGTGCAGGAATTGCTTCCACATGATTTCGAGACTCGACATCTGTTCTCATTGCAGTTTCTTGCTCGTTTGGAAGTTGATCCAGAATGGAATTGGAATATTCTCTGGACAGACGAAGCCCACTTTCATTTGGAAGGTTCAGTGAATACTCACAACTGCCGAATTTGGGAAACAGACAATCGCATTCCACCTTACGAGTTCCGCTACACTCACCAAAAGTAACGGTGTAGTGTGGGTTTTCCGCGTCTTTTATTCTTGGCCCGTATTTTTTCGAGGAATTAGGTGCTGGAGGTCCAGTAACATGTTCTATCACTGGACAGTGATATGCATCGTTATTACGGAATAAAATTATTCCAGATCTACAAGCACGTCAGTGCCTTTCACGCATAATTTTTTATGCAAGATGGAGCTCCTCCACACATTACACGTTGTGTTAAGGACGTTCTCAAACATCACTTCACAGAAGAACGTGTGATCAGCCGCCGATTTCGTCATCGTGGCCTCCCCGATCGCCTGACCTCAATCCATGCGATTTTTGGCTTTGGGGCCATTTAAAACAGCTGGTAAATTGAGATCAACCAAAAACTTTACCTGATCTCACAGACAGTATTTCACGACATGTTCTTAATATTTCCCAGAACACACTGCGGTCAACGGTGGAACATGCTATCTTAAGATTTCAAATAGTAGCTGAAAACGATGGTCATCATGCTGAGCATTTATTGTTGTAACAAAACTTGTAAACTGTTACAAATGTATGCTAAATATGATCTCCATTAAAAACGCCCTATAGTGGTGAAATTTTGAACTAATTATTTTATTCGCTCAAACAAATTCCCATCCGTTCTTTATGTCGTACACAACATTTTACAACTTTCTGAACAATAGTTTCGTCTGTAGACAATTTTGAAACAGTGTCGTTTAATTGTGGACACCTGGTATATATACATATAATATAAAAACTAAAAGCACACTTTCGTGTTATTATTTTACCTTTTTTTCTTTTTAATCAGTTAGGAAGTTGTAAGTTAAAAAGCTATAAGTTTACACTTTATAATTCTTTTTCCGGACTATACTTTTACAGCAGGCTTTAGGTTGTATTCTTAAATGATTCTCCATTTAATATCTGAACATTATTAATGTTTTATGTTCATTTTTTTTCTTTTACTCATTTGTATTCATGCTGTAACAAGTTTGAAGAATATATTCCTAAATTATTCTCCGTTTAATGTTTGAACGTTATTGTTTTTTTTTTCATTTCTTTTACTCATTTATATCTATGTCGTAGCAAGTTTGATGAATATATTTTATCTTTGTTTCAATAAATTCAAACTTCTGAAGTTGATGATTTTGATAAAGCGGAAGATATGTCAGCTGATAAAAGTAAGTTTTCAAATTTTATTTTATTATAATTAGTTTCATGGAAATAATAATAATATGATAGGCAATAAAAACGAGTAATGAATCGACAAACATACTGTAATGTACTTTATAATGTCTCTTAAATTGATTTTTAATTCCATTAAGAAAATTAACAACAAATTTCTCAATTGTGTTTAATTGATCTATTAACGAACTAGAGGTACTAGCATTTATCAACACATTAAAGAAGTTTCGTGTTTATCTTTAAAAATCACATTTTAAAATTGCAACTGACGGTTCAGCATTTCAGAAGACTATCCATAAAAAGGATCTATATACTCGCATAGCCAGATGGGCACTTCAATTTGAAAAATTCGATTACGAAATAGAGCACAGATATAGAGGTCGAATGATGCATGTTGATGCTCTTAGTCGATATCCAGTAATAATAATTTGGGATGATACATTAACTTCAAAGCTGAAAAAAATACAAGAAGAGGATGATAACATTTAAACACTGACGTCACTTCCAGATTAGCAAAAATTAGAGTAATTTTTTGAGCGAAACGCTATACTCTACAAGTACTTAAATTGTCGAGAATTAATCGTAATCGCTAAAGCCGCGGTGGGCACACTTTCACAGGGTACGGGCTACTTCTGTTTTTAAGGTGTTGCGTTTCACCCAGTGGCTTAGGTTTGATCATTCTGTTTTAAAATTGTATATTTTCTTTTCTTAAAGCTTGTTATCGACATATAGAACTCTCTTTTAATATATATCAGATTACTATTTTTACACCAAAATACAAGTAACGCAAAATCAGTTGAATGCTTGAACAACTACGAACGATTTCTAGACCTTGGAGTGTGGACGTATTCAATGCAGCGAGCAGAAAGCATACATGAAAAGATTAATCTGAAACAGATGTATGTGCTTAATCTATTCGTTGCTGAGTTCTGCGCCATTGCGGGACAGGACATCAACACTAGAGCCTAAACCTGTGGGACTATAAGGATGCGGGATGAAAATGTGGGATCAATAGCCAATCTCGTGCTATCACGAGCAGAGCCGATTGTTAGAAATTAAACGTAAAATGTCTAGATGGCGCTGCAAGTCAGCTAAGATATGCACTTTGTTTGGCTTGTAGAGTCAGATTACGTAATGTTCTTTGCTATGTAAATATGTCTTCTATGTTTGCCATCCAATAAAGCAAAATGACTAAAAGAATGGACTAATTGCTGGATTAAGAAAAAAATATTATGGATATATATGACCGCTTAACAGACCCATGTGGAAATAAGGATTTAAGAAATATAACACCGATCTCATCAACAGTTATTCTCCCCTTCAGTCAGTGTGTGTTAATGTATCCGACTACGCTCGGAATCGGGATTTTTCAAAGCGCATAAATGGATAATTTTCATGATGTTTAGTGTCACTTAGATTAGAATATATGCATAAAATTGTTTTAAGAACATTTTGACAAAAACAATTTATTTAAATATAATATTTTGGCAAAAAACTAATTTAGAATAATATTTTTTCTAAATGTTCTCCTTTTGTGAAAAAGGCTTCTATTATAATAATATTTTGCCTGTATATAGCTCAAGCCTCTCTACAGATGTTCTACCAGAATTTTTGAAATATATAACTTAGAAGAGGAATTATTTATATTTTACAACAACAGAGGGGAGCAATTTTACGAAAAAACGCCAATAATTATTTCAATTGGTGGTAACTCTGAAAATATTGTGAATTTTTCAAAAATTCTAGTTGAGCCTCTGTAGAGAGGTCTGAGCTATATACAGGAAAAATATTATTCTAAGTTAATTTTTTGCCGAAATATTGCATTTAAATCTTTTTTTTTTTTGGTCAAAATGTCCTTAAAACAATTTTATAAATGTTTTCTAATCTAAGTGACACTAAATATCACGAAAATTATCCATTTATGCGCTTTTTTAAAATCACGGTTCTGAACGTAGTCGGATAATTAAGCGTCATCTTGTTCTTCCAATGAAGGTGCATGTCTCGTCTACACATTTATCGAATCATTCGATTATACACTGCTGGACAATTGCTAAGGACGGATAACACTATCATCCATAGCAACCGCAAAATGAAAGGAAGCAAAATGTGGAAAATTAGAATAAGTGCGGGATATTAGTTGGAAGAATATGAGTATGCAAATTTTTTTCCCACGTCTGTTCATCACGTGATAGCGTTCATAAGAGCTTTAAAGGTTTTGACGCGTATGGACAGTTGTTGTTTCAGGTCAAAGTTTTACAGGAAAGATTTAATAGACGAACTTAAAATTTTTGGCATGTCTTCCCGACATCACACAGATGATTTTATGCGTGGCCGAATTATTGGAAAGATCGAAGAAGGGCGAAAAATAACAGATGTTGCCAGGGAGTTCGACATCGCTCTCAGCGTTGTTTCACGGCTGTGGAAGTCATTTAAAACTACTGGAATGTGTAGTAGACGGCACGGGGGAGGTCGTGTTAGAAGTACGACGCCTTCAGAAGAAAGATATATCGTTCTATCAGCAAAAAGGAACAGGCGCACCACAGCTCAGCAGGTGGAAAATTAGTTTCTTGCTGCCTCAGGAAAGTAGATCTCCCGAAAAACTGTTGCCAGACGTTTGAGGGGAGGAGGACTATACGCACGCAGACCTGTTGTGTGTGTCCCATTTACCAGACAGCACCATACTGCCCGTTTGCAATGGTGTCGTGAGCATCACAATTGGACTGAACAGGACTGGGCATGCGTACTATTCTCAGATGAGAGTAGGTTCAGTCTGTCATCGGATTGTAGACGCCAACTGATCTGGCGCGAGAGTGGTACTGCTTATCGTCCGGAAAATATCCAGGAAAATTACCTATATCCGACATGCAGTATCATGGTGTGGGCCGGAATCATGATCAATGGCCGCACGCGCCTACATGTGGTTGCGAATGGGATTATGACGGACCAACGATACATTGATGAAGTTCTACTTCCTCACGTTCGTCTTTTCCGTGGTGCTGTCGGCGATAAATTTGTTTTTATGGACGACAACGCAACATGTCATCGAACACTCGCTGTTCTGGATTGTCTAGACAGCGAGGGTATTCAATGTCGCGTATGGCCAGCGCGTTCTCCAGATCTAAACCCTATTGAAAATGTGTGAGATGCTTTGGGGAGGCAAGTGGCTGGTCGAAACTATCCTCCGACAAACAAGAACACCCTCATCCGTGCACTCACAGAGGAAAGGGATAAATTGCCTCAACAGCTGCTGGATAATATTGTGCAAAGTATTGTACGACGTGTGGAATGTTGCACCACACTCCACGGTGGACATATCCCGTACTGATACCTTTCTTTAAGGTGCCTGCTGACTTTTAGATGCATTGTTCCATTTCTCCGTACGCAAATCAGATGAACATTTTTTTTCTTTCAGATGTTTCACAGCTTTTGTACTTTCCAGAACAATAAATATTCTTTATTCTAATGTCTGAATAGTGTGGCAACTATATTTTATCCTACTAGGCCTCATGTCTCGCTTAATGTTATGCTACATAGCAATTTGTGATCCGTCCTTAGCAATTGTCCAGCAGTGTATAAACACACTCCAGTTCTCCTGTCTAGCTTATTGGAGTCAATGATCACTTTACCAAGCATCCAACCAGAGAGCAGCCTCTAAGTTCTCAGCCATGCCAGAAAACCCTGAAAATCTCCCATCCCGACGAAGCACGTTAGCCACGCCTCTCTGATTCCATCGTCCAACCAATCGCCGCCATGCTACTCAGCAGACAGAAAACCCCCTCTCTCGTCAAGCCCCACATCAAAGTTTTGTCAAGACATGGGATTGAGGACTGTTTTACAGTCCGGATGCCCAAATGATAATGCCTATTCAACACCTATTCCTGTCTAGCTGGCGTGGGTGTTCCATAAATATGTTTCTTTTAGTATGCGTGTCTTATTCTTAGTAAAGGCGGTCACCCCAAACTGTCTTGGAGGTTCACTGGTCGATCGCGATCGACTTAATGTTTATCCCTGCACTAAAGCAATGAAAGTTGAACTAATTAAATTGGTTAACGAAAATGGTCATTTCTTAATAGCGAAAACAGATGAAATTGTGTGGAATAGGAATTTTTTATTTCAAATTTAACCAATGTCATTATAAAAGTAACAGTTAATTGCGTCCCATGTATCTTAACTAATAAGAAAATTGACGAAAAAGAAGGGTTTTTAAATTCTCTTTCTAAAGAAAACATACCTCTAAGTACGTACCATGTTGACTTCATTGGCCATTTACTTTCCACAAATAAAAGTTATCAAAGCATTTTCACCGTAGTAGACGAAATTTAAAAGCTATCTGTTAAATAGTTACAATATATTTTTGTGAAAAATTTGCATTTCTCATTTTAATGAATCTAATTAAATTTTTTTCTGCATTAATTTTTATGCAATGATTCTTCATAGAAAATATTCATTTTTTTCTCAGAAAAATGCTTTGTTCCTAAAATTCCTCATGGTCGAATTGGACAACGCTTTTTCTTACCATGGAGAAAGATGGACACGTGGAGAGAAGTTTGTTTCTATTTTGTGTTGTTTTTTAAAACATAGATACTATTATGTAATATTATAAAAGTAACAATGAAAAAGTAAAGGCAAAGGAAAAGACAAAAGGATAAAAGGATATTTTAACAGCCTTTTGAATATTCCGAGATTTTCTTTTTTATGTATGTAACATTTCATATTTTTGGAATAATATATAAATACATTGTTACTTATTCGGTATATTATAGTGTATACATATAAAAGTTTTTACAATCTAAAAAAAGTAGATTTAAATTAAAAATTTTTGAGAATACAGTGTAGCTGAGAGAAGCATTGGCTTGACTAAATAACTTTGATTTATACCAAATGATTTAAAAAGCTCTTTGTATATTTATTTAATATTTTAGTGAGTTGGGTTTTTTGTGCTTGAGTCTGTCTCAAAATAATGAAGACTTACACAAACACAATATATATATATATATATATATATATATATAAATGGATGTTTGTATGTATACAATCACATCACTCCAGCACCGTTCAACCCATCACTATGAAAATTGGCATGTATATGTATAATTTTTTGGAGAAGGTTTTTGTGCTGTCCTCTTTGTTGCAGTTCTCCACCAGGTGGCGCTACACCTGCGCAACTTCTGCACCATTTAATCAATCACCAAGTTATCAATATAATCGTCAAAAATGATGCCAACTTGGTTCTATCGCCAACATTTCGCTATGTTTTTATTGAATCGCCATTATAATGTAAGGAACAGTGTTGCTTGCGAATATTACAATTTTAACAAAACAAATACAACAGAAAGTAATATTAACGTCTTATATATATAAATATAAATTACTTACACTGTTTTAAGCGTTCATTACACAAAATGCGTAACAATATATGTTACTGTTGCTGAGAAGAGATCAGCTTAGGAAGGTGGAAGGTGTTTTCAAAAATCGACCCACAAGAGAGTTACGGGGCGTTATAAATAAAAAAAAATCTTTTTATCAGATATTAGATCTACAGACTTAAAATTTAATAAATATATATATATTTTTTTTGTTCAGCTGAAATATGCAAAAAGCGCTTTTTATTTTTTGTTTAACCTGCAATTCATCATTAAAAACTTCCTTATCCTTCAATCTGTATTGTTTAAAATTTCAATTCAATCGTGCGAAGAACGGGTATACCAGATAGTTTTATATATATAGGGGATCATTACACACATATAGATTTAACATGTATAAGTTCACTTATATTTTCAAACGCATTGCACCACATTCGGCAAGTTGATATTTGCTCAGAGTACCACTTCTTAGCCGTGCATTCATTTCAAACAGCAAATTTGATGGATATCAGCAAGCTCAGTATTCGGATACAATGCATTTTATAGACAATCCATGTAATAAATAATAACTCATTACAACATATTTTTGACCGAAACATCGTCATCTGTCATAAAAAAAAGCAATATTTTTAACCACATCATACTTTGATTTTTATCAAAGTATCTTATTGGGCTCTTTTTTTTTTACTCTTAACAATACCAAAAGATGTCATTGAACTGATATACCCATCATATTTTCTGTTATTTTAAGGACGGGGGGGTATTATATATTTTATATAATCACCCTGATTATATATTTAATATAATCAGGGTTGGGGACGGGAGCCTTATTCATTTCTGTCCATTCCTTAATAAATCATTTCGATTTCTTTTCCCTTTTTGTTTCTCCTCTAGTTACCTGTGGGTCAAATACTTGAAGGTGAGGTAGAACTGAATCTTCGATGTGATTATAAGTACAATCCCTTGGGGAAACCTACTATTGAAGAAACTGTAGCTTGTAAAGATGGTGAATGGTCTCCTATTCCGCAGTGCGAACCAGGTATTTTTATTTTTCTAATGCAGAATCTATTCACTATGATCTACTTGATAAATTTTGTACTGATTCGATGTTACAGTTTTTAGAAGCATTTCATTATGCCTATAAGAAATGCTTTGCTTTAAAAATATTAAAATTTTACTCATGTGACATAATTTCTCAACCAGATATACGTTTAAATATATGAAATGCCACGTGAAACACAATCTCTGTTGGATTATTGCGTTTAAAACTCTGTTATTAAACTATTACTTATTTCCTGCATTCTTATATCCAATAACATTGTGGCAAGTCTGCGGACGCTGATGAAGTTGGGGACACCGAATAATCAGACATTTAAATAAAATTAATGCTTTTATTTGTCTTTCAACTACTATATGATACTTATCTAAACACAGGGAGAGCGTGTGATGGGCTCACGCGTCTTTTCTTTAACATGTCCTTTTAGGTTCTTTGGGGCCAGATTAAATGGCAACTCTTTTCCAACCAACCCGAGAAGTAAAACGCGAAGGAAAGATGCAAATTAGGAAGCTTTTAAATAACAGAAGCTTAGAGTAAGCGGGATGGCATTTGGGGAGTGTTATGATAATCCGTATTTCAAGTGTGAAGAGTGATTCGAGATGTTAAGTGACAGTCAAGAGAAGTTACCCGTGACAGAGAGCCTTAGGTCAAGGTACATACCATTGCATGCCAGTGAACCGCAACTTCAACTAGGATCAGATAGATTGTCGTTTCTTCGGACATTAAGGTAGGAGTTACCAGCTTAATATTCAGATCTGTGACTACATTGAAATTGAGCTTCGGCAAATTAGTTATTGATAGTGGTCCGAGTTACGTTATTTCGGTATTATATATTGTGTGCTTAGCCACCGTAGATTCTCTCACATATCATATTATTATCTAATCTGTCATTGGTTTTAGTTAAGATCTTAATAAAGAAATATTAAAATTATGGCAGCTTCTAGTTCTTCATTTATTCCTACACCTCTAGCTCACACGCTGATAATTTAGGAGAAGGGCATCCGAGGGTGGCGGCCCTTACAAGTGGTCAATTCATAATTAGTAATCTAAATATCCGTAACAAATAATTGTGTGGATTCCTTATCTCTCCTTAAGATCCGATGTAATGGTACTCGTCCTAAATAGACGAATTTTCTTGCTCAATCAGACAAAGGCTCCTCTTGCTGAAACTCTGCGTGTTTCGACTCTTAATTATAATAATTTACATTCTATAACAGCCTAACAACCATCGGATTTTTGTCTCCCTTTGCTAGAGTTTAAATAACAACTCTCATTGACATAAATCACGGTTCTTCTTCGGAAAGGGATTTTGTAAACTTCCTACAGTAAGAAGTTTTTTTCCCAAGAGCATTAGTTGAAGGCGCGGATAGAACCCATTACAACATGACCTTGTTTACTTGTTCACAGTAACCTTGTACTTCAGTAGCAAGTTTTGAAAATTTTTGCTACCCCAGTTACTATTAAGGTTCTGACTTATAATAATTTATCGGTAGTAATCAGAGAAAGATCTTTCAGTTGTGTTATCCTTCTGTGTAATAAACAAAATATTTTTTTAAGAAGTCTGTATTTTATTAGGCACATACAAGATGTTCATAAGTCTTTTCATTGAAATCGGTGTATATAGTTGTCACACACACTGTGACGAATCTTTCTGCGAACTTTCATTAATCCTCTTAGGAAATCTTTGGTCTATCAAGTCGTGTGTATTCACAGCCAACCCTCTGAAGAAGAAAACCTGATTATTGAAATTAGGTCTATTATATATAGTCTAGGTTTTCTAGCTGGAGATAGAAAGAGAGAGAGAGAAAGTGAGGAGATAGGACAGATTGCTACTGATCAGGTATTATTCAAGTTTATAGTCTTATTTCAAATATTGGATAGGTGAAAAGATTAAAATGAAGATTGGTCCCTAGAATTTTATTAGTGTTCAGATAAATTGGAATTCTATAAGATAATTCAGAATCCTGGAATATGAGGATCGATAATTATAGTAGTAGTAATAGCAGGTACTGGGGAGAACAATAGAAGGGGGGTGTCACCTGTCAATCAAACTCCCCCCGCCAACGGAGCCATCGTCCAATAGGAGGGTTTCCTCCCCCCTTTCCCGTCTCAACCTGTTAGATAAGGAGGGAGGGCCAATCCCCTTCCCCTCGCGCCACGTGTAACAAGAGGGTTCCTTGAGAGGAGTTGAGGGGTATGTGCTATACATACTTTCTTTAAACTACTAAAATATACTTTAGAAAGTATATTTTAAATAGTTTACGTCAATATAGTTTACGTCATATCGACATCCAATCAGAAAACTGCAAGCAGCTCTATCCCTCTCAACACTTATCTAATCAGAGAAGAAGCTGTATACCCCTCAACTCCTCTCAAGGAACCCTCTTGTTACACGTGGAGTGAGGGGGAGGGGATTAGTCCTCCCTCCTTATCAAGCAGGTTGAGAGGGGAAAGGGGGGGAGGAAACCCTCCTATTGGACGATGGCTCCGTTGGCGGGGGGAGTTTTATTGACAGGTGACACGATCCCTTCTATTGTTCTCACCCCGGACCTGCTAGTACTGCTTATAGTCTTCTCATAGTTCGCGCATCTCGCTGTTAACCCACATGTTGTTTACATTGAGAACATCTCTTCTCGTTGAAATTACTTGAATCAGCGTTGTCAATTTTTCTATCTACCTAAAGATGTGGGAGGGAACGAAGCATGTGTGTGTGTGTGACCAGAACTTTCCATGATAACTCTAATTTATTATTATTCAATTGTAGTAGTCAACAACAAAGTAAACTACAAAAGAAAGCCCTAGGTGTGATACAAATAAAGCAACAACCCTAAGTAAATAAGCGCACGTAATCAGATCAGTTTAACTTTAATCAATTCTAACTTATTAATTCCTTATCCACTAATTTAGTCTAGTAGCCAAACTCCGTCCTAAAGTCAAGATGAGTAAATCCTAAATCTCTCCTTAGTAACGCTGCATTCATATGCTCCGCTCCTTCTGACTTACATTGATCAAACTCTAACTATATATACTCTAATCTGCATACCAGGGTTTCTTCTTGAGTGGTATGGCTGTGAAATAAACGCGAATGCTAGCCCAACGATTCCCCAAGAGGATTAGTTGGTGAAGGTCGCGTAAAGACCCGTCACAAGTTTATTTGCAGTTGTATTCTCAAGCAAACAATACATGCGAGTGAAGTACAGTATTTTGTGAGGCATTGCATTTTTACTTATTCTTTTTTTACTCTCATTCTGGGTAACCCTCTATTTTCACAAATTCGGCAACCCTTCGGTCCACATTTGGCCGAAGTTTCAGAACTCTAATACAGTGAAATGCTTAACGTTTGTGTTGGAAATATGATATTACTGTCAATTATACTCATAATTTTTTACAGCTTTTAATAAAGAAAAAGATCAACTTGTTTCGAGTAGTACAAGTGTAACAACAGTACAGCAATCTGCTCTTAATACAAGTACCGGTAATTCTTGCACCTGTATGTATTTAAGTCACGATACAAATTTAGTGGCTTATGTAGGCTCAAAACTCTTGCAATCTGGAAGTAAAGTAGAAAATAATTTCAAAGTCAAATTTCATTGCAATCCATTTGGGTATTCTCTATTGAATGGTCCATCAGAAATCAAGTGTCAAGATTGCCAGTGGGACTTTTTCGTATTTCCAAAGTGTGAAAGTCGCAAAACAGGTGAGATCATGTTATAACTTGTGTACAATATTATTGAAATGAGATATTTTTAATATTTCTCAGGTAAATTTTTCCTTAGATTTTACCTTTTTTCCATTGATTTTTTTTGCTAATACAAGGTATCTACAAATTAGTTGGGCAAAAAAAAATGGTTTATTGCATGTTGCAATACATATTGTTGTAATATAGAGAAATAGTCAAGTTTATCATTATCACAAATGTTCGATGTGGCTTCCACTCTGCCAATGTCCCACTGTTAAATCAGTTTTGGCCTCTGATTTGTCCGCGTGTTTCCGTCGATCAAATTAATGCAGTGTAGATTTTTTTTTATTTTTGTTCAGGAAGGAATGTCGGGAATGACAGAGTGTGCACTTGATCCTTTAGAAAACCCCATACATTGAAATCCAGTGGTGATTGTGATGACCACTAAATATCAACTCCACGAACAATTCAAACTAATATCTCAACATTGAGGTAAGATGTAACATCATTATGGTAGTGATAAGGCTCACCATCCTGTCGAAAAATGTAAACTCCTAGCTTTTTTTCCTTGATGGTTGGCATAAGGAAAATCTAGAGCATGTCCAGGCAAATCATTCCTGTAACAATCTTTTCAACGAAAAAAAATGTGGGGGGCAGAAATTTCAAGGAACTTACTGCACAAAACACGTTTACCTTGAGACAATCCCTTTCATGTTCTAGCCAGACATAAGGATTTTTCTACCCCAAAAAAAAAAATGACACCTAAAGCTCTCTATGATAATTTAGGTTATATTCCCTTCTAATCTGACTTGTGAAACGGATTAATTACATTTAATATTTCAAAAGATCTGAACTTACGAAATTGCCCAACTAATTTGTAGATACGTTGTATTTCTATTATAAAAATCATGTTCCTTTAGTCATGAAGTTAGTTAAGTAAGGAATAACGAAACTAATTTAGGAAAAAATATTTTTAAAGATGAAATTATAAAGTTATTCTGGTTACATTTTCTTTTTTTTATAAAAAAAATGAAGTTTAGAGAATTATTATACCGGGTGATTTCTCTTGATATGATAATTCTGCTCAAAAAGTATCTATAATGAAGATTTTTTTTAAAAAAAAATTACCTTTCTGTTCGTAGATATATTTTTCTCTTCAAATATACAGCTAGGCATTAAGAAAATTACTTACACCAATAAAGGAAAGTGAATTCTTGAGTTTTATTCATTGAACATAAAGAGAATAATCGGTGAAAGACATTATTAAATTATATATATATATATATATATATATATATATATATATATATATATATATATTAAGTTTCCCTGTATTATTGACTATATAAAATTAAGAAAGAATATCAATATCTTTTGGGCTCATAATATAGAGTCAATATTAATCTTTTTTTAAATTCCAATATATTTTTTAAAAAAGAACATTTACATATTCATGATACAAGCGCTATTTAAACTAAAATTTTCCTAAACATTGAAAATTGCTAATTAAATATTTCTAATTAGCAAATTATATTCAGTTTTTTACTATACAGCCTGATCAAACGTACTTCGCTTGTTCAATCTGTTTATAGTCCTCTAAATACACCAGTCACTGATACTTCACTGGAAAGTATGTGTTGGGGATCACGTCTTTTCAAATTGAAGGTTTACGATCCGTTAAAATAACTTTTTGTACCAGGAAGAATTGTCACATATATCGCAAAATTTACTATATGCCTTACTCCGAATTATAAGAACACATTGTTTAGAAAAATTAGTTAGAACTAGTAAATATCATTTCGTTTCACATTCGCAATACATCAGTTTAATTTAGAGTTGTTCGCATAGCACAAAATATATTTAGAAATTAATCTTGAAATTCATAAAAAATACCTGTTTTAATACGTATGGCATATTTAGCAGAATAATTTTATTAGTTCTATATATTTTTAATTTTGATTACACACACACCTTGCAACTAAATTTACAATGTTAGTAAATGCAACTGATTTTGTGTTGCCATCTATCGATAATAATTTGAACTAATTCTGTCTATGCTAGCAATAGAGTAATGTTAGTCAAAAGATTTAGTAGGTATAAGATGGCGAAAACGTAATTATTACAACAGTGCAGCAAATAAAAATTGATGTGAATTCATTATATTTTATACATTAAAATAAATATAAATACATTAATATTCAGTATTTCAAATACTAATAAGCTTTTTTTTTATTCAAATGAGCTGCATTTTGGCACACAAGTCTTTGTGGACGCGGCCATTTCAGTAGTGGCACCGTCTAGTGGAGGATCTCACTGCCAAATTTTTGACGCTTGAACTAATTTGGCGCCTTGACCAGGCCACACAATGATACTATGAAAATAATTTGAACATTCTTAGGGAGGAGGGAAAAATATATGCATACAAACACACATTTTTCTCAAATATGGTGATTAAAATACACTAACAGTCCTGAAACTTTATAGGTTTCTTTATTTCTCTGCCCCGTCGTGTGGTAGGGTTTTTATCCACAGAGGATATATATATATATATATATATATATATATATATATATATATATATATATATATATATATATATATATATATATGAGTCTATCAGAACTCTACATAATTGTTTACATTAAGTAGGTTTGTCAGGCACATAGCGAACAAGTATGTTAGTTTCAGTCAGTCTGTTGAAATACTTGCTGGTCCCCCTCCAAATAAAAATTGAAAATTTTTTTCAAATATTTCTAGCATAGCAAATGATCTTATACATGGTTATTGAAGTTCTTTGCACGGTCTATTCTCCCAATTACATGAAACATGAATTTCTATGAACAGAGATTATCGAAATTTGCTGCTTTCAGTTGTTCCACAAAATTCTGCAACTTAAATACAAAAGATTCTTAAACAGTTTGGGTTAATCAAATAATTCACCTAATAATCTAATATTTTTTCCCTACATGATTTGGGCAATGGAGTAATTAGTTTCAGGCTCATGGCAGCACTTAACATATGTTGCACAGTTGATAAATTTTTAGGCCAGTGTATCTATGGGTCTTGATTGTACATTTTAAGGTCCTACGTAACAGCCCAACTTTTCCATCGATTTGATTTGATTTGATTTAATATGAACGTCGCACTGTTCAGCTACACGAGGGCTTTTGGCGACAGACCACGTAATTTTTAACCATGGTCAAGTGACGTGGACGACACCTGAGCTGGCATCCCCCTCTCATAACTATCCCACCACACCAACGGGAGAACTTTTATGCTCTCGACAGATTCAACGTGCATCGCTGCCCTACACGGCGGGTCTTTAGTGGTACTGGGCTCGAACTCGTGACAAAGCAAGCCACAGTCCGATACCTATACCACTCGGCTACCGCAGCCAACTTTTCCATCGAACTGAGGATGGTAAGATGTTATGTAAGATACTTTAGCACTACGTATTGTAGCCAAGCTTCTAAAGAACTGGAACTCTCAAATTGTCTTCCTTGATTCGTAATTATTTTG
Source organism: Trichonephila clavipes (assembly GCA_019973935.1). NCBI lineage: Eukaryota > Metazoa > Arthropoda > Arachnida > Araneae > Nephilidae > Trichonephila > Trichonephila clavipes. Next base: position 373,281 of record BMAU01020577.1, read on the forward strand.
GCAGGATCAAACAGCTTAAGAGGTTTACTGCTCATTGCATGTTTTATTGACGATTTCAGTTGTTATATCTGGAAAAGGATTTGCTTTCATACCCCAAGAAATACAATCTCTGTAGGTTATGCAATGCTTGTTTAAAGATGGTAGAGGACCAATTAAGTCAATGTGTATGGCAAGAAATCTTGCATCTGTTGCTTTTATTTACAGAATACGAAACATTTCTCAAAATTAATGCCTGTCTCTCTTTTCCCATTCTCTAATGCTTATCTGTAATTCTCATTACAGATAACAAACCTCTCTCATTTAATGCGGATACGACTTATAATATTTTTGCTGGTAAAAAAAAACAGTTCGATTTTCTTTTGAGCCCTTTCTTATAAACTGCGCCTCTTTAACATCAGCTCTTCCTTTTTTATGAATATTTAAAGTTAAAACATTTTATTGACTCTCCCAGTATTTTGAACAAGTTATTTTTTCTTCATTTTCTGCCAAGAAGCGTTGCATGTAAAATTATATTGAATTAATTTAAATATTAACTCTTCCTTCTTTTCAAAACTGTATTTATTCCACGGACTCTTAAAGACAAGTAGTGAGAAAAAAATAGAACAACATAGTTTTGCCCTTCTTTTTTACAATTTCAGGTGAATCCACGCTACATATTAATGGTGCATGGCAGCTTTTACCCGGAGGTGTAGTTGGAATAGAAAAAGGAAGAATACTAAGCATTACATGTGAAGCTAATGGTACCGGAATTGTCCCACAATGGAGCTATTCAGTTGCTTCACGAATTTATGTAGACAGTAAGATTATTCATTTCTTTCTTTTTTTAAAAAATATTTTTGTACTAGTATACGTAGAACTCCCCTCGTTCATTTCAATATAATTATGGTCCTATTTTTTCAATACTAGAAAAATGTTTGTTATTCATTTGTGAAAATATATTAAATGTTTCTCATTAAATACTTAAACTAAACGTGTTTTTGGAATGCAGATAAGAAGAATATCAATAATTGATTTACCTTTTTCAAATGGTTGAAATAATTTTTAAAATTTGAAATTTAAAACCATCATGAAAAAACTTTATTACGGGATATGCGACATCATATATAGAGGAAAATAAAAGGAATACACGAACAGATTTTAACAGTATTTAATAACATTATACATTTGGATACAGGTAGTACCTAATCCAGAGGTGTTTTACTGAACATAAACCAACATCCATTGTTGTTAAATCGTTATTGTATATGCATCAGTTTAAAATAAATCTTTTATTTTGTTTGATTAAATCAACATTATACTGAAATTAAGATGTACTGGTAATGTGTTTGACATTCTAGTTCAAAACCAAAATTATGTGAGGAGAGCATCAGATATACTATCAAATTTCCACATTACTACACACAATTTTGAAAACCATTTATATTTGACGTGCAAATATTTACTAATTCTGTTTATTAAAACTCGTGATTAAATCGAATAATGCTGAATATTCTAATTTAAAGCGAAGATAATGTGGAGGTAATATTAGGTATATTATCAAGTTTCCATACACAACTTAGTAACAATCATAATTTTGAAGGCTAATTGTATTTGATGAGAAAGTATTCGCTAATTTTATATATGAAAACGAGTAATGCTTAACATTCTAATTTAAAGCCAAGATAATGTGAAGACAAAATCAGGTATCTATCAAGTTTCCACAGTAATGCACATAATTGTATTGGATAAGAAAATATTTACTTTTTTTATACTTGAAAACCTGTGCTAAAATCGATTAATGCCTTGAAGCTTTCTGTTTTCTTAATTCTAAAATCCAAAAATCATTTGAAAGGGAAAAAAAGTCAAAATTCTAGATACCATTGTATTATTTAATATTTATTACCTATTTTACCAAATAGTTTTTATAATAAACAACTTTTATTTGACGATTTTTGAATTCTTATGCTTTTCTGAAATCCTTCGTGGAACACGTTATGCTCTAAGACCTCCAAAAAGTTTGTCGCAAACTGGAAGTTGAGGGCGAAGTAAGGTTCTTTAAGAAAGCAGACATGGTTATAAGAATAATTACTTTTATTTTTTTGACTTATCACTTTATGATCAATTTATTATTAATTCAATAACCTCGGGGGCAATCATAATATCTTAATATAACAAATAAGATAATCCAAAGTAACTTGTCTCTTAATCCGCTTGTAGATCACTAGTCAACTCCTTCCTAAACTGTTACCATCTTCTTCAAAACAATTTCTGTAGTATTTCCATTGCTCTGAAGAGCTTTATCGCTCGAATACTAATTTTCGGGCAAACTCACGATTCGCAATCCAATATGAACGTTTTTACCATTAAACTAACACACCCATTACGATGGTTTAAATAGCATTTATGTTGACATAAAATCAACTCATCTCTACATATCACAGTTAAAGAATAGTTTCCCCCCAAGAGGATTAGTTGAAGAAACGCGGATAGAACCCGTCACAAAGCGATTTGCTGAAGATGCTAATTCTTTCTGAAATTTTTCTGCCCTTATTACAGGCCAATCACAAGCGGTGGTAGTAAGTGGGTCAATGTGATCCAAAATAAATGTGGTTTCCAGACCATGGAGCCATTTTTAGGAAACCAGTTACAGAACTCACGAATCATCACTATCCAAAATGATTACTACTTGGTTTTAACACCAAAGCGCAGTAAGACAGCTAGTCAACCCTGCTGCTTCTAGTATCTCAGTTTCGAAATACACTAAGGTCTCGCTTAATGCTGTTTCTGTATAACGCTCTTTTACTTGAATTGTAGGATTCCACGAAATTGCACGCAGCGTTATGCTTCCCGATTTCTGAAGCAGTTTAACTGTGTGTCTTCTTTCCTGCTGTGTTATACGAACGTATTTTTATCGTTTAAAACATTTGTTGACGTTATTGTAAGCATAAATTTATATAATATAATGATTGCTATAGTGACAAATATTAGGATTTTTAGTTTTTATCATGAATGTGTGTGGTCATCAAAGGGCTAGTTCTAGTATCTAGTTTTTTTAAACTCTAAGATTTTTCTTTGCATCGCTGGTTCATTTTGTATGAATCTAATTTTTCAATATTTTATTTATTCTAATATTATCTAGTAAGTCTAATTAATCCATGAAGTGACACGTGCTGCTTCATTTTAAAAGAACTGTTTAATAAGCCGAGACAAAAACCGCACACACAATGATGAACAGACTTAGCTCTAACAGGCAGTTGATTTCTAAGAATCAAAATATCTGCGCATGCGCACACAGTAATGAACAGTTCAGCAAAAAGTGTTTTCTTTGGTGTTGGTAAGTGGGAACAATGGTTGATAGAAAAAATAAAAACGAAAATAAAGCAGGGGAAAAAATCATTTCACTAGAAACTAAAATGCAAGTGATTAGAAGATTAGATACTGGTGAACGTCTATCTCAAATTGGTGCTGAATTGATTTTGGCAACTTCAACAATAAGGACCATTCTTAAGAATAATAAAAAATTCTGTCATCGGCAACTGCAACTACGACGAGCTCTGCAACTAGAATTACCCGTTTTAGAAATAATACAATATAGGAAATAGAAAAACGGATTTCTATAAGGATTGAATCATTAAGCCAATCTATTATGATAGGAAAAGCAAGAAAATTTTTTTGATTACATTCAGGTTGAGGCAAGTGACACAGATGAAAATTTCGTTGCAAGTCGAGGATGGTTTAATAGATTTAAACACATCGAAATAATCTTCAGAACATACAGATTACAGGAGAAGCAGAAAGTGGTGATATATACGAAAGCGGCGGCTGAACTCCTAGCAACATTAAAAACAATAATTGAACGAGGAAGCTATCCTTCAGTATTGATTTTTAATGATGATGAAACAGGCCTATTTTGGAAAAGAATGCCAAAACGAATATTTCTATCCCGTGATGAAAAACGTGCACCAGGATTTAAAGCTGAAAAAGATCGCTTAGCACTTCTACTGGGTGGTAATGCAAGTGGAGATTTCAAATTAAAACCACTACTTATTTACCATTTCAAAAACCCAAGAGCGGTGAGAAAAATATCCAAATCAACTTTTCCTGTAATTTGAGAGTCTAATAAAAAATAATGGATAACTATGAAAATATTTTCCAGAGTTCACTGAATATTTTTGCTTATCTGTTAAACGCTATTCCAAAATTAAAAAAAAAACTTGAATCAAGAGCGCTACTTTTAATTGATAATGCTCCAATCCCTCCAACAAATTTATCTGACTGAATAACATACATTCCAGTCGAAGTGGTTTTCTTGCTGCCTAACACAACTGCCTTAATCCAACCAATGGATAAGGTGTTATATCAAATTTTAAGGCTTATTACCTGCGACGAACATTTAGACAGATGTTTAAAAAAACAGGTGGGAAAGAGAAACAACCAATAAGAGAGTCTTGGAAAAACTACAATATTATGAATGCTGTAGAAAATATAAACCTTTTTTGGAATGACGTAACAGAAAAATGTTTGAAAGGGGTGTGGAAGAACATTTGGCCAAATCTAAGCAAGGTCAGTGACACTGGACACTCTTTCTATATGAATAAAATAGCGGAATTAGCGAAACAAACAAGCTTAGGGGATATAAATGTAGAAGATATCGAAGAAATAGTGCAAGAAGCAGCGGCAAGTCTTTCTTATGATGAGCTCAAGGAATTAGCTGACCAAGAACACAAAAATATTGAAAGCGGTGATTCTGAAGAAGAGCAAAAAGAACTTTCAACAGCATTTCTAAAAACCAGTTTGACCTCTATAACAGAAATTAGGGACCAATTTATTGAAAATGACCCAAATTTTGACAGGAGTTCAAGGGAAGACATGAATTCATGGATGCCTTATTCACTTAACAACAACTTCTTACAGAGCGCAAAAGGAAAGCGCAATTTACATTAGATACCTTATTGATAAAAAAAAATTAAAAATTGGAGATAAAGAAAAAACGGAATGGTCTGAAATGTAAGTATACTGACTTAAAATTTTATTTATTTTTATATGTGTAATCATTTATTACATATATAAGTTTCTATATTTGTAAGAAGTAAATTTTTGTTTTATTGTTATAAAAACACATAATTAACAAGTTTAATGGTAAAATACCTGATCGATTTTCTACCCATCTTCCCCTAACCCTATTATTTACATGACGAGATAACCTCGTTTAACGCTGTTTCATATTACTCTCTACTTTGGTGGAACGCATATCCCGCGTTTAGTGGGGGTCTTACTGTATATTATTTATCAAAGGCTTAACGAGGAAAGGTTTTATGCTAGGAGAGACCAATGGTCTCTGAATTCCACTCCCTCCACGTTACTGGATAACTAGCCTGACATGGTGCAGAAAACATGAGTCGAGACTCAGATTGAACTTTGATTATCGATATATTCACAATCATGGAAGTAGACCACTATGGAGGTGGGGATTGCATAGGTCTGGGTGGGTGTGATGCTAGACGGGCGCACTGAAATACTCTCAGCAATAAGGATTAGCTATCAAGAGTCCAGGGGGCATCCAGTTTATTTTTATTGATAATAACGTTCGTACACACAGGTTTGCCAAACTGACAGTACTTTATTTGTTCAGTTTTCAGTTATCCTAAGCATAAAATCCGTAGTAAAATACGTGTTCCAGAAATTTTAGTGTGCTGTCCACCGTTTCCTGCCACGAGTTTAAATCAAGAAACAGAGCATATTCCTCAAGGATCTAAGCATATCTGTGCCGATGTTTTGAGAATGTGTTGGAGAGACGACTTGCATGAAGAGTGTGCTGCTACACATGCACGCTTTTAACCCTTTATTAACGACGGTAATTATAAGTACCACTCCCTTTAAAATTATGTAGAATAACCATTTTTTTTTACGAATACTCTGACGATACTTAGCAGGAATATTCTTTTAAATCCACTCTTCCAAGATATATGGCAGCACGGGTTCTATGATGAGTATTTTATCGGGGAAGGCGAGTAGTTTTATAGCAGAAATCGCATTTTCGGCTGACGGCATTTTCGATGGATTGCGAAGATTGTCATTTTTGTTAAAAAAAATAGTTAATGTCAAAAAGTGTCTTATTTTTTTGTGTGTTAAGGAAGACCTTAGTAAACGATTTGACTATTTATTTTAAGTGGACAGTGTAATTAATTTTACAGTTGAATATCTTTAAATAATTAATTAGCTCTAACGGATTAAATTTCCCAAAGTTGAGTATTTTGTTTATGTATGCCCCTTAATTTTTAATGTAGTGATTGAAAAAAAAACATTGCAAGGGGAAAAAAAACTGCAGTAAATCGTAATGCGGTAGATAAAGGGTTAAAATGCTGGATGATGTGATCAAAAAGATTTAAAGCATACGCTATTGATTAGTGCCAGTTTAAACTAATTTTGGACCTTAGACACAGAAGATCTGCGGGCCTCCTTGACACTGTTGGATCCAATGAGAGGTTCTTGGATCCGGTTAAATCCAGCTTACCTGGGCCCTTTCGTGCCCCGGGCCTATGGGCACCCACACCAAGTGCCAAATGGGTAAATCTGTACTACCATTGACATGTAACAGGGCCTTCAGAACTTATCTTTTAGAGGGAAAATGTCCCTACGATAAACGTTATTGTAAATCCTCACGACTCATTTACAGGATGTAGAGTTACCGGTTTATGTCAAAACGGATTTTCTGTAATCTGTATTTCGCAATTCTGTATAATTTACATATCCGTGGATATGAAAGTATGTTTCATCTGTCCTGTAAATATTCTATTGTCATTTATTGTCGACTTCCAAGTAGCCAGAAATTCTTGGGCAAAGATGTGCCGTTCTGACAGTCACTAGAATGCAAGTACTGAAAATGAGAAATTTTGTACAGATAGTAATACAAGAGGATTTTTTGTAAAATTTTATGCACCGAGATCACAGGAATCTTTAATTATCGGGAAATTCCTTGCACACATGTTAGCACACCATTTCTGTCTTCGTGCATTATTGTGGTCCCATTTTCTAATGGTTTTGAAGCAAATATTTTCTTATCTCTTCCAAATTTTGCTTCAAATGAAATTGTGATTTCGGAATCTTTCATCATCTTCCGAAGGTCAAGTATAGGCATCGGAGTTAAGCTTTCCTTCAGACCATTTTAGAATTGGTTCTTTTTCAAAGCTATGAAAGTATAATTATAGTTCTTGTAAAACAACTTCACAAGTGAAGATGGCTAGACGCACAGTACCTTACCCTTTCGGGTTCTAACCTTCAATCTGCGAACTTTGAGTGACTGTGATACTATTGAAACTTACCCATTACTATAAATAAGTTACTTTAAAATAAAATATAAAACTGAATCATTTAAAATACTTTGAGTTTAGAAAAGCCATGCCAATTTTCTTAGACGCAATATTATGGAAACGGTATGATCAATTTTATAACGAATGTAATTGGTGTTGCACATGATTTATTTCTTCATTTGCGTATTTTGACATTTGAAGCACTATCTAAAGGGTGTTTTTTTAGAGGTATAGAACTTTAAATTGCAATAAAACAACGATGTGTTATTCGATTGACATGAATTTTTTTTATTCGAAAGATAATCTTGTGCATTACATTTTAAATATGATTTCTGGCATAGGACTGCCACGGCTGGCTCGGATGTAGTCCAATCTGGACGTCCAATTTTCGATGACTTTTTCCAACATTTGTGGCCGTATATCGGCAATAACACGGCGAATGTTGTCTTCCAAATGGTCAAGCGTTTGTGGCTTATCCGCATAGACCAATGACTTTACATAGCCGCACAGAAAATAGTTCAGCGGTGTTAAATCACAAGATCTTGGAAGTCAATTCACAGGTCCAAAACGTGAAATTAGGCGGTCACCAAAAGTGTCTTTCAATAAATCGATTGTGGCACGAGCTGTGTGACATGTTGTGCCGTCTTGTCGGAACCACAGCTCCTGGACATCATGATTGTTCAATTCAGGAATGAAAAAGTTAGTAATCATGGCTCTATACCGATCACCATTGACTTTAACGTTGTGGCCTTCATCGTTTTTGAAGAAGGATTCCACCAGCTCATAAAGCGCACCAAACAGTCAGTTTTTCTGGATGTAACGGTGTTTCGACATACACTTGTGGATTAGCTTCACTCCAAATGCGGCAGTTTTGTTTGTTGATGTAGCCATTCAACCAGAAGTGCGCTTCATCGCTAAACAAAATTCGCTTATGAAAATCGGGAACAACGGCAATCTCGTTTTGGGCCCATTCGACGAATCTACGCCTTGCTTGATGATCGTTTTGATGAATTGCCAAACAAAACTGAGAATAAATCACTTGACAGCTGTTAAATCGGTCGCCATCTTGGAAAGTAATGCCAACTTAAACTTCTATACCTGAAAAAAAAACACTCTTTATATTGATAACATTTTTCTTCTGTCATTATTTTTTCCTCATAGATATCGATGAGACCCGACCGCCAACCTTTCGCCAAATATGACGCCAAAAGGGCGCTTATCGTTCTCAGTTCATCCTTATGAGTTAAACATTAGGCCTAACGTGGTAGACAGTAAACACTGTATCTGGCGAGAAATTACTTTTCGCCGAAAAAAATTCCAAGATGGTGGCCGCCGGGCATGTACAATACCAGTTCCCTTTTTTCTTTTCCTCCGGTATTATATCCAGGTGAAATTTCGGGTATTCCTGATTAGCAGTACTCTCTTTATAGCTTTTGGAAAGATGATTTTTAATTATAATCATCTTGTGCGAACACATAAATGTACGCTTTAATTAGATTTTATTGGAAAATATATGTTTAAAAATCATTTGATTTAATGTGCTGATTGATTAAAATATATTTTATAGCTTATCGAGATCATTATTCTGGGAGAAATGTTAGTATGCTGTATATCGTGGAAGTGGACACGATACACGCTGGCAAATATCTATGTTTTGTGCCTGGTTATACACCGAATATCATTGAAATACAATTAGTGACAGGTATGTTATATTATCAAATCATTCTTTTTACATATTAATGCATATTAAATAACATAAGATTTAAATAGACATAAAAGAGGGGGAATAGTAAAAGTAAAGTTTCTATGCACTACACACACATAAATAAATGCTGCTTGCAGCACCTTTTGGTGGATAAATTTGGAGTGAGCATTTTTATCCCAAGAACAGTAGCGAAAAAAGTAAATTACATAGTTGCTCAGCATCATCATTTCAGTTATAGAGGACACAACTCGTAAAGTAACGTAAGAAAATATAAAAGACATATTTTTTTATTCAGACAAAAAGATCAGTGCCCAATGCGGCCTCTCAAAAAGCCGCATTTGGACTACCTTGAATAAACTACAAGCTCATGCTTATCGCTCGACATCTGTGCAGGCACAAATGGAAGGGATGATCAGAGAAGCTATGATTTATGTAATTTCGTTATAAACAGCTTGCAAGTCCAGCCAACATTTTTTGCTGATATGTGGACGAATGAGGCACTAAAAATAAATTTGATTTTTTTGTGTGTGACGGAAATATGCTTGCAGCTCATTTAAAAAAACAGCAAAATTTCCTGCAAAATTTTGAAACGAAAATCAACAATGGGATTAACAAATATACAAAAACTAGCCGTTATCTACCCTCTTCACAGTGTATTTCATGTTTTATATTGATATCTAAGTATGATTAAGAATTCGATTGTACCGAAAAATATACCTGAAACTGTCACCTCTTGATATAAAAAGAGAGGACAGAAGTTCTAATTAATAATTTCTAATAATCTCTAAAATAAAAGTAGAATAATTTTTTGCGCTCTCGTAACCCAATAACCAAGCGAATTTCATCAAAATCAATTTTCAATGGATTTCTACTCCGTAAAATAAAAAAATTGTGCCAAATTTTAAGTCTAAATCTAATAAAGCAAAAACGGAATTTTTACTGTCAAAGCACCTGATAAAAGTCTATTTTCCAAAGAAAGCGGATTCCAATTTAACAAAAGAACAGACAAATCAAATTTCATTAATGTCCTACTAGTTCGAAAACGGGATATTTTTTTGTAAATACGCCCCAGTAACCCTCCGCTCGCCCCACGAGTTAATCCATTCTTAGTAGGTCTCTATTCAAATAAAGAACAACGCTTAACAAATTTCAAGTACATTTCAGGTACAAGCCAATAGTAATTCAAAACCAGGATTTTTTCTATAGCTCCCCTTGATTCCTCGCAAGACTCGTTGGGTGTTGATATCAGCAAATTTCTATGTTAGAGAAAATCTATTCTATGAAAGGAATCTGCTTACCAAATTTCAAGACTGTACGTCTAACAGCTTGAAAATGGAAATAATTACGTGTAACGTTCTTTAAGCCCTCGCAACGTCCCTTGGGGGGTCGATTATCGTAAAAATCTTTTATAGCGGATGTCTACTCCATGAAAGGAATCTGCATACCAAATTTCAAGACTGTACGTCAAGTAGTTTAAAAATGGAAATAACTATTTATAACGCCCGTTGGCGCTCAATTTCCAAAAAATTTTGTTCTTAGATGATCTCTACTCCATGAAAGGAACATTTCTATTAAATTTCAAGTCTGTAGTTTAATAGTTCCGGAGATATCGTGACGAGTGAGTGTGAGTCATTTTTCTCCTTTATTTATACAGATACAGATTTTGTGCCTGTAAAATGCCCGAAAATAGAAGATGGTCATCTTTTCATCCAGTACACTAATGAACAAAATGTTGGCAGTGTAGCTACAATGTCATGCAAATATCGACATAAAACAATATATGGTGGAGCAAGACGGTGGGTATGCTTACTTGATGGACAATGGTCTAACCGCATTCTTCCGCGTTGTAAAGGTCAGTATGTTTTCAAACACACACAAAAACAGTTAATATGAATATGTATTTAATCACTTTTAAATTTATGTTTTTCTTCAATATTTTACAGAATTTACTGTTTAATTTTTAAAAAACCATTTTTCTTTTCATTTTGATCAAACATAAAACGCAATTTTAACTGAATGGGTTACCATTCCATTGTATTATTTTTTTCAAATTAAAATAATTTTGTACCTAATTTTCTACTACGTTTAATATATTTTTTTCTACTTAAGAAATTAATTCATCATAATTATGCTGGAAATTAAGAAATCATTCAGAATAAGTTTTCCTTTGATTTAATAACATAAAGAAAAATTAATTACTGCGGCTTTAAATATACTCCGACAACATAATAGACCTTACATGATACCGTTTCAAAATCCATATTATTACACTCCGTGTCAGTTATTTATTAACCAGTGTCCCGAACCTTAAGGATTAGTGGTCATGAGGTGAAAGGTGGGATGTCTGTTCAGGGAAAAATAAATAAATAAATAATAATAATTGTCTATCAATTTGCTAAGTGAGGATGAGCATATTTCCGAAAATGGGAAAAATTGACATCTTCCATCACATCATTAGCTACTATGACCAAAATACGATAATTTTTTCACTAAACTTCATTCCATATAGCCATACTAATAGCCGCAGTCATAAGTCGGAGAGAAAAATTTGCCGGTTCAGGTGAAATTAACGTAGTTTGTGTGAATCATGGTTTAGAAAATGATGTCACATAACTTTGACTCCCAATAAAAATAAAAATATTTCATAAAACTCCAGGCCTTTCTCAAAAGTTAGTCCGTTTTGTTAAGATTCCATAATGGTACAACATTTTTCAATTCCTACTATTAGTTCACTCTCTACCTATATGCATATATATATCTTGTTCAAATTTTCAATCATTAATAAAATACTTTTTATTCATTCATTCAAGTTCAAATACATTTCTTTAAACTTATAGCGGATTACACAATAGATGTTAATACAATTTTTTCAAATATTAATTCATTAATTAATGAGTAATTAGTAACAAACAAAAATAATAATCCAGCATCATATATAAAAAGAAAAATTGCTTTTAGGTAAGAGTCGAAAATGGTATAGTACTTGCTCTTTTCTATCCATAACAATCTCAGAGAATTTTTTTTATTTGCATAGCATCTTCATTTTAAAAACACCTATCTTGACATTGTTCTTTACATCATTAAGTATTATGATCACAAACGTTTTAGTTTCTCAGTAAATTTTTCACTAATGTGATCTTACATAGCCGTGCTGTCAAACACAGGTTCAAATGGAGCAAAAGATTTTCCTGGTTTAGTTATAATTAATGTTGTTTGAGTCAGTTTGAGAAAATGATATCGCATAGCTTTGTCGCTCCATAAAAAAAAATATTACAAGCTCTCTAAGCGGATTAATTCGAAAGAGGACGTATTTAGTGACAATTCCAAAATAGTGCAACACTTGCTGCTTTTCTATCCAAAATAATTATTGCCATTTTTTTTACAAAATGGTTTCATTTCAGAAAAGTCAATCTTTAACTGTGTAACCCAATTCAAGCAATAAATTTAAAAATAAAATGTAACACAATTTTGTAATACTTCAATGAAATAAATTCTCGAAGTTTTCGCCTTCTGCATTAATGCAGGCCTTTCTAAAAATTTCTGCTTAATTAGTCTAAATTTATTTCTCCCACTGCTTTGGCAATCCCTTGGCGCAATTCTGTCACTTTTTTGATTGGTCAAAAAGTTTTTTTCTTTTATGCAGCCCCAATGAAAAAATTACTGAACGAGCATAAATCTGGTGAACAAACCGGACATGAAATTGAACCATGATGCCCAATCTATCTTCCGGTATATTCCATGTCCAAACACTACTGTGCAGATCACGCTTAACGCTCAGGAGTAATCATCTTGTTGGAAATGTAGATGTTGAGAGGTATATTTTCCAACAGGTTTGACAAGTTGTTTCGGAGAAAATTCAAATAATTGTCTTCTAATTAAAGTTTTGGGTAACTTAAACGGTCCAATTTTTTTAGCTCAATGTTCCGGTCCACATGTTGATTTTAAATTGAAACTGAGACCGTTTTTTAAGCATTAGATTCGGGTTTTCCAAGTGCCATCGAAGCAAATTGTGTAAATTTAAATATCCATTCTTTTTAACCATGGATACGTCAATACACAATATTTTATTCAGAAATTCCAGACATTCACTATTTTTCGCACCATTTTTATACAAAACTTAAGCTTTAGAGCCTAGTCACAAGGTAGAAGACATTGTGCACATGATGTGAATAAAATTCATGTGTTTTAAATACACCATGAACAACACTTGTAGTTCTTTCAATTGAACGCATTGAAGTATTGGGAAAGTTTTGAACTACACTGCTCAAAACAATTAGGGGAGCAAGCAAAAAAGTGAAGAAAACCGTGTGAGACAGCCACGTATTGGCATACAATGCATAGTACACGCGTATCAATGCGCAATACAGAAAAAAGGCGTAAAAAATTTGGAATTAAGCTTTAATTCTTTGAAAATATGGAAAAAACATGAAAAGATGATTTAGGGCAACAATTTGGTTACACGTAAACGATAAAAAAAAGGTACTGTTTAGACATGATGCATGAGTTTTAATAGGGCGTGTGGTCTCCTCGAACAGCTAAGACTGCTGCACACCTGTTTGCCATGGATGCGATGAAGTTATCGATCAGACTTTGGGGAATACTGTTCCACTCCTCGATAAGTGCAATCTCCAAGTCTCGGACAGTAGCAGGCGGCCTTGGTCTCGCAGCAATGCGTCGTCGGGGCATGTCCGAAACATGCTGGATTGGATTCAGGTCAGGAGAGCACGCTGGCAATTCCATACGCTGTATTGTTTCAGCTTCAAGCATGTTCTCCACCAGACGAGCTCTATGCGGTCGGGCATTATCATCCTGGAAAACAAAGGAATCTCCAATGGCTCCAGCGAAGGGATGACATGAGGTCGAAGTATCTCGTCTGCATACCTTCGGCCCGTCAAAGTGCCATTCCGAATGATATGCAGGTCCGTACGTCCGCCTATGCTGATTCCACCCCATACCATCCAACCAGCTCTTCTGTATTGTGACCTTTCACGGACGAATGCGGGGTTATTTCGAGTGCCCCTGTCCCTCCATACAAGAACACGTCGGGTGTCACATTCTAGACTGAATAGGGACTCGTCTGTAAACAGCACTTGGCTCCAATCATGTTGCTCCCAATCTCGATGTTCAGCAGCCCATCTTCTGCGGGCCGCACGGGGGCGTGGGGTCAACGGAATGCAGACCATTGGCCTACGTGCATATAGCCCTCCCTCATGAAGCCGATTACGTACTGTTTGGCTGGACACCCTTCGTCCTGTTGCCAAGAGCAACTGTCTTTGCAGCTGCGTAGCATTCTCTGTTCTGTTTCGACGGGCTGTTAACTGTATGTACCGGTCATCAGTTGATGTAGTGGCGCGTGGCCGACCTGCCCCTGGTCGACGTCTAACATTTCCTGTTTCTTGTAATCGATTCCACAGCCTTGCAACAACACTTCTGGAGACTCCAACAGCGTCCGCGACACCACGTTGTGTTTGCCCGGATTCCAGTCTGCCTATAACACGCCATGCCATGGATTCAGGTAAATCACGTTGTTGAGACATTCTCAAGTAACCTTGTCTCAAAAAAAATACTGCGCAATCGAATTTCACAGTTACGGCAATAAAACAGACGTTTCTGCCACATCCCGATTTCTGCCCTTATCTCCTTTTTCTGGTTTTTGACGTCATGAACTTTGATTTGCATATAAAGTTTTCTTCTTCCGTTTCCTGGTAGGCTTTACATTATGGATAATTCATTTTATGTTACTTATTGGTATACATCTTCGCTTACTTTTGTTAAAATCATGTGCTCCCCTAATTGTTTTGAGCAGTGTATATCCAAAATATTATCATCGTCGAATTCCTGAGTTCTTTCCCTTGACGTACGAAGAATAGGCAATTGTTACACATTTAATGAGGCTAACACAATTATTGTGGGATTAACATAATTTGGGTTACACAATTAAGATACGGTTTTTTAAAAATAAAGTCACTTTGTTTTTAAAAAATGGCAATGATTGTTATAGAAGAAAAATAGCAAGTGTGCTACATTACTTTAGAATTGTCACTAAATGGGTCCTCTTTTGAAATAACTTGCTTAGGAGTATGTAATACTTTTCTTTCTATGGAGTGTCAAAGTTAGGTGGCATCATTATCTGAAACCGACTCAAACAACTCCAATTATAACTAAACCAGCAAAGTGTTCTGCTCGATTATGCCTAATGATGCAAAGAAGGGTGTCAACAGAGGTGTTTTTAAAAAATGAAGATGGTCTTCCAATAAAAAAAGAATTCTGGGATTATTATGCATAGAAAAGAGAGAGAGAGAGAGAGAATGAAGTAATAAAAAAAATTAAGTCATTACTTACTTAGATCAACAATGAAAAATATTATTTTAGTTACTTTTAATGAGATAATTACAATTAGTATAAATATATACGTATGACAGAATCACAATATTTAGGGGCAAAATAGAAAGCGAGTTTTCTCTCTCTCTCTCTCTATTTTCCTTTCTATATATGGTGTTGGCGCATGCGCGCCAACGTCATGCGCACAAATGCAAATATTCTTCCTTGCCGCGCTGTGCCGGCAGTTGAGAACTTTCTGTGGAACAAGATAGACGAGAAAATTTCTCTTTAATACTCAGACGTAAGCATTAATATAGGACTCTAATACTCGAAGCTCACAATAAAAATTACTTAAAATTTGCTGCGCTTGTAAATAGCATATATATGTTGTGTAATATATGTTGTGTGGTTAAATAAAAAAAAAGTAAAAAAGAAATAAGCGTGGCTGGTCCGTCGATGAAACAAAAACAACAAACTAAAAATAAACATATGGGGTTGGGTTATTTTTTTTTGTTTGTCACTATTTATTGATTAATTAAAATTCAATTATTCCAATGAAATAGTATAGTAAAAAGAAGTCATATTCTCATAAATTAGACCGTACCAGGAGGGATTCGAACCCCCGACTTTTGGATTAGAAGTTCAACGCGCAACAGGGATTCAAAGAGCGATTTTCCTTTTTTTGTTTGATGTTGGGTTATTAGTTTTGTTTGTTACCAATTATTCATTAATTAATGAATAAATATTTAAAAAAAGCTGCATTACCATCAAGTGTCATCCAATACAAGTTTAAAAAATGTATTTGAACTTGAGTGGGGGCTGCGGTAGCCCAGTGATTAACAAATCGGATCGTGACTGGCATGTCATGAGTTCGAGCCTAGCACCATTAAAGACCCGCAATGTAGGGGAGCGATGCACGTTACATCTGTCAAGAGCGCAAACGTCCTCCGGTTGGTGTGGTGTGGTAGTCAGGAGAGGGGGCAGCTTAGGTGTCGTCCTTGTCACTCGATCATGGCTTAAAATTACGAGTTCCGTCACCAAAAGCCCTTGTGTAGCTGAGCAGTGCGACATTAATATCCTTCACTCACTCACTTGATCATAATTGGATGAATAAAAAGTATTCCATTAATGATTAAAATTTGAGAGCAAGATGTATATATATATACATATATACACATCTTCACATACATATAGGGAGAGTGTGAACTAATAGTAGGAAAAGAAAAAGGTTGCACCGTTGTGGATTCTTACTAAAACGGGTTAACTTTTGAGAATCTTGCCTGGAGTTTTATATAATATTTTTCTTTTTATTGGGAGCCAAAGTTAGGTGACATCATTTTCCAAAACCATGATTCACTCAAACTACGTTAATTTCACCTAAACCGGCAAATTTTTTTGTCCGGTTTGTGACTGTATACCGTGCATTGTTTCCTCAAGTACACATGAAGTCTTTAACAAGGTTTTTGTTAAGTTAGGAACTGTGTGTAAAATAGTAAATATTTTCTGAGTTGAAAATACCTACGAGAAAACAAGTTGTGAAATTTCATGGTGAACACAATTTTGGAATGAAACGGACAAAGAAATACAGAAACAGAAGAACAGAAACGATTCGTAATGTATTAAAGTAATTATGAAACAAATAGAAAAACTAAGAGAAGAAATTACTTTTTTTGAAATTAAATCCCCTAAATATTATAGATTGCCATCTGAGAGATTGAATTCTGATATAAAAGAGTAACATTTTTCTAAAAGTAAGTTAGTCAAATAAGATTTATGAATCTTATTTATACACAAATATTATAACTTACTATAAAATAAATATGATAACAGGAATACAATACTATATTTATAATTGAATGTTTATATTACAATATAGGTGATTTTTATTAGATAATGATTATCTAATGTGAGATACTGAAACTTTATATATATATAAAGAGTGTTTTTTCCAGGTATAGAAGTTTAAGTTGGCATTACTTTCCAAGATGGCGACCGATTTAACAGCTGTCAAGTGATTTATTCTCAGTTTCGTTTGGCAATTCATCAAAACGATCATCAAGCAAGGCGCAGATTCGTCGAATGAGCCCAAAACGAGATTGCCGTTGTTCCCGATTTTCATAAGCGAATTTTGTTTAGCGATGAAGCGCATTTCTGGTTGAATGGCTACATCAACAAACAAAACTGCCGCATTTGGAGTGAAGCTATTCCACAAGTGTATGTCGAAACACCGTTACATCCAGAAAAACTGACTGTTTGGTGCGCTTTATGGGCTGGTGGAATCCTTCTTCAAAAACGATGAGGGCCACAACGTTACAGTCAATGGTGATCGGTATAGAGCCATGATTACTAACTTTTTCATTCCTGAATTGAACAATCATGATGTCCAGGAGCTGTGGTTCCAACAATACGGCGCAACATGTCACACAGCTCGTGCCACAATCGATTTATTGAAAAACACGTTTGGTGACCGCCTAATTTCACGTTTTGGACCTGTGAATTGGCCTCCAAGATCTTGTGATTTAACACCGCTAGACTATTTTCTGTGGGACTATGTAAAGTCATTGGTCTATGCGGATAAGCCACAAACGCTTGACCATTTGGAAGACAACATTCGCCGTGTTTTCGCCGATATACGGCCACAAATGTTGGAGAAAGGCATCGAAAATTGGACGTCCAGATTGGACTACATCCAAGACAGCCGTGGCAGTCATATGCTAGAAATGATATTTAAAATGTAATGCCCCAAGATTATCTTTCGAATAAAAAAATCATGTCAATCGAATTATACATCGTTGTTTTATTGCAATTTAAAGTTCTATACCTCTAAAAAAGACCCTTTACTATAGTTTTCAACCATGTGAACAATTCCAAAACAGTTAACTTGAAGCATTGATATGTTCAAAAATTAATTTAAAATGGAATTGTAATATTGTCCTCGATTAAAGTTCAATTTTCAATCAGTTTAACAATGGTATTACAGAAATAGTATTTATTAAAAAAGATTCAGTTGTTTGAAATTTGGTGTAAACTTGGCAAATATAGGCAATTTGGGCACATTTTAGCATATGTATCCATATTACACGTAATGGTTTTGAATTGGTGCATTCATATTGCGGCGTTGGCAATGCTCAAGCGTCATAGCGACTGTATTTTTGTTTTTGTATGGTTCCAACAGAAGTATAAACAGATCATTTCTACTGTGTGATACTTCAAATTGGGGTTGTTGTTAAATTTCAGTTATCTTACCTAAGATATAGCACAAAAAATTCATTAGTTTTACACGGAACCTATAAAATGGCTGCAATTTTATATGAGTATAGGATCCATTGGCAGGATCGGGTGGTTTCGTTCAATAAAATCAGACAGAAATGAGAGCAATGCTGTGGCTTTCTTTTTCATTCTGGTTCCAAGAGGGATGTTCAGTACTACCTCTCTAGTAAGACCCGCCGTGTAGGGGAGCGATGCACATTAAATCTTTCGAGAGCTCTA
Organism: Trichonephila clavipes; assembly: GCA_019973935.1. Taxonomy (NCBI): domain Eukaryota; kingdom Metazoa; phylum Arthropoda; class Arachnida; order Araneae; family Nephilidae; genus Trichonephila; species Trichonephila clavipes. The sequence continues at coordinate 392,085 of BMAU01020577.1, forward strand.
ACGTCCTCCCGTTGATGCGGTGTGGTAGTAAGGAGAGGGGGATGCCAGTTTAGGTGTCGTCCTAGTCACTTGACCATGGTTTAAAATTACGAGGTCCGTCGCCAAAAGCCCTCGTGTAGCTGAACAGTGCGACGTTAATATTCACTCATTCATTCCAAGAGGGATGTGTCGAGTTAAAGGGTGGCTCCATTCATTGTAATGAATGTAGAGTATGATACATGACAAGTCCTCATTAAATATTATTTTTCTTTAAGTTTGTAAGAATTTGTGTTAATTTAATAGTTTATCTTATTTTTCCCATTTAATTAATTTTAATTTATAGATAAAAACTTGATATTTTTTTGTGATACAATTTGTTCAGTCACAAAGGTATAACTTTACGTCTTATCATTTGCCAAACATGTAATTTGTGCAAAAATGTATTTCTGTTGGAAAATATAAATGTAGAGAGGACAGTTTCTCTAATCTTTTTTTGTAATACAACCTGCCCATATTATCTAAAGTATTAGTCTATATGGGCAATTGTAGAATCTGTTCTGGAGCTTCTTTATACACATAACAAAACGAATTAGAGGTTTGTTCCTGTACCATTAGAAAGACTATTCTCTAAAGATAGAAATATCTTAATTTCGGAAAAATGGAAAATGTTTAAAAATGGTATATTTTTAATTAAGTGTTTTGGTGTCCATATTTACCAAGTTTACCCTATTATGGGTATATTTATTTTTATCTGTTTATTCTATTTCCAGCACAGTGTCCAAACATAACAGGAGAAAATTTAATGATATCTTACTCCAGTCGCTTATATGAAGGCAGCATTGCAAATTTCAGTTGCTCACCAAATCATGTCCTTTCAGGAGTGAACAGAACTATATGCACAAGAAGCGGTGAATGGGCTGACACTATTCCTACGTGTTCGAGTGAGTACTTAATTCAGTTCTGTAGGAGGTCTTTTAAGGTACATTACGATTCTCAATAACACTATCTACTATCGTAACACTTGTGTTTCTGAAAAAAACTAACAAATGTTAATTTTGCGAGGTCTTTTTCTCTTTTTTCCCCTCTCCTTGATTAAGCTTTTTTAGGTAGTTATATGTCATGAGAACAACATAAATTATTAAAAAAAGACTAAGTGTATATTAGATTAGATTAGAATTAGAGTTAAGAATTTTGTTTTTAAACGATTAGACTTAAATATAGAATAGTACACATCAAGAATTTTCATACAAAAGGAATTCAACAAAAGAAAGGACTCACCTCTTCCAGGTTTTCTATTTAATGTATATTCCAATTGATTTCGAATAAGAATTGATTACAACGTTATTTCGAATAAATGAATTACATTTGCTCAATGCAGACAATAAATATCGTAAAGTAAATGTCTCAGAATTAAGAGTCCGAATTCGAATGGCGAATTTGTTTTTCTCCTCCAGAAGTGCCTGCGGAAAGTTTCGGTTTCGATTCCTGGAGAAAGTTTCGGTTTCGATTCCTGGAGAAAGTTTCGGTTTCGATTCCTGGAGCCCTCTAGTGGTGGATTTCTGAATCTCCATCCTCCCGGGCGCAAATTGGCAGGACAACAATTTTGTTAATCGATCTACGAGTTAGTCCAGATCCGGTTTGTAGAATGGCTACTCTATTGATTCCATCCGTGCCGGGTATGAGTTTTAGGATTCTTGCCATGGGCCAGGAGAGAGGGGGTCTGTTGTCATCAGATATCAGAACAAGATTGCCCACTTGTACCTCAGATTGGGAAGCTTTCCACTTGGCCTGGAATGGTAGTGATGTAGAACTTCCTTGTGCCAACGATCCCAGAAGTGTTGACGTAGCTTTAAAAGACTTTTCCATCTGCAAGAGAGACTTAAAGAAGTATTAGTTATTGATTTACTCTCAGGAATTTCGAGTAAGGGTTCTCCAATAAGGAAATGCCCTGGTGTGAGAGCTCGTATATCTGCTGAATCACTGGAAAGTGGGACCAGGGGTCTAGAATTGATGCAAGCTTCTATTTGACACAACAGAGTCGATAGTTCTTCAAAACTCAGAAGATGTCCTTTGCAGGTTTTGATAAGATGCCTCTTGGCTAATTTGATTGAGGACTCCCAAAGACCTCCAAAATTCGGAGCATAGGGGGTATGAATTTCCATCTAATATTTCTATCTGTAGAATACTTTTGTATTGAGTGTTCTTTCACTAGCATATAGAGTTGTTTCAAGTAGTTGTTGGCTCCTATGAAGTTAGTGCCATTGTCCGAATGGATTTCAGATGGATGACCACGTCAAGCAATGAATCGACGCAGTGCGGCTAGCATGGCATCAGTTGATAAAGTGGAGACGAGTTCAAGATGAACTGCATTTGTAGCTAGACATATGAAAAGACAGATATAGGACTTAAATTTGTTAGCCTTTCGAAGGTGTTGACAATTAGTCAAAATAGTTCCGGCAAAGTCTATGCCGACGATTTCAAATGGGCGAGTTTGGGTGATTCTTTGTTTCGGTAGATCTCCCATTTTAGGGTACGATGGTTTAGAGTTAAATCTACAACATTCGATACATCGTTTTATTTCTCGTCGAACAGTCGATCGTCCATCCGGTATCCAATAGTGTTGCCGAATTAAAGATAATGTCATTTGAGTTCCTGAATGAAAACCACGAAGGTGGAATTGTCTAATTACTAAAGTAGTAATAGGGTGATGTTTGGGAATGATTATTGGAAATTTTTGATCGAATGAGAGAGTAGGCTGTTTGGTGAGTCTGCCACCTACCCGAAGAATTTCATCTTCATCTAAAAATATATTTAAAGATAGTAGTTTACTGGACCTAGGTATGGGTTTATGATGTTTTAAATGACTTATTTCTTGCGAATATTCGGCTTGTTGAATGGTTTTCACAAGAAATTTATGTGCCGACTCTACTTCTTCTGATTTTAATTGTCCTTTTACCTTAGATCCTGATTTGCAATTATTGATGAATCTTTTACAAAGAGCAATAACTCGCAAAAGTTTGGTAAAGTTTGAAAATTTACTGATGATAGGTTCTAACGGATTTGACTTAACGACAAAAGGTATAGAATTTAATACAGAATCAGCTTCGACTGTACAAGTAGTTAGAATTTTGGTTGATGCTAATTCTTCTTTTAAATCATTGTTGATCCAATCTGGACCCTTCCACCAATAATATGCATTTATTAACTGTTGGGGGGATAACCCCCGAGTCGCACAATCGGCGGGGTTAAGTTTTCCTGGAATATGATGCCACTCATCGGTTGAGGTTAGATTTAAAATTTTAGTTATTCTATTTTTTACGAAAATGTTTTCTTTAATGGGGGGTTTCATAAGCCAACTTAAGACAATTGTGGAGTCAGTCCATAAAAAAAATTCAGCTGGTTTAGTTCTGAGTGCTTTTTGAATCACTGATATGAGTTCTGCTAATAGTAGGGCTCCACAAAGTTCTAATCTTGGTATCGTAAGTTGCTTGATTGGAGCAACTCGGGTTTTGGCACTTACCAAGATGTATTTCTTGTTTAGATTTGAGATAGACGACTGCGGCGTACGCTTTTGTAGAGGCGTCGCAGAATCCATGTAATATGATATCAGAATTTTGATCAATCCCCATAAAACGAGGTATTGAAATCGAATTTAAATATTTACTTTCTTTAGTGAATTTATTCCAATTTTCCAGAATGGATGAGGGTATAGGATCATCCCAAAAGGCTTTAGATTTCCACAACTCTTGTAACATTATTTTGAGAGTTATAACCGAGGGTGAGAAAAGTCCAAGAGGATCAAAGATTTGCGCAATGACGGAAAGTAATTGTCTTTTTGTTTTTACAATTTCTTCATGTACTACTTTAACTTGAATCGAATCTGTTTTCAAGTTCCAGATTAACCCTAGCACGCGTTGTTTAGATTCTTCATCACCTAGAGAATGTAACGGCTTCGAAGCTAAAAGTGATGTATCTAGATCTTGAAAAACCTTTGGGTGACTACTTGACCATTTTCGAAGAATAAAACCACCCGATTTCAGTAAATTTTGAATTTCAATGATAATCGATTTGGCTTCAACTTCTGTGTCTGCACCCGATAACAGATCGTCTATATAAATATTTTCCCGAGCTATTTTTGCTGCTAAGGGAAAGTTTTGTTCTTCGTCTTGGTATAACTGCTGCAGCGTTCTCAAAGCGAGAAACGGTGCGCATGAAGTACCATACGTGATAGTTTGGAGTTCAAAGGACTTTAATGAATCAGAGGGAGTGGCTCGCCAAACAATTCTTTGATATACTTACAGTCTTCATCCGAAATTAAGATTTGGCGATACATTTTTTCGATATCAGCTGCGAATGCTACCCTGTACGATATTTCAGTTTGTAACTTAGGCCCTGTCGTCAAAACATTATTTAATGATTTACCATTTTTTGTTTTAGACGAAGCATTAAAAACAACACGACACATTTGGTTGTGGTAGAATTTTCATTTATTACCATATGATAAGGAATGTAGCAATTAGGTGTTTCGTCATCCCGTTTTTGAGATATCTCACGCATATGTCCGAGGGCTAAATACTCGTTCATGAAATTTAGAAAATTGTCCTTGAATTGTTTATTTTTGTGAAATTTATTTTCTAATGCATACAATAATTGTACGGCTTTTTCTTTGCTTTCACCGAGAGTATTATTTTCTTTAAAGGGAAGATTAACAATATATCTACATTATTTCTTTTCACCGATTTTGAAAAACTTTCTTCACAAGGATCAGGAATATGAAATTTATCATTAGTTTTAGGAACTTCTTCGAGTTTCCAAAGTTCTGACAGTTGGTCGTTTAAACTAGAATTCACTATGGATTCTTTAAGAGGAGGTGCATAGATTTTTCCAGAGAGGATATATCCCAATTTAGTAGGTATAGCTGTTGGTGTTCCAGCAGGTCCAAAAATAGGCATTCCTTCCAACAGATCTGCATAAATTTCCGCGCCTAATAATACATCTATTGGTTTTGAAATGTGAAAATTTGGATCTGCGAGTTTCAGATTTTTTAAATGTGGAAATTGGCGATTTTTAAATTGAAAATTAGGAAGAGGTGATGTAACTTTATTAACGACTATAGTTTCAAGATTAAATTTTAGAAACGAGAAATGAGGAGTGAATTCGATTGTACAACTATGTAGTGAAGTTTCTGCATTTACCCCGTTGATTCCCGAAATTTTATGTTTTTCCGATTTTACAGGGATGTCTAATTTTTCTTTAAGCCTTCCCGAAATTAAAGATAATTGCGCGAAGCGTTATCTATTAAAGCTCTGCATTCAATGCATTTTCCCGACTTAGACTTTATTTTTATGATCGCGGTCGAAAGAAGCACGGGACTGGTTTGTTTATTACCCTTCAGCTGACAACCTCCAGAAACCGCCACTACGTTTTGACTATTTTCCCTCAACGTGGAACCGTTTACGTTATAAACATGCAATAAAGTATGATGGCGATCTTTGCAGACTTTGCATCCGATGTTTATTCTACATTCAGGCGTGGTGTGATTTTTTCTGAGGCAATTTGTACAGCAAATCCCTTCAATGGCTTTTATTCTCTCAACTTTCATTCGGTTAAAAACAGGACATTTATATAACGAATGACTCGCGTTTTCTTTACAAATCGCACATGAGAATGAATAATTTTTATCTAAGTTTGCATTAAATACTAACGATTTCTTTGGTTGATTGAAATTTCTCTGACTAAACCGACTTCCTTTTTCAAACCCTACATTTTTCTACTCTCTTCGTACGATTTGTTAATAATTTAATTACTTGTTCCGAGTTTCGATTTGGGAGCGTCTGCATTTCCACTTAATAAACCTAACGCACGTGCCTCCGATTCTATAAACATACGAAATGCTTGCAGTGTTGGATAAGTATCTGGGTTCAAGGTTAACTCCCAGCGATGAGCAATTTCTTCGTGTAGTTTAGAAGTGCAGTGATTTTGTGATTATTAGCTCACTCAATTGATTTATTTCCAACCTAATACAGTTAGATTTCTTACACTTTCGTTACAATTATCTAGTATTTCAAACAATTGTTTTGCCGAGTTTGCTTTGTTTGTACGTATACTAAATAATTTGTTAATTTGGCAATTTGCTAACTGATTTTTATTTTCATATCTCTCACATAATAATTCCCAGCAATTTTTAAATTTTCTTTTTTAATTGCGAAACCTCGAATTAATTTAGCAGCGTTACCCTTTACTGACGCAAATAAATATTGCAATTTGTCTATTTCTGTTAAATCTGAATTATCAATTACCGTCGCCTGAAATAATTCTTTGTAAGTTTTCCAATATTCCATTTCCCCATGAAATTGTGGCAATTCAAGTTTAGGCATTTTTTTTTTTTTTGCAACTAGATTTTATTTTCCAAATTTTCTTTCCGGTTTCTTTTTGAATGTATGTGTCACCTTTTCTAACGATACAGAGCAATTTAATAATGAATCCTGCATATCGAGGTATTTTTCCCATTTTTTTTCACCTACATCTATATTCAATTCGGAAAATGTCTCTACTAATTTTTTCTCATATTTCTCGATTTTAGATTTTAATACATCAATTAGCGCAGCCGAGCAATCCGGTTCGGCGATTGCGTCACGAATTCTCTCCTCGAATCTCTCGATCTCTTTTCCAACATTATCAAAATGTTGGATTGATTTTAAGATTTTTGCTTTAGAAGCCATTATCCATCGGGCTCTTCGGCAAATCGACGGACCAAAATATGTGTATGTTAGATTAGATTAGAATTAGAGTTAAGAATTTTGTTTTTAAACGATTAGACTTAAATATAGAATAGTACACATCAAGAATTTTCATACAAAAGGAATTCAACAAAAGAAAGGACTCACCTCTTCCAGGTTTTCTATTTAATGTATATTCCAATTGATTTCGAATAAGAATTGATTACAACGTTATTTCGAATAAATGAATTACATTTGCTCAATGCAGACAATAAATATCGTAAAGTAAATGCATCAGAATTAAGAGTCCGAATTCGAATGGCGAATTTGTTTTTCTCCTCCAGAAGTGCCTGCGGAAAGTTTCGGTTTCGATTCCTGGAGAAAGTTTCGGTTTCGATTCCTGGAGCCCTCTAGTGGTGGATTTCTGAATCTCCACTAAGTTTTTTGTCATATGTCTTCTTGTGTTTTCAAATTTGAAACTTTTCGATAAATTTTTGTTTTGTATTCATCATTTTTCTCATTTTTTCTGTTTGAAATTCAAGATAGTTTTTGCAATTAAGGTCTTTTTTAAGAGCTCAGAGTTATTTTCAAGCGATATTTTATGTGGTACAATAACAACACTAAAGGCACACATTGCGATTCAAGTGACTAAATTCGGTTAAAAATTCAAACAACATTTTTCCGCCAAAATTTAAAAACTCTGAAGTTGAAAAAAAGTCCAGAATTGTGATAACTTTTATGTTTGTTTTTATTCCCGTTTCAAAGGTAAATAAAAACTTAAAAATGACTTACATCAGAAAGAAAAATTTACTAATTTATCTTCATTTAAAATGCTAAGGTGTTTTTTTTCTATTGGAGACGAAATGCTTCGATATTTTTCTATTACTATTAGTACCTGTAATAAAAGGTGGTACGAATTCTTGAATCAAATCAAAACTTATTATTTAAAAATTTCTACATTTTTTCTAGGAACTTTCAATAAACATTCATAAAAAAAGCATTTTATGAATATCAATCATATAAGTTTAAAACACAAATCAACTTTTTTTATAAATAGTTTGACGTACACTGAAGAGCCAGAAAAACTGATACACCTGCCTAATATCGTGTAGGGCCCCCACGAGCACGCAGAACTGCCGCAACACGACGTGGCATGGATTCGATTAATGTCTGAAGTAGTGCTGGAGGTAACTGACACCATGAATCCTGCAGGGCTGTCCGTAAATCAGTAGGAGTAAGAAGGGGTGGAGATCTCTTCTGAAAAGCACGTTGTAAGGCATTCCAGATATACTCAATAATGTTCATATCTGGGGATTTTGGTGGTGGTAGAATCCGGAACGTATGGGGGTGTCGCATTGTCCTGCTGAAATTCCCCAAGTCCGTCGGAATTTACAATGAACATGAATGAGTGCAGTTGATCAGACAGGATGGTTACGTACCTGTCACCTGTCAGAGTCATATCTAGGCGTTTCAGGAGTCCCATATTACGCTAACTGCACACGCCCCATACCATCACAGAGCCTCCTCCAGCTTTAACAGTCTCCTGTTGACATGTAGGGTCAATGGATTTATGAGGTTATCTCCATACCCGTACACGTCCATCAGCTCGATTCAATTGGAAACGAGACTCGTCAGACCAGGCAACGTGTTTCCAGTCATCAAGAGTCCAATGTCGGTGTTGACGTGCCCAGGCGATGTGTAAAGCTTTGTATAGTGCAATCAACAAGGGTACATGAGTGGGAATTCGGCTCAGAAAGCCCATAAGTCTGATGTTCCGTTGAATGGTTCTCATGGTGACACTTGTTGGTGGCCTGGAACTAAAATCTGCAGCAATTTGCGGAAGGGTTGCACGTCTGTCACTCTTAATGGTTCTCGTCATTCGTCGTTGGTCCCATTCTTGCATGATCTTTTTCCGGCCGCAGCGATGTCGTAGATTTGATGTTTTACCTGCTTCCTGATATTCACGGTACACTCGTGAAATGGCCGTACGTAAAAATAAAAATTTCATCTCTACCTCGGAGATGCTAGGTCCTATCTCTCGTGCGCCGGCTATAACACTACGTTCAAACTGAAATCTTGATATCCTGCCACGGTAGCAGCAGTAACCTATCTAACAACTGTCCAGACTCTCGTTATCTTATTTAGGCTTTGTCGATCGCAGCGCCATACCCTGATTGGTTCCATATCTCTTTATTTAAAGACGCATGTCGGTACCAGTTTTTGGCTCTTCAGTGTACTGGTAAATTAAATTTCTTGAGTGTGCGTGAATTATATAAGTGAAGTAGAATTTTAAAATCTCTTATTCGATTAATTTTTTAAAAAAAAAAAAATTAAATCCAACCAACAATCGGTTGGTCAGTTCCTTGTAAACGTCACGATACCCAGATATGCATGATTAAAGCACTTTTTGAAATTTCAAACTCCTTTCGGAATTGAGGTGTCTATTTTAAGAAAATCCTTTTCTGATTTTTTAGAAAGTTAGATAGTTAGAGAGAATAATTTGAAACGTCCAGAAATACTTTAAAAATAGGGAGAGAAAAAATCGAATCGCAAGAGAAAAAGTTCGTTATATAGAAAATGCATTTCGCTATAGAGAGGTTATTTTACGAATAAAATCGTGAAATAGTCTTGGTTCCAGGAAAAAGTTCGCTACATAGAAAAATTTGCACTATAGAGGTTCGACTGTACATATACATATTACCTACGCAAAACATAGATAAGTAATAAATGCACACAAAAAAAATTGGTGCTATTTATTTTCCTTTTTTTTTCTTTTAGACCCGTTAGGAAATTTTAAGTTATAAGTTAACGCTTGATAATTTTTTTAGAATATAAGTTTGCAGTAGAATTTATTTTTAAATTATACTCCCTTTAAAGTTTGAACGTTATAAATTTTTTATGTACATTTAATTTACTCATTTATATTAATTTTGTATATAGTAAAGTAAAATACATATGTGTGTGTGTATATTCTTTTATATACCTTTTTTTTCTCAAAAAATATTTAATTATTTTTGAAGGGACTGACATTGATAAACCAAAAAGTCTTCCAGTGAATAAAAGTAAGTATTCAAAATTTTTTGCTTCATAATTTGTTTTATGTTATTAACAATAATATAATAGGCAATGCAAGGTAATAATATAAAATGAAATGCAAGTCGACGTTGTAATGCATGACTACACACACCATACAAAAATAACTCAGAAAAAAAAGCCACATCATACACACAATGCTGTGGGCTGTAATGAATTTAATAACACACACTTTTTCTTGAGAAAAACAAGAATCAGTAGCGTAATCAATGCTTATTCTTTGAGAATAGAGTTTAAAGGAAATTAAAAATGTTAATCAGAAGCACACACACACCCATATTTATCCTCTTCGTATTTATAGCCGCGGTAGTCGAGTGATCATGGTCGAGAACTTGCGGCCAGTGGTGTTTGTCTCGAGGGGAGGGTTCGAATCCTAGTGCCACTAAAGACCTACTGTGTAGAGGGGCTGATGTGCATTAAATATGTGAAGCCCAAAAGTCCTAGCTTTAGTGTGGTGTCAAATCAGATGATGCCCTCGTCTCTCTATATCGAAGTTCAAAATTTCGATGTCCATAACCAATAGCAGTAGTGTAGCGTGAGTGAGTGAATACTGACGACGCAGTATTAAGCAACACGAGGGCTTTTGGCGAGGGACCTCGTAATTTCGAACCATGGTGAAGTGACGAGGTTTCTTCATCCAAAGTTTCTTTGAATCAATACCGAGGCGTGTGGCAGCGGTGATCATCAACAATGGCGGTTACTCTGGCTACTGATTCTGGCAGGAACCACACTTCACAGAAGTCTATAAATTGAATCATTTGATACTTGGTCAATTGCATTTTACGGTGGCCAGCAGTGTATGTGCGATATTAATTTCGGAAGTTAGTTTTACTATTGGTAGTGAATTTTTCCTGCTGAACGAACGCTATTAATAATGATAAATTACCGTGGTGTGTCGAAACAACGCCAACGGATGTGCTTTAGGTATATTTAATCGCAAAATCTCTCCTAATTAACCTAGAATCACAACACTTTTAATGTATAATCACTATGGAAAATGACTTGCAGTCACGAAAAAGTTTCAAATTCCCTACAAAAAAGTGGAAAGGTGAACAAACTAAATTGGTTCCGGTGTCTAACCGACACCGATAGACGTTCCAGTGTTAAAATTCCCAATTTAAGACTAATATTATCGTACTAGTAACTGATGAACAATAATCGGATGTTTGAAATCTATTAAATATATATATATACATTTTTAAGAATTTATTTTCTACTCTTACAGAGAAATGTCCAATTATAAGTGGTGAATATTTATTGGTGGACCATTCGCGTGACTTAACTGAAGGCAACGTTGCAACCTTCCATTGCCCCCCAACTTATGTACTCTCAGGAGTGAACAGCACTGTCTGTACAAGAGGCGGTATTTGGGCTAATCCCATTCCTAAGTGCTTGAGTGAGTATTTAACACAGCTCTTAAAGGGGTTCTTAAAATCACATTATTTTTATAATAATACCGTATTTACTCGAATCTAAGCCATCATCTATTTTAAGCCGTATCCCGAATTCTCGAACTATTTTTGTGAAAAAATGTTGTCATCGATTCTAAACCGCACCGGCTATTCTATATAAGATTTTATGAAAAAAAAAACGTGTAAGGGGTTCCTCAATATCCTATATTCCAGAAAGTTAAAAAAAATCAATGAAAAATATTAATAATTAATTTATTCTACCAATATCTTAAAATCTTTCAAATATATGCATGAGAGAACCTATAATTACTCAAACCGTCATTGTTATGTTTCAAACAGGATTCGTCACTTCCATTGTCACAGCTGACTTCGAGATTGCTCCCTCACGGTGTCGTCTTCCGTGCCATTCATTACATTTGTTATGCAACATTTTTTTTTATAAAAATGTGTTATAGAAGAATGTAAAAGAATTATTAAAAACTGTTGATCATTTACAAGCAAAATTATATCACTTTTTTACGCTATCGATGTATTTTTGTTTCATCCGTGTCAAATTTTCAGATGCCATGGCAGTTTCCGTTTTTTTCTGCATATAAAATTGCCACCTTTTTCATGCTTGCGTCCTAGTGAACTCGAAACGAAAATTAGATGTCTCGGGTGCCAGCGAAATGAATCGTTTATACCCAGAATCAAGGAAAAAAAGGGTGAATGGAAATGCAATATCAGAAAATACTCCCCCCGCAGGCGAGGCCAGTGGAGGAAGAAGCCAAACGAGAACGAAACCGGAGTGACGTCACGAGGGCGAGAGTGGAAGAGCGCAGGAAGGGGGTGAAAAGCCCAAAAACGCGTTCGAGGAGCACCAAAACGCAGTAGGAAGAAAGAATTGCTGCTATTTTTTTAATGCAGCGAGAATAAAAAGAATGGAGTCTGCAAGTAGGAACTTACAAACGTAACAGCAGGAGGAAGATGCAGGAGCCAGCTTTTACACTGATCCTAATTTTGACAAGTGGCAAAGGCATTTGAGTATTGTAAAATGTAGCAATTAAGTATTTATGTTGTGTTTACGGTGGTTTCAAGGGCAGATTCCAATGCGTAGTTTTGTAAGCAAAATTTAACTTAGCATGTGGATACGTGAAGAGTGTTTGTGCTCTAATTACTGGATTGTCATGATTTTGAATTGAAGTAAAAACATTTCTAGAGGTTCTAGTGATGTACTTATCAATCGGTTCCATGTGTAAGTCGTGGTGAATGACACTATTTCTAACGTACCAAGGTGCGTTAGCAATGATTCGTAGGATTTTGTTTTGAATGACTTGAATGCGTTTTGTATGGGTCGGGGCCGCGGCCCCCTATGTGGGGGACCCGTAAGTTATCGTTGGACGCAGAATTTGCTTGTAAAGGATCAATTTATTTTCTAAGGATAGAGGAGAGCTTCTCCCAATAAGGGAGATAGCTAACGCAATTCTACCCCAGAATTTATCTGAAAGATAGTCAATGTGTTTCTTGTATGTTAGATGACTATCGATGTGTAGTCCTAGTGAACTCGTCTTGATGCTGTTACCGATATCATTGATGTTTAGGGGATTAAAAGAAAGAGCATACAAAACAGTTTCTAAATAGGAGCAGACAATGATGTTTAGGATGAACTGAATACTGAGATAAAATGCCGAATGAGATAAGTCTTCTACGCAAGTGGCCAGAATGGACGGTTTCATTTTTCCTTTTGGACATTCAATTCCCCGCATCCAATAAATATTTTGACTTCAATTCTAAGCCGCATCCAATTTTCAGTAGCATTAACAGTGGAAAATTATTGCGGCTTAGATTCGTGTAAATACAGTACATTCTGTAACGTAACGCGTATGTTTTTGAAAAGATAGAAGACATATTAAAGTTACGAAAATCTTTCCTGTTTTCATTGAATAAAGTGTTATATACCTATCATGAAACTAACATAAATTATTAAAATTTGAGTAAGTTTCTGTCATCCAGTATCCTTTTTATATTAAGAGATTTGGAACTTTCGAGGACCTTTGTTTTGTGTACAATCCTGTTTTTTTTAAAAAAAATATTGTTCACTTTTAATCAAAGATTTTTTTTTTTTGAGATTCAAATTTTATTTCATACCTCATAATTTTTTAATGAATATTCTGTGTGGTGTAAAAACAACCCCAGCAACAAAAGGACTTCTTGTGTATATTTTTAATATTGTGACAGTTAAATAAAATATTTCCCTGTCGAAAAGAGTGTACTTAGAGTGTTTTTTTAGACGAAAAACAGAAGAAAAAGTTTTCGCCTTTTTTTGTCCATTCCCATAAGCTTCCCATTTTTATCTATTGTTGATGCAATTCAAAATCTCATATGTCAAATTCGTTACTTCAAGTTGAAATACGATCGTGAAAACGTTTTAGAGAAGCAAGATTTTCAGTTTTAATTCATGGAATATTTGAAGGATGTATATCGTCTAATTATCAGAATGATTAACTCCACAAAGGAACTAAATTTGATATTGGAGTGCTACGCGCCAAGCGCTGTTTGGTGTGATTCCTTAATCTCGCCAAGCAGCGGTTGTTGTCGAGTTACGCGGAATGCAAGATGACGCATTGCCACCCGATAAAAATATTAAAGTAACTGTAAAGAACAATTTCAATTAAAAAATTCTGCGAGCTGCATCTACCCGATGCTCGGTGTTGGAGGAAGAAATTCAGACTCGAGCCAGTCAATTCCAATAACTGAGTTTATTCAGAACTACCGAGTGAGAGTGTGAGCACGTGTGGCTCCACCCCTTTTATACACAGAACATAATGACGTCACACAACCTGTTCACAGTTACAAAAACGTGGCGCCATGCTGCCACTCATTCATACAAATCATCCTTATTCACAACATACTCCCCCCTTTGAGACTTGGGGAGAGTCTCAAACCTATAACAGTTATAATTCAAAAGATCAAGTCTCTTCGGTTCTTTAACCAATCTTCCAGAAGAAGTATATTTTTTTACAATTGCATCATTAGTATTCAAGACCTTTTCAGGTTTAGTACTTTTAACAGAAATTGATTTTCCAAGAGAACGTCTCAATAGTTCCCTTGATAATGCGAACCAACCTTTCCCACCAGCCTCCCCACCATGCGGCGGTGGGTGGTATAAATTTTCAAACTATTTTTTGAGTTGATGTCTCTCTCGATATTTTATGCCAATCCAATTTCGCAAGGTCATTGAAAGCACCTCGAAATTAGTACCGTTATCACTGTAAATTATCCTGGGCCTCCCGCGCCTGGCAATGAAACGCCTAAGGGCTAGCAAAAAGGCATCAGAAGATAAAGCGTTTACTAATTCAAGATGTAGAGCGCGATAGACTGCGCAAGTAAACAATGTAATCCATAACTTTTCGCCAGTTTTCAAAAAAGAGAGAGAGAGAGAGAGGTCCAGCTAAGCCAATTCCTACAACTTCAAATATCGCGCAATCATTCACGCGGTCTGGTGGTAAGGGTGATGGTCCGCTTGACAATGATTTCACTTTAAAACGAGCACAAACAAAACATTCATTCAAAAAATACTTTTAATAGTTTTTCTAGCTCTGATAATCCAGAACCTTTCTCTAATTAATGATTGCATTATTTGGATTCCTGCATGACAGTTCTTTTGTGTATAGATCTAACCAAAAGGCATCAGAAGATAAAGCGTTTACTAATTCAAGATGTAGAGCGCGATAGACTGCGCAAGTAAACAATGTAATCCATAACTTTTCGCCAGTTTTCAAAAACAGAGAGAGAGAGAGAGAGAGGTCCAGCTAAGTCAATTTCCTACAACTTCAAATATCGCGCAATCATTCACGCGGTCTGGTGGTAAGGGTGATGGTCCGCTTGACAATGATTTCACTTTAAAACGAGCACAAACAAAACATTCATTCAAAATACTTTTAATAGTTTTTCTAGCTCTGATAATCCAGAACCTTTCTCTAATTAATGATTGCATTATTTGGATTCCTGCATGACAGTTCTTTTGTGTATAGATCTAACCAAAAGTTTTGTAAATTCACATTTATCAGGTAACAATATAGGATACAAAAAAGAACTGTCATCATTTCGTTCAGTTATTTTAGATTTTACTCTTAAAATATTATCATTGTCAATAAAAGTAACAAATTTTAAAGATTCAACATCAGGTAAATAATATGTCTGAGTTAAACGAATCAATTGTTTCTCAGAATTTTCAAATTCAGCAACAGAAAGTTCATGTTCCTTACATTTGTTATAGTCTTTGCGACAATTATTTACAAATCTTAAAATCCATGCAAATACTCTTATCATTTTATCATAATCAGACACATTACATATAAGCAAGGAGGGTGCATCGTTTGCTAGATCAACATTCGCATTTTTAGTTTTCTTTCTCTCTACGTTAACTTCTTGAGGCTCGCAACTGATTTCACCATCTGGCCAATATTCCGAATTTTGTTTCAACCAGGAAGGCCCCTCCCACCATCTAGAACTAAGCATTTGTCGTGGAGAACAACCACGAGATAGTAAATCCGCGATATTCATGTTTCCTGGAACATACTTCCATGACTGAATTTGAGTTAGTTGTCTAATTTCCTTTACCCAATTAGCTACAAAACTGACCAATTTCCATATTCTTTAATCCACCAAAGTGCTGTTGTGGAATCGGACCAAAGAGTAACTTTCAAGTCCGGCATATTAAGCGCTTTCAAAATAGAATTTACAAGTCGAGCACCTACACAACAAGCCATTAGCTTTAGACGCGGTATACTCAAAAGTTTGAGAGAAGCTACTCTAGACTTCGCTCTAACAAGAATTACGCTATCTCTAGAATCAACTATTGATCGAGCAAAGACGCATCCCGCATATGACCCTTGCTTGCATCAACAAATACATGTAATTCAGTAAAAATATCAATTTTCATACAACGTGGTGCCACAGTTACACCTTTCAAAATTTGAATTTCATTAAACCATTTCATAAATTTGTTTACAATATTCTGAGGTAGTTCCTGATCCCATGCCTTTTCATTTTCCATATTTCCTGCAATAGTAATTCTGGGAGCAATGTAGACGGCGCCAACATTCCAATGGGATCGAAAACTTTTTGCACCGTAGACAAAACTAATCGTTTCGTTATTTTCACTTCGCACGTTAATGAGTCGAAATTCGTGCAATTTATTCAAAACATCATTATCCAAGTCCCAGATGATACCCAAAATAAAAGTTTCGCCTGAGTGTTTATCAACACTTTTACTCGCCACATTGCTCCCAAAAATACATAAATTAAAACATCCTTCCGACATAATTAATTTAGTCTTCTCAATAAATATTTCTATTTCATCAGCACTGAAAACACCAGTTACACAATTATCAACATAAAAGGAAGATTTTTAACTTTGTGCAACTTCCTTACATTCGGAATTACAGTTTTCCAAAAGATGCATAATAGATGCATTCAATAAGTAATGGCTTGAAGACACCCAAACACAACTCGACAATGCCTGTACACTAATTGTTTTTCATTGCATGGGAAAAAAATCTGAGATAATCTCTATCTTTCGGTGCAACAGATAGCATCAAAAACGCCTTTTTCAATATCGGCTACAATTCCGACTGGATAAATTCTAAAACGATCTAAAATGTCAGGTATCAGTTCAATAAGGTTTACGCCTTTATATACAGTCGTTCAAAGATGGTTTCCCTTTTTCATGGACCGAAGCATCGAATACGGGTCGGATTTTTGTAGTCGCACTATCTAATTTAATCACGGGTCTATGCGGTAAATAATGGCATTCATTGTTCAATTCTACCTCCGGCACACGTTCAATGATATTTAAATTTTCCCATTGCCTAAACACACTTTTATAACCATCAAAAAATTTACCGTTTCTTAATTTATTCATCATCCATAGATGTTTTTCCATGTTAGTTCTTTGTTACTGGGCAAATTTTCAGAGTTACATTTCCATGGGAGTTTAACTTCATATCTTCCATTGGGAAGAATTTTTCATTTTATTCTTAAAATTGGTTAATTCAAAATTTTCTTTTGTATTCTCATTAAGTAAAGGGATCCGTTATTCTAAAACATCAAGTTCCCATAATTCTTTAACGCTAACATTCCGAACATGCAAAGACGATGTCGTTAACATAACTTTTTATCGTTCGAACATACTTTCCCAATTACCGTCCATCCTAGTTTAGTTTCAATAGCTGTTAAACCCGAATCAAATTCAATTAAATTCCTGTCAATAATTTTCCTATATTATCAGCACCAATCAAAAGCCCAATTTTTCAGTTTCTTTTACAATTTAAATCCGATAAAATAATTTCTTTATTTTTTAACTCATTTAAAATACGCTTATCCTCAATCTTAGAAATAAATCCACATATTTTCTTTTCGGATAGCATATGTAGCGAATTATAAACGAAGCAATGTCCATATTTATATCGAAACGAAAGGAGTGTGTATCCGGGCGAATTAATTTAGACAGTCCACAAGAAGTAGTTCCATGAGATAATTTAGGTATAATAATGTTTAATTAGATACGAATTGTCGCGATGCGGCTTACATCCTACGATACAAGTTACACACACACACTCTCACGATCTTTACAAATTTAATACAGATGTGCGCACACCAGCACCCTCGCGTGGTCAATATTTCGGCACACCCCCACCGGTGAACAGAATGTTCACCCCAGTAAATATCGAACCACAATTAATACAAACAATTATTCAAATACAATTCTTACAAAAAAAAATACTGATACAATACTACTAATCAAATCTAAATTATACATATTAGAAAGAAAAAAAGTAAATATACATTAAAGTACACAATATAATGAAACTTAAAGATGACAAAGCTTCAATTTACAAAAACAAACAAATACTAGGATACATACCTCAAGATTTCACAAAATAAATTTAACAGAGATTAAATAATAATGTGTAATCTCCTACCATTAATCTGAAAAATATAAACAAATTAGTACAAGTATATTATACAATTTCTAAAGGGTACAGCAATTGAATGGGTTTTTTTGAAGAGACCTTTAAAAGTTTTTTTACAAGACAAGATCTAACGTTATCGTCTCTTCCAATAAATATTTCTTTGATTATTCCAAGTTCCCACAACAATTTTTTGATTTTACATTTCCTTCAACAAGAACTACGTCGTTTAATTTTAAATTCTTATGAACAGATGGTGTTTTAAAATGATTAGCTGTTTTTAACTGGAGCAAATACTGTTCTTTCCAGCGTCTCCAAGGTTGTTTTAAAAGAAGAGTTCGGTAAGTCTTTCTTTTCTTGTACGACTCCTTTGACATAGTGGCGTCGATCAGTTTGATGAAATGTATAGGATATTTAGAGTCACCATAACCTAACTCTCGAGGAAGTGGGCCGGTGTTAGTGGTTCCGGCTCTCCTGGATCATTCTCCACGTATGTCAGTGGTCGATGATTAAAAATGACTTCAACTTCTGAAAGTATCGTTGAAAGTTCTTCAAATGTTAGAAGTGCCCTTCCAAGTATTTTACGTAAAGGATCCTTTATAGTTTTAACAAGACGTTCGTAAAAATCCACCTCACCAAGGCGCACGTTCAACTATGAACTTCCAGAGAATACCTTTATCTGCGACAAAACTTTGAAATTCACTGTCTTTCAAGATGTTGGCAAAAATATGTTAGCTCCCTTTCAGCTGCTTTAAATGTACGTGCATTATCGGAGTATATTACCTTACAATTACCTCTACGAGCGAGGAATCTCCGTAAAGCAAGTAAAAAACACTTTTTGGACATGTCCGACACAAGTTCTAAGTGTACGGCACGAGTGACTGCACATGTAAACAAAGAAACATAAGATTTGGTGAGTCCCTTGATTGTCCTTAACAAGTATTGCACCTGTAAAATCAATTCCTACAACTTGGAAAGGAGGAGATTGGGTGATTCTATCTCGGGGCAACTGACCACTTAACTGGTCAGCTGGTTTGGCACTGTATTTTTTACAAACGAGACAGATTCGAATCATTGTTTTCACTAACTGACGACCCTTAGGTATCCAATATTTTTTCCGAAGTTGAGTCAAAGTTGCAGATACGCCACAATGACCAATTCGTTCATGTTCCCTAATAACAAGTAATTCTGTAAATTTACAGCGTCGAGAAGAATAACAGGATGCTTTTCACCAAAGCATAAGTCTGCTTCAAGCAACCGTCCAGTAAGTCGTAATAAATTGTTTTCATCCAAATACGGCACTAAACTCTTTATTTCAGAGCTAGATCGAAGTTGTTCGTTTTGTTTTAAGGCTAATATCTCAGCTGAATAAAATTCGGATTGAACACATTTAAGCCAAAAAATATTCAGCATTTTGTATTTCATCTGCAGTAATGTAGAAGTCCATCGATTTGTAAATGTTTCTAGCATTGTTCACGAATCGGAAAACCCAAGCAGTCGTTTTCAAAAGTTTCTTAAGGCTGCTGAATCGATTTATGTCAACAAGAGCTTCCCTCTGTTGAGTAACTGCCACATGCACACTAGAACGATGTTCTAATTCTTTCCGAGCAGAGCTCCGAATCTAAAATATCTCGGTGACGATTTGGCCAATGATCGGGTGTTAGTTTAAGCCAAGGTGGGCCATGCCACCACAGCTCATTCTGTGCTAACTTGACGGCAGATGTACCCCGCGAAAGGAGATCAGCAGGGTTGTCCTTTCCTGAACAGTGTCCCCACTGCATCGGATCAGAGAGCAATTGTATCTCTTGAACACGATTTTTAATGTATGGTTTGAACGCTGAAGAATCGCCGCGTATCCAGTAGTACGAAATGAGAGAATCGGTCCAATAATATATATTAGCATCAAATTTGAGACAAGATGACACCTGTTTGGCCAACCTAGCTGACAATAAGGCTGCTGTCAGTTCAAGACGAGGAAGCGTCAATGATTTCAAAGGTGCCACACGACCTTTTGAACAAATGAAACTAGTTTCGATTTCGTTATTACAAGTAACAAACCGCAAAAGTATAATATTGTTCCATAAGCTGATTTACTCGCGTCTGAAAAACAATGTATTTCACACTTAAATATTTCTTGATCTCTGTTACCTAAATAGAACCGTGGTATCTTTATCTCAGTCAAGCCCTCAGCTTCGCTACTCCACTGCTGCCACTTGTGTCGTAGCTTTGGGGGAAGTTCAGAGTCCCATTCTACTCCTAGAGTCCAAAGTTCCTGAAGAAGACATTTCAATTTGATAACGAATGGGCCAAGAATTCCAATGGGGTCGAAGATGCGACCAACCACACTTAGAATAAATCTTTTCGATTCTCCTCTACGTGACATAAACTTCAATAGATCCTTTGGATCGAAATAAATTAAATCATTTTCTGGATCCCAAGCAAGTCCTAAAACCTTCGTTGGAGGTCTAAGATCAATAGCACTAGTTTCAGAGGATTCCGTTTTTGACACCTTCTTGCTGCCATAACAAATTAAGTTGTTTCGAATTACTTCGCCATTTGCGCAATAACATGCCTGCGTCACTGAATATTTGCAAGCACTCAAGGTAGTACGTAGAGCGTCCGGAACATCATTCTGATCACAAATGAGGTCATCAACATAAATGGAACTATTTAGCAACTCAAATGTATGAGGATATTGCTCTCTGTACTTCTTAAAATGATGTTTTAAAGTTGCTGCGAGAAGGTATGGGCTAGCTCGAAGTCCAAAAAGAATCCTCCTGAAATTCAAAACGTATGGCTCTTTATTCAAATTATCAGTCCAGAAGAAACGTGTAAAATCTCGATCACGGAAATCTAATTCAATTTGAAGAAAAGCCGATTTTACATCAGCTGTAAATGCTACAGGACTTTTCGAAAAACATAAAAGCAGTTCTAAAATGTTGGGATGCAAATTTGGTCCCGTATATAAACTTTGGTTTAACGATGACTGTCCATCTTCATGTGCTGAACCATCAAATACTATTCTAATATGACTTGTGGTTTTGTCGCTACGTATCACTGCATGATGGGGTAGGTAAAATCCCTGACTATCCAATAAAGAATCACAAGAAGTACGCTCAACAATACCTTCCCTAACATAGTCATCAATTACATTCTTATACTCGCAGAACAACTCGTGATCACATTTAAACCTACGAACCAACCCTCAAAACGCTTACGTGCGACAGTTTTATTATTTTGTAAAGCCTCTCATACCTGGTTTCCATGGCAAATTTACACGATATCGACCATCTACGAAATTAACTGATTTATCAAACTCACTAAGTATCTCTTCATCCCCATTACCTAAAGTCATCGAACCCTTGTCAAGTATTCCTAAACTTTCTATCTCCCCAAATCTCCTTAGCTCAGTCGAAATCGATTCATCTTCACTGTGAACCAAATGTACCGAAGTACAATCACTCCGCTCATCACACCTTCCCTGAAGAGACCATCCTAGCCTAGTCTCGACTGCAACCAATGATGAATCTAATCTTTTTTATCCGATGTGTTAAAGACCAATAAAAATCGGAACCTATTAACAATGAAATTTCACAATTCTCAGAAGATTCATTACAACTGAATGTTAGCCTAAACCCTTTTTGACTCCATTTCTGCCCACGCATCTGGATTAGGTAGGCTAAGTGTTGCCTTTGAAATTTCCTCAATTTCCAATGCCTCAATCACAGTCTCTTCTCCGCTTAATACATTCCTTAGCCTAACCTCGACCTTACTACAAGTTTGTTTTTAGGAGTTTTACAACCGAACGAAAAATACTTAGCCTTTCTGAACCCAATATTTTCAACCCCAACCTCCGAGACACATTTTTTTAATGAACGACTTCTCACTTCCATTATCAAAAGGCAAAATATCTTATCCGATGAAGAACGACCTATAATTCCGGCCTGCACACATTGCAATAAAACTCCATCTCTGTTATGAAAAACAGAATTTGAAGACGTAGTTTTAACGTCAACATTTTTTCCTCCAAATCCAAATGCGAATTTTGCTTATATTTTTCTAACTTAAAACAAATAGCACGTGCATGTTGACCTTTACAATACGAACAAACCTCTTTCTTGCACTTTTAACATAACAACCAGTGTTGCAACAAATGAAACATCTCCCTTCTTTTAATTAATTTAGCTCTTTTTTTCTGAACGCATAAATTCTCACACAAATCAGACACATGAGTATTCTCGAAACAAAATAAGCAATCCGAAAATGCAGCCGTCAACAGTTCGTTTGCAGAGGAAAACGATTTATGAGATGGGTGGAATCGAGAATGACCTTGAACCTTTCGAGTTGACTGTGGATAGCTATGAGACGTTCTTTCGAAATACTTAGTATTGGAATAGAATTTTTATTTTTCAATTCTAGGTCATGCGGTTTTAGAAATTCTGTGCGTTCGCGACTTTCTACTTCGCTTCGCAAATATGCAATTAAATCCGTGATTTGTGATTGTGTTTCATTATGTTTTTTATTATATTCTAATGCTAAATCAGGGGGAATAGCTTTCATAATTATCGGAAACAAGAGACAACTATACGTGAATCGGGAGAGATTTCAAGAGATTCGAGTCCCCCTTATATTAATTTCTAACTGATCATATAAATTTCTTAACGCAATAACATCAAACGATTTACGGACAGGGGTCAGATTTAACAAGCGATTCATATGAAAGTCAACAATAAGTTCTTTACGTCCGAACCGATTTTCTAAAATTTTCATTGCTTTTGCATAATTTTCCGATGTTAGAGTTAAGCCTCGTATAGCCAATTCTGCATCAGATGTGACAACCGATTTCAAATAGGAAAATTTGTCCACATCATTTAAGCTCGAATTTTCATGTACTGCGGATTTAAATCTAGCCCAAAAACTGGAAAACTACTGATATCCTTGCCCGAAAAAGATTCTAATGTGAGTTTAGGTAAACGCGGTTGATTTGATAAAACAGAACTAACTGTACTATTTAAAAGAAGTGTTATGTTTTGTGGTTGATTTTCCACCGAATTTTGAATAGCAGTGTTCGAAACTGATTCTACATAACGTTCAGCACGGATTTTCCAAATTATAAATTTATCTCGATATTCTTCGCGAGTTACGATTTCTTCTTCTAGACTATCAATATCTATTAAATTCTCAATTTCCTTATCGAGTGTACTCAGCTCTTCAAATTTAGAAATTAATTGCATATATATCTCATGTACTGTTGTTTTATCAGCTGTATTGCTTATTTCGATTCTAATTTATTAATTTGTTTTGTCACGAGGGATCTCGAAACAGACCGAGTCTTTTTTCGTTCTTTCTAATATAGCCTTATTTGCTGCATCCATTTTAAACCAAAACACTATAATTCCAAACAAATATACAAATGACAACACCAATTCTGAATGCAACTTAGTACAACTTTCAAACAAAATTCAGCTTAACAATATGCATACAAATAAACAAAACTATACCAGAGCAACCTTCCAAATACCGACAGTTACGAATAAACCAAAATCAGAAATGATGAGAAATAAGCTTAACTAGACAAATACCGAATTCAAAGTTAGACAAAACGAAAGTACTCACCCCTCCCCCATCACGCAGCGAATGGTTCCTTCCCGGCGGATGCACCATGTAGCGAATTATAAACGAAGCAATGTCCATATTTATATCGAAACGAAAGGAGTGTGTATCCGGGCGAATTAATTTAGACAGTCCACAAGAAGTAGTTCAATGAGATAATTTAGGTATAATAATGTTTAATTAGATACGAATTGCCGCGATGCGGCTTCACATCCTACGATACAAGTTACACACACACACTCTCGCGATCTTTACAAATTTAATACAGATGTGCGCACACCAGCGCCCTCGCGTGGTCAATATTTCGGCACAGCATAAGAGCGTTTTAAATCACTGACCTCAATAGAATACACGCTGTGATGTTTCGGTTTAGTTTCATTGCCCCCGAATAGAGAATGAATTATAGTTTCCTCTCTAAGTGGAGTGGCCTTCAAAATACTAGTAACACCTTCACTAATGTAACTATTTTCACAAAGCGGTATCAATCAGAACTCTAACTTTCCTTTCCTGATCTTTAATGCGAATGAAAACGCAGAGAGTTTGAAAGTAAATACTTTGGTTTCTGTTGCAGTTACTTGATAGAGAGTTCTCAGTTTTTATGGAACACAATTTTTGATCATAATTCTTATTTAATTTTGACACACATAATTTCAAAATGAGAATAATTACATTTAGAGAACATTTAATGTCATTTTTAATATCACAATTTTACTCAAATGTCCAGATCTATTTAAACAAATAAAACAAGCACCTTTTCTTAATAACAATTGTCTCTTAGCATTTAAAGACATTTTTTTAGCATTAAAGCAATTTTCACTGGGATGATATTCTCACAAAATATACAGTTATTGATTTTCTTACCTGAGGACTTTACGGAACTCGCCAGAGCTGATGCAGTCGTTAATTCGGTCGGCTTAACACTTTCAATTGGGGAATCTTTTTTCGGATAGAGTTCCAAAACCGGATTTCGCCAGCTGCACCATCTCTTCCCCTTGGACTTCCAGGCGAAGGAAAGTCATTGAGTGTTCGAGTTCGCGATCCTTTAGCGTCTGTTTCAGTATTCCGTTTTCTTTCCCAGGCCATCAGGATTTTCTCGGGTAAGCAGGACTCTACCAATGGTGTAAGGAAATCTCCATATTTTTCTTGTGTTCGTCCAAGGCTCTCCAACGATCGTAATTTCCCTTCAAGTTCATCGTACAAGGCCGATAAATCAGTTTTCGTTCTTCCAGAAACAGCGTTCTTCATTACTAAATTTAAAAGTTCACGTACGTAAATTTGTACTAACAAATCTTCACGACCGAATCTCTCTTTTAATTGATCAATGGCTTTAGGATAATTTTCCGCCGTTGCAGGGAAACTCAATACTAATCGTTCTGCTTTCGATTTCGGTTCCATGGATTGCAATAAATATTGCATTTTGTCTTCCGCAATGCTTTTATCATTGTGAATTTTCTGAAACTGACTCCAGAAAGCCAAAAAGTCTTTAGCTTCACCGCTGAATTTCTTCAGTTCGATTTTCGGTAATTTAAAGCTTCTTTTTTCAGTTTCGGTAGGAACAACGGTTTCTCGTATTTTCAAATCTACTCGAGTACACATTTCGATGTAGCGGTCACGGTAGTTTTCTGCATCTTCCATATCATCTAAATATTCTTGCACGGCATCTTCTGTACCCAAGAGTTGTTCAGAAATTTGATTCTGACAAGTGTCGAGTCTCTGAAATTTATCGATAAATTGAGTTTTCAGAATCGAAAGTTGATTCATATCGATGTTTTCTTTTATGAGTTCGGTTTCAATCCTTTTCAGACTGAGAGAAAATGCTGTTCTCAGACCTTTTCTTGCCGCTTTCAAAGCATTCACTTCCATTTTATAATTCAAAAGTTAAGTTCAAAAATTTAAATTCGGTTTCAGTTTCGCTTCCAACCAACAACCTTCGCGCCGAGGGTACCAAAAACTTATGTAAAGAACAATTTCAATTAAAAAATTCTGCGAGCTGCATCTACCCGATGCTCGGTGTTGGAGGAAGAAATTCAGACTCGAGCCAGTCAATTCCAATAACTGAGTTTATTCAGAACTACCGAGTGAGAGTGTGAGCACGTGTGGCTCCACCCCTTTTATACACAGAACATAATGACGTCACACAACCTGTTCACAGTTACAAAAACGTGGCGCCATGCTGCCACTCATTCACACAAATCATCCTTATTCACAACAGTAACCATATTGTAATGTTATCGCCCATCTTGGCGAACACAAACAACAACTTGGCGCGTAGCAATCCTTTATCAAATTAGCACCCTAGAAGGAGTTACGCATGCTGAGGATTAGGTTCACGATATGCAAAATGGTTGTTTGTAATGCCACCTGTCTGATGGTGTCAGATAGAGACCTATGAAATTCGTCATAGCAAAGGGCTAAAGATTTAAGCCTGGCATTAATCGTAGCTTTGAGCACCATACAGGTGACAGTATGATGGCATTTTAGAGTACCCCTATGCCACAAAGGGACTATATATTTACCAACATCCATGCCTTCTCCGGAATTCGAAATCAGCTCCAACGGCCTTGCTAACAGCGTCACAAACCTCTGCATCGGATGGGTTTTATAGTGTTTAATTCTTTTTCATTTATTAGATTTTACTTCTTAATTTTTCCTCTCACTATTTCATAATGTTTTATATGTCTATTGAACAGCCTCTTTTCTTTATAATCTACCTTATAAACAACGTTTGCTTGATTTTTTTAAAAATCTTTGTAAATTTACCAGTTTCATAATAGGACAATGTTGTTATTTATGTAATGTGTATTACAATAATTTAAATTAACTTCTAATTTACAGGAGTCCCTGGTTGCCTTTATCCTCAGAAACCAATTGATCTGATCATCGAACCGATCAAGAGGTTTTACAGATTGGGAGAAAGCATCATACTGTCCTGTCCTCTAGGGAAAGCTCTTAGTTTAGATGTAATTAGAATATTGTGTTTAAGTAATGGTTGGTCACAGGAAGATTTGCCTCACTGTATCGCTGATGAATAAAGACAAAAAAAAAGGTTCAAGCACATGAAAATAATTTGCTGAAATACCATTCTTTTTCTAAATGGTTTTATGAATTAAAGAAAAAAAACATATGTTTATATTTATGAACAGATAAAACAATTATGACTCCATGGAAAACTTAAATAAATATTTTGAGTTTTGAATACTTTAATACATAAATCTATATACTTTTCATGCTAACTAACAAGAAGGGATTTGAAAAACTTTTCAATTAACTGCCCCATCTGATAAATTCAACGTTGAAAAGGTTATTCCTATAAATACGCATTATATTCTCTAAAATAATCCAACCTAACAGGAACACAACGTTATCAGTCACTCAGACGAAGAACTATTAATCTGTAATTTTTTCGGATAACTTTGATGATAAAATTCTTTTATTAAAACGTCTATTTTGGTTGTATTAATATTTGTACAAAGTTTCAAACTTATAAAATACGTATTTTTTTAGAAATATCACTATAGATTTGAAATTTAAATTTAAATATAGAATGGACAGATTTTTAACACACACAGGGTGCATTAGTACAGCGGTTACAAACTTTCGCGACAGATACTACATGAAGACTCTAAATCAGTGCTTCCCAAACTTTCAATGTTTGCAACCTAATTTTTAATCATAATTTTCATGGCACCCCCTCCATACAGTAATAATGTATATATTGAATTCAATAACAATATACTTTGACACTAAAGCTTTAATATACGTTTTTAACTATAAACTGTTCAAAATATCAAGATAAGTATTAAATTTTGTACATAATTTTGTATATGATAAGCCCATAGGGGGTCACTAGCAATTATTAAATTTGTTCTTATTTAGTATTGATGAATTAAGGATCAAATCATTGAGCAGTAAATTATAAGTACATTTAATGTGCAGTACATTATAAGTCATAAATACAGATACATTTATAAGTATATTATAAATGTGTATTTTTTATTATTTCAGAATGTATTTGGTTTTGATTCATTTTAGTAAATTAATACTTTTCTTAAATCTTTTATTTTCTGTTTTTCTATATTCTCGCGCCCCCTGGTGGGATTATCCCGCCCTCCATGGGGGCGCGCCCCACAGTTTGAGAAATACTGCTCTAAGTGTACTATATCCGCTTTAGCCAGCTGAAATAAACACATAGTTCCATCTTTTGCAATTTAATCGCTTGACATAAGCGTAGGTAATTATGTTTTTAATTTTTAACTATTTCGAATTTTTTATAGTAATAATTTAAAGATTTCAAAGACAAGTTTGTGTTTTTCTTTAAATGAATCAAATATATTGTCGGCCTGATAAATCAAAGTAACTTCTAAAGAGAAAAGAAATAGAAACAAATAAGTGCAACGAAATCGGTTAGACTCTTCAATTTATAGACAAAACAGATAAAGTAATTGCACCTTGTGGTGGTGCGCTTTTTCTTTGAATTTACATTAGAAATAAAAATGCGGTCTAAAGCTGACAATACATAGGCTTTCAAAAAAAAATCTGTGCAACTGATTATTTTCAATAAACTTCTATAAGTACAAAATTCAATTGATTATTTAAAACATGCGATAATTAAACTTTTTCAATTGAGAATTTTCCTTTTACATAGCATCAATTTTTTTAAAAAAACATCTGTGACTAAAAGGTACTTACTTATATATAATTTATGTAAAGCCTGATACAGCTGGAATTTCTAATTAAATTACATTCCTTAGTATTAAAGGACAAAATATGCAATGTCTGCATTAGATTGGTTGGGTTAAATTTCTGCCACTAAGACATACCGTGTCAAACACTAAGTCCTTTAATGGAAGATACAACTGTATTTTTACAATATTAAGATAAAGTGTGGAGGAAAAACTTATTGTATTTGTGTGCTTTTATGAAAAAAATCAATCTATAAAAATAAAATACTTTGTTTAACGATTTTAATTAAAAAGCTTACTGAGTTAAATAAAAACTAGGCTATTTCATTGTCAATGAAATTATTTTACATTTATGTGTCAATAGTAACAGTATATGGATTTTAAAATCTTTTCTTTGGATCTAATTGAAATAATATTGTTGACACGAATCTCGTAAGATAACTTTATTTTTGGGAACGAGTCATTGCACAACCACCATCATTGTTCTCAGTATTAAAAAAAAATTGCAGTTCATTTGTCTGTTGCTTATAGTAAATTTCGGTTTTTTCCCTGAATCACTGCGAAATCAATATAAAATATGTATTTGTAGATTATTTCTCCTTTTTTTCTGGCATTAAGTGAAAATTTTTGAAATCATTTTCTTATTATTAGAACATATTTATAAGTCATTGTGTTATCGTTGATTAAAGTATCCGAAAGGCATTTTTAAAATTCTTTCTGAATGTTCAAAGTTTGAATTAGTTCAGTAGTTAATGTGTTACTTCAATGCTTTCTTCTTTTACTCTAAAAAGGAGATAAATTTAGTAATATTATTTTGTTATTATTTTAAATATATTTTTAATACTTGCATGTGTTATAATAAGATAACATATTTTTAATATATAGTATTAAAAATATTTCAAAATGACAAAATATTTTTTGGGAAGCCAAAAAACGGAACTTTATTAGACTGAGAACTATAATGTATTTATTATTATTATTATTTAAGTATCACAGTCTACTTTTTAAGTATTTTTATTAGTGTTAGTTCTTTTATAAGATTGATTTACTATGGTCACATTTATTTCTAGTTCTATATTAATGAGATTTGAGAAAGTATATTTTCTTCGGAAATTGTATAAGTAAAACACCTTTTTTAAATTCAAATTTGTTTAAACTCATGTAATCTTTTGTGCGCGCTGTATACAGATTTAAATTTGTGTTTGTTGGAAAAAAAGTTAAATGTTATATTCTCAGACGGCATAGTTTTAATTTGAAAAAGCTACTTTGTTAGAATGCATTGCCATGTAATTACAATTTCTAAATATATTAAGTATACGTAAGTACACTATTTCAATGAATGTAAAAAATATGGGCTTCTTATTGTTTGTTTCAAATTTACGATAGGATTTTGAAAAATCTCATCAAATTCTTAAGAAATCGTAATGATTTTTTTAAGAATCTTTGATCGGATGTGGCTTTCGACGAAATGCTCTGATATACAAAAGAACTGTTCGAAGGGACTAACTTTGACTTTGAGGTGATCCCTGCTAACTTTGAGATGACGCAACCACATTACTGAATTCGACAAAGAAATATTAATTTTTATAATGAAGCACAAGATGATCCAGTGGACGACCCTGAATTAAAATTCAAAAGATAGCTTTATTTTTCATTTTTGCACAATTGATCAATCATTTAATACCTTAGACCAGTGCTTCTCAAACTGTGGGGCGCGCCCCCCTGGGGGGCGCGGCATTCCTGCAAGGGGGGCGCGAGCATATTGAAAATAAAAGGTTTAAAAAAAATAATTTGTTTGGAATGAAGAAAAACAAAATGCTTTCTGATTTAATAAAAAATGCCCATTTACACTGATATAATTTAGATATATCATCTGGTGATCATCAAAATTAAAACATTCCACTTCAAACGTTCATTAGCTATCTTTGATTCTATAACCAAATAAAAAATGACATTTTGTTTGCTTTACTGTAATCCCACGATGAGAGATTTTTTTATTACGTTTCTTTTAACCACTAAAATGCTACTTTTGAATATCATTTATTTGACCTTCAAACTTACTGGTATGTTTCACTCCATCTGTTTTTAATTTAGGAAAGTTGTAAATAATATTTTTCTGTTGCTGTTTTTCCATGTGAATGAGTTATATGATATACGGATAAGCGTATTGAGTACTTTGAAGGATTACTTGGCAAACATACGATGCATAACAGAGAACATTTTACGCAATTCTTTATAACTAATATCCATATGTTTTATTGAATAACACTTTTAACATGGGATCGGTCTCGCGATGCGCAGAGTCATCTGATCTTCACGAAATCGTTAATTCTGGAAAAACTGTTTATTTGTTAACAATGACCTTGACAGAGTATCCTCCAATAAGACAGTCTTAATGGGAACTAAAATGAATTTATCACATTTCGCCCTCTTTTTTGGGGGAGTTTCAAACGTTTTTTTTTTTTTTTTTTTTTTTTTTTTTTGCAGTCAAGTTACTAGTTTTGATCGAGTTCCCTGCGCGGCCACTTTTGTTCAAAAATATTTTCTATGAACATGCTTTATGTCCTTTATTAAGGGTACGCAGATTTGGAACATTTTCATTAGTTTTATTGGATTTTTTCTCAAAAAATCAAAGAAAAATTGGAAAGTCCTTGAAAGTAGGTAAATATATTTTCTCTTAATTAAATTATTCACTGGAATTAGGATTTTTATCGTGTATAGTAAAAATTATAAAATAAATTATAGTTTAAAAACAAATTAAAAAACACGCTTTTATAGTGACTCGAACTAAAAAGTAAAAAAATAAAAATATGTATTACTCAAAAGTAACATATACAAAACTTGATACTTATCTTGTTTATTTGTACGGTTTATAATTATGATTGTATTGTAGCTTTAGCACCCCCTCCCCCCAAATGCATTATTATTGCATTCAATACATTATAGTTTTTTGGGGGGGAGGGCGCGATAAAAATTATGATTGAAAATTGGGTCGCCAGTAGTTAAAGTTTGAGAACCACTGCCTTAGACTGTAGATTTAATTAAATGAGTACCCACAGCTATTGTTTTCAATTTTTATACAGTACATATGATTTAAAAGAAACCTTTAAAAATTTAGTAACTAAAAACTGTAGAAATTCAGAAATAATTTTGGCCAATAAGGAATCAGTGGGTAGAAACGCGCTTGATCTTGCAAATAAGGTAGTGCCAGTTTCTATTTTATTAGGCACAAAAGAAAACCCAACTGAAGTTATAAAACTTATTTCAACTTTCCCCAAATTTTGCTACTGCATTTAAATTTTTGTTTTGTTTGTAAATAAGTGTAGTAAATGGAGAGACGAGTTCTTCAATATTAATATTCATTTACAAATTCTTACCATTCACAACTTTAAGAGATTAAATGATTCAACTGTATTGACTATCGAACATGAATCAGCTGAACAAATGGATTTTAAGAAATTGATCAGAAAGATTTTAGAATTATACACAGAAAAGGAAGATTTGTAATTTTTGTTTGTTTTTAATTTCTGTTGGTGCGAACTAATCAGATTTTGTAGGTGGGTATCTATGAACAATTTATCCTTTTCCATAATATTATTTTTATTTTGAGGAGGGGTGGCATTATGCATTTTTGTCCCAGGTGGCAAAACTTCTCGAGTCAATATTCATAAAAAAAAAAGGTGATGCTATCTGTTAGGTGGGATTTCAAAGGAATCAGTATTTTTTTAGCTTTTACTGGACAACAAAACGATTACTGTCATTAGCAGGATACATTGAATAATTCATTTGGTCAGAAAATATCAGAATTGATCAGGATTTATTCTTATAAAAAAAATCCCTTTAAACGGATGGGACAATAGATAATTATCATCAGCGTTTTAGGTTTTAGCGAATATAGACAGTGATTTTTATTATTTTTTAAAATAAATTATATATATATATGTCTTTTTTTTTAAAAAAATTATCTCAGAAATATGATATATTGTTTTGTAAAATTTTTTTATAATATTTTTAGTTTAAAGTCGGTCGTGTTATTGTAAGTCGGTTTTGTACAGTCGGTTGTGTTATTGTAATTTTATATGACCTGAACTTTTTTTTTTTTAAATTTATTTTCAGTAAAATCAAGTCCTTAGTTAACAATATAAATATGTATGGCAGAAAATATAAAAGTGTAGCGGAGAAAAGAAAATTACTGTTAAATCGAGAAAAAGAAAAATTAAATGTGGCATGCAGCCAAAAGCAACGCAGTCTTCGCGCGCAGGCGCATCTAAGTAAAAGCAGAACTGAAACTGTAAAAACAGAGACGCTTGAGAAAAACTTAGAGAGAAAAGAAGAACGCGAGAGGTGCGCGAGCAGGCGTTACCTTCTGAATATCATCGTCAAACTTATCTGTAAAAACTACCTTTTTAATTAATTTTTGTTTAATGTTAAAATAAAATAGAAGATAGACCAACGTCTTGGACCCCTTGTTGTCTCCCACAAATTCTGGGGGCTCGGCCGCAATAGACAAAATTTCGATTTTGAACCAAAGTCTGGACAATGAACAACAGCGTCCGTGAAGGAGACGCTCCGCCATTTACGGAAACTTCGTTCAACCTGTGTAGAGGTTGAATTTTTCAACTTCATTCCACCTGTGTAGAGGTCGGAACAAATAACAAAATAACCTGTGTAGAGGTATATTTTTCACAACGAACCATCGACAAATATTCCGCCTGTGTAGAGGTTGGAAAACCCATCGACGAAAATCCCGCCTGTGTAGAGGTTGGAACTAATTCAGTGTGAATAATCCGCCTGTGTAGAGGCCGGAACTACAATTTCAACTATATTACCTGCGAAGAGGTGAAATCAGTGGAATCAACGTTTTTATTGGATACATCGTACGTGCGAGCAACAAGGGAGCCAGAAAAAAAAAGGTAGGATCTTTCCATTTCTAAAATGTATAAAAACGCTCTTAAAGAGGATCTCATAAGAGTAGTTCAGGAGCTAGACGGTATTGTCGAAAGTACTGACACTATAGTTAAACTAAAGACTAAAATTGAGAACAGTAGTACATTTTGAAAGTGATCCAGATTTCGTTAAAACTTTAATTCAAAACTGTATAGATGAGAGGGTATCGCGAAACGAAAGAGAAGTAACTTCAGAAGAACAAAAAAAATTGAGCTCGCGAAACTTCAGTTGGCAAAATTAGAAAAAGAAATCGAACTTCAATTAGCTAAAAATAAAGCATTAAGTTTAAATCCTGCAGCTAAAGTCGAAGAAAAACAGTTCGAAACTAACATAGAAAATATGATAAAAAAGTATAAAAACTTTATCTCTTCCTGTTCCCACCAGATCTGAAAATTTTAATCTGTTCTTCCAATCATTAGAACGCGCATTTTTAACCAAGAAAATAAATGACGAATATAAATCTGAAATTTTAATAAATCTTCTGGGCGAAAGAGCTCATAACGTCTTACTGTATATTAAAGAAGAGGAATTAAATGACTATGAAAAACTAAAATCTATAGTACTCAGAGAATTCCAATTAACCCCTCGCGAGTGTTTAAACTCATTTAAAAATGCTGTAAATTCATCAGGCGAGACATACATCCAATTTGCTGCAAGTCTGACGGCAAACTTCCAATATTATTGTTCGTTAAGAAAAGTTAATTCCTTTGAATCTCTATGTGATCTTATAATTTCTGATAAATTATTTGAAACTTTAAATAAAGGAAACTGCAACTCATATTGGCATTCGAGAAGCAGAAGATTGGTTTAGGCCTATTGATTTAGCTAAAAGAGTGTGATATTTATATTTCATCTAGAAACGGATCACGTAAAGAAATTCCTATTACTTATGGATATACCCAATACCCCTTTAAAAATAGATCACAAAACTTTAAACCAAAGATTAAAGAGAACTATCCCCAATATCTTGAAAGAGAAAATAAAAATTGCTTTATATGCGGTGATTCATCTCATTACGCAAGAGACTGTGAGAAGCGTTTTAAACCTAAAGAATCTAATGATCACATCCATAATAAAATAAATGTGAATACTTTGAAAGTCGAGAGCGAAAAACAAAATAGCGAAGAATGCGCAAATCTTCAATACGTAAACATTTTTGTGGAAAATCAGCCCGTAACAGCATTGATTGATTCAGGTTGCCAGATCCCAGTTTTAAATTCCTCACTAATTAGAGTGCAAACACCTTCCGAAGAGATCATAACATTAAGTTCATGTTTTGGCGAACAGCGTATGGTAGAAGTTAAACCCATAAATATTTCTCTTAATCAACACTCTACTAGCTTAAGTGTGCGAACGGCGATATCACCGACCTTGACCGAAGAATTTATTATACATCCCAGTGTATATTCTGAAATAGAGAAACTAGGCCACGCAAAGAGCGATGTTTTATTGAGTGAAAGTGGATCCTCTTTGAGTGCAGATTTAGGTGCTCATGCTTATGCTTATTCTAGTGCTATTTCTTTTCCAAATGTTTCTGTTTCAAATGTGATAGAAAACTCTAGTTATGATTTGCCATATGTTAAGAACTTTAATACTAGAAATGATTCGAGTTCTCTAATTAAGGATTATAAATGTAATAAAATTAAGATTACTTAGTTAAAATTGAGTATTGTAAAGAAAAATGTTCTGGTATAGTATTGTGTAAGAAAGTCAATGGTGCCATGAAAACGAGTTCCGTGGAATTTATCTCCCGCTCACCTAACCCTTTACCTAAGAAGAGTGAACATCGACGGTTTGTGTTGCTCCGAAAAATTTTTGAGCCTTGGCAGTGGAAGCGAAGGAAAAAAGAGAAATCGTTTTGAACAGACGTCCAGAACTCTACAGAGGAAAATATCGATGCGTTCAACCAAAGATCAACTTGTTAAAAAAGGCGTTCTTGTGCCTGTGAAACAATGTGTTTTCCTGTGTAACCTTCCGGATGTCGAAGAGGTGCCTTCACATGATGGAGAAACTGTCTAGTTCAGAAAAATTATGATATGTTTAATCTCTATATATTTGTCGTATAGTCCTTGTCTGTTCCGTTTTTTTTTTTTGTATGTTTCAGATTCTCCTCTGGTCTCCATGGAAATACCGCTGCGGACAGCGTACGGTCAGAATGGCCGTTGTGGCATGCAGCCAAAAGCAACGCAGTCTTCGCGCGCAGGCGCATCTAAGTAAAAGCAGAACTGAAACTGTAAAAACAGAGACGCTTGAGAAAAAACTTAGAGAGAAAAGAAGAACGCGAGAGGTGCGCGAGCAGGCGTTACCTTCTGAATATCATCGTCAAACTTATCTGTAAAAACTACCTTTTTAATTAATTTTTGTTTAATGTTAAAATAAAATAGAAGATAGACCAACGTCTTGGACCCCTTGTTGTCTCCCACATAAATGTATCAAAATTTTAAATTTTCTTACAATGGAGTAAAGTAACAAGAATATAACAAACGCTGATACATTAGCAAGCGAAAGGGAAAGGAACTTAGCCAAAGAAAACAGAGAAATACAACAAACAAATATTAATGATGAAAATATACACGATCTCGATGACCAGTAGCCTTCTAAAAAAAGATTGTTCAGGCCATCAGTAATGCCCTGACAGAAAAGTGTTTAAAAAATGTGGAGTTTAAGAAATACGTTGACGTGGTTCGTGGCCTTAATCGCTAAGTAATAATTTTATTGATTATATCCTTTCACATGAAATGAATTATTTTCAAAATAAAGATCCAAACAATATATATTCTGTTTCGATAAGAGAATACAAAGATCGAAAGAGATCATTTTCGAACAATCATTTCATTAAAAAACTTAAAAATGGCCAAGGGCTGGAAAGATCTTGGCTGTGTTATTCAACCAGTATTAGTAGTGTTTTTTGTTTGACCTGCAAACTGTTTTTCTAAAACAAATTCTCAATACCCAACTGGCTTTTCTGATTGGAAACAATTTACAAGTTGTTAAGAAAATCATGAAAATTCTATTGAACATAAAAATTCAATGTTAGTTTGGTTGACACAAAAAGAAAATAAGTCTGTTTTAGATAAACAGTTAAAGGAGAAACTAAGAAAAAAAAAGAATACTACCACAATGTCCTCAAACGTGTTATTGTGGC
This sequence comes from Trichonephila clavipes, assembly GCA_019973935.1. NCBI lineage: Eukaryota > Metazoa > Arthropoda > Arachnida > Araneae > Nephilidae > Trichonephila > Trichonephila clavipes. The sequence continues at coordinate 428,628 of BMAU01020577.1, forward strand.
AGTAAAGTATTTGGCTATAATTGGTTTAGCATTTAGAGGTACTGAGGAAGTTTTTGGTTCTCCTCATAATTGTAATTTTATGGATGCCCTGGAACTGCTAGATGAGTTCGATCCCTTCATTTGTGAACTTATTGAACAGCGAGAATTACAACAAAAATCGTTAATACCGTACTTATCAAAAACAATATATGAGTAAATAATTAAAATCATGAGCAAGAAAATCATTAAAACAATTACAACTCAGATAAACAACGGTGACACAAAGTACTATTCAATTGTGATGGATTCAGCACCAGATTTGTCCCATACTGATCAACTTGCTATTGTACTACGATATTGTTTTCGGGGAAAAGTGTATGAAAGGTGTGCCCCATTAATTAGGATTAGTAGTCACGTTGGCTTATACTTATTTAATTATCTACAAGAATTTTTAGAAACAAATGGACTGTTGTTGGATAGTCGTTTGACAACGCTGCCAATGTGTCCGGTCAATATAATGGTGTGCAAGCTCTTCTAAAAGAAAAAAATAATAAATTAGCTAACTATGTGCCGTGTGCTGCAGATTCTCTTAATCTGGCTCGTGCGGAATTAGTTAAGGTTGCAACTGAAATCGCGAACTTCTTTGGATTAGTGCAACAAATATGTTTTCTTTTCTGCTTCGACCCATAGGTGGGAGCTTCTAAATCGTGAAACTAAACTGAAACTTACCTTAAAAAGTTTAAGTCAGACCAGATGATCTTGTCATTACTATGCTGTTGAAGCCTTAAAAGATAATTATGATAATATCAAGAATATTCTTAAGACATTTAGTGACAATGAAAATGAGAAAATTGATTTTCGAAAAGAAGCAGTAGATTTATATAATAAATTAACAAAACTCGAAACTGCCATTTTAATTATATTTTGGGAAGAAATATTAGAAGGATTTAATTCAGTTAAAAAATTACAGACTCCTGGTTTGGACATCTGTGAAGGAAATAAGTTTATTAAGCCATTACAAACGTTTATAAGCAATTTACGACATGAATCAGATAAGGAGTATCAAGACGCAGCCAAAAAATTAAGTCCTAGTGAAGAAACGGAATATAGCGATGTGAACAAGAGACGGGTTACTTCAAAATTTGCACATAAATCCACAGAAAAAGCTGTGTATGGGGCAGAAAAATTCAAAAGAGACACGCTTATTGTTTCTTTAGATAAACTAATCTTTGATTTAAATAGAAGAAGTCAAGTATATGCAGAATATAGAAAGAAATTTAAATTTTTGATGGATTTGCAACATCAAAGTAAGGAGAACATCAACCTGAAGTGTACGCGCTATTATTAATTACTATTCAGATGACGTAGACCTAGATTTAGTAAAAGAAGGTATTCGATGCAGAACTAATCTAAAAGAAACTGAGCTAGAGTCCTATGCTTGTAGAGATATATTTAATTTAATTTTTGAAAATAAACTTGTTGGCGTTTTTCCAAACTTTTATACTATTTTAAAGATTTTTCTAACGCTCCCTATTGAAGCAGATGCACCGTTGTGAAGCAGAACGTGCTTTCTCTAAAATGTTCTTTATAGAAAACAAATATAGGACATCAATGACAAATACTAGGCTTAATTATTTATTGCTTCTTTCTATTAATACTGATTTCACCCAAGATTTAAAATGTGATGAGCAAATAAAAGAATTTGCTGCACAAAAATGTAGAAAAGTTTTTTGCAAATTATGTTATTGTTTATAATCTATTTAAATTGTTTAAAAGAAAATTTTTTTAAAAAACCTCCTTTAATTTCGTATATTTTATATGTATCCACACAAATTTTTTTTTTAGGAAAGTGGCAAAAGTTTATTTAGGGGGGCCCCGGATATCGTTAGTACAGGGCCCCCAAAGGTCACGATCCGGCCTGGCTCTCCATTAAAGGAAAAGAAATTGAAAAAAATCACTTATTTACTTATTTTAATGAAGATGCCTCTTTAAAAATTAATTAAAAGAAATGAAAACACTTTGATGAGAATTGGCGTTTCTTAAACTGAATTTGTTTAAAAACAAATGTTATAAATTGATGCACAAATATTTTCCTTTATTTTAATACTCAAGCCTTTAGCTATTTTTTAAACTTAGACACAACTCACACTTCATTAAAGGTTATTTTGAAGATCATAATAAAGTGTTCAACATAAACTTATCACAAAGGTATGTCTTGTTTGCTAAACATTATGTCAAGCATAAATAAAGCAATAGTTCTTCTTTTGGAAATGACTTAACTCTTACCGCTTGGAGTTGATCTTCAATATAATATGAAAATATAAATTAATAGTAATAATAATAAAAAAATAAGGTCAAATAAAAGACAAAAAGATGGAATAAAACATAACACTTTTATTAAAAACAATTCAATAACAATGCAGTAACATTGTCTTTTTTTTATTATGGTAGAATGAATGAATACGAATTAATTTATCTGTATATAGATAATAAATTTATCTATATAATCTTCTTATAAAAATGAACATTCAAAAACGATATATAGAATGGAGTTATGTACATGAAATTTTTAAATTAAAAAACAGATTAAGGTGATTTTGTTTAAAATTGAGCATTGTTTTCTAAGCATATAATTGCATGTTATTTTTTCACAAGCAACAATATTAACTATTATGTTGTTCTTTCTTAGTTTGTGTTAATTTTTATCGATATTCACTTCCCTTCGAAAAGTGTTTATGAGGAGTATCTTTGTCTTGGCCTGATTCATAGGAGAATTGACTTCGATGATCGAAGTATAATTTCAACTGCTGGAGGCAGTTTGTCTCTGTGGCATAACGATTCGATTGTATAGTTCCTTAAGATAGTGGAAATCAATATTTTTTCTTCCATTACAGCAAATCTTTGACCTGTAAGATGGGTGAAAACATATTAGAAGTTGTTATCCTGTTTTAAACTTCAGCAATTTATACATTAGCTTAAAAATAACCTCATATCTTTCTATGTTTTTCTGCCTTCCTAATAATTAGGTCTGGAATCAAGTTGATTTTAAAAACGTCTTTAAAGAATCATAAAAAAAACACATGGATATCAATTGTAAATGTATTAGGTGTTCTGAAAAGATTTTAAAATGTACTAATATGTGCTTTAATGTTTTTAAAAACTAAACTTATGTAAACAATATTATAAACTGAAAAAATTAATTTTACATTGGATTATATCATTTTCATTATTTCAATAGATTAGAATCAGATATAAAAAATGCGAATTCCAGAAAAAAACGCCGAAGTCCTAAGGTTGTATGCTTGAACCAGAAATCACAGATTTGTGGGATGCTTGCTAAAAATTTAATTTGAAAGGTTCTTTCTGAAATCAGGACATGGAGTACATCACGCACATAAACTTATGCACATTGTATATAACTTATATACCGTTCCAGGCGGATTACTATATAAACAATATACAATGTGTTTATAATCCATGGCACATTTTTTTGCGGACACTTTAATGAACATATTTATTCGTGATTGTATAGAAGCAAATAATTAGTTTAGATACAAATCCTTGCACGCACGCAAGCACACACACTGAGTGAAGCAAACTATTTACTATCAACATTGTTTTCAATTGCAACTTCTCAGTCTTTTTTTTTTTTTGCTTTATCTCATGATCGACCTGCACAATTTCATACAAATTTTTTTTACCATATAATTACACACTCCTAATAAGAATAACATAAATCCCAAAAAACATTTTTTAAGTAGAAATTATAGTCAAATGAAATATAAATTATGGTTGATTATAATTATAATTATTCACACCCACATTTTTTGGTTGAAGTATACTGAATGATATATATATATATATATATATATATATATATATATATATATATATATATAAAATCAATATAAGAAATTCAATATATATAGTAACCAATAGTTATCGACAACTCCACGCAGTCTTCGCGCGCAGGCGCAGCTAAAACACGAACTGAAACTTTTGAACTAGTGGAAGAGAAACAAAAACTCTTGGACATTAGAGAGAAAGGAGAACGAGAGAGGTGCGCGAGCAGGCGTTACCTTCTGCATGTCATTGTCAAACTTATCTACCTTTTTAATTAATTTTTGTTTAATGTTAAATAAAATAGAGGAAAGACAAACGTATTGGACCCCTTGTTGTCTCCCACAAATTATGGGGGCTCGGCCGCGATCGATAAAATTTCGATTTTGAACCAAAGTCTGGACAATGAACAAAAGCGTCCGTGAGGAGACGCTCCGCCATTTTTCGAAAACTTCGTTCAACCCGTTTAGAGGTTTGAACTCAGCATAAATATTCAACCTGTGTAGAGGTTTGAACTCAGCATAAATACGCCGCCTGTGTAGCGGCCGGGATTGAAAAAAAAAATTTCGATTTTGATCAAAGTTTGGAACGTGAACAAAAGCCGTCCGTAGAGGAGACGCGCCACCATTTTTCGAAAACTTCGTTCAACCTGTGTAGAGGTTTGAACTCAGCATAAATATTCCGCCTGTGTAGAGGTTGGAACCCATCGTCGAAAATTCCGCCTGTGTAGAGGCCGGAACTACAATTTCACAAACACCTGCGAAGAGGTGTCAATTCGAACAATTTCAACTATATTACCTGCGAAGAGGTGAGATCTGTGGAATCGAAATTTTTTCTTCAATTATTGGATACATCGTACGTGCGAGCAACAAGGGAGCCAGAAAAAAAAAGGTAGGATCTTTCCATATTTTTCTAAAATGTATAAAAACGCTCTTAAAGAGGATTTCATAAGAGTTGTTGAGAATCTAGACGGTACTGTGGAGAGTACGGACACTATAGCTAAACTAAAGACTAAAATTGAGAACAGTAGTACATTTGAAAGTGATCCAGATTTCGTTAAAACTTTAATTCAAAACTGTGTAGATGAGAGAGTATCGCGAAACGAAAGAGAGGTAACTTGAGGGAAAACAGAAAATTGAGCTCGCGAAACTTCAGTTAGCAAAATTAGAAAAAGAAGTCGAATTTCAAAGGGCTAAAAATAAAGCATTAAGTTTAAATCCTGCAGCTAAAGTCGAAGATAAACAGTTCGAAACTTTAAATAAGGAAACCGCAACCCATATTGGCATTCGAGAAGCAGAAGATTGGTTCAGGCCTATTGATTTAGCTAAGAGTGTGATATTTATATTTCATCTAGAAGCGGATCACATAAAGAAATTCCCATTACTTATGGATATACCCAAGACCCCTTTAAAAATAGATCACAAAACTTTAAACCAAAGATTAAAGAGAACTATCCCCAATATCTTGAAGAGAAAATAAAAATTGCTTTATATGAGGTGATTCATCTCATTGCGCAAGAGACTGTGAGAAGCGTTTTAAACCTAAAGAATCTAACGACCACATCCGTAATAGAATAAACGTGAATACTTTGAAAGTCGAGAGCGAAAAACAAAATAGCGATGAATTTGCAAATCTTCAATACGTAAACATTTTTGTGGAAAATCAGCCCGTAACAGCCTTGATCGATTCAGGTTGCCAGATCCCAGTTTTAAATTCCTCACTAATTAGAGTGCAAACACCTTCCGAAGAAATAATAACATTAAGTTCATGTTTTGGCGAACAGCGTATGGTAGAAGTTAAACCCATAAATATTTCTCTTAATCAACACTCTTCCGGTATAAGTGTTCGAACGGCAATATCACCGACCTTGACCGAAGAAATTATTATGCATCCCAGTGTATATGCTGAAATAAAGAAAGTAGGCCACGCAAAGAGCGATGTTTTATTGCATGAAAGTGAATCCTCTTTAGGTGCTCATGCTTATGCTTATTCTAGTGCTATTTCTTTTCCAAATGTTTCTTTTTCAAATGTGATAGAAAACTCTAGTTATGATTTGTCACATGTTAAAAACTTTAATACTAGAAATGATTTGAGTTCTCTAGTTAAGAATTATAAATGCAATCACATTAAGAGTACTAAGTTAAAAATGTGTATTAAATTGAAAAATGATATTCCTGTGTGTCAGAGAACCAGACGTTTATCTTGTTGTGATAACCCTTCACCTATGAAGAGTAAATATAGACGGTTTGTGTTGCTCCGAAGGATTTTTGAGCCTTGGCAGTGGAAACGAAGGGAAAAGAGAAATCGTTTTGAACAGACGTCCAGAACTCTACAGAGGAAAATATCGATGCGTTCAACCAAAGATCAACTTGTTAAAAAAGACGTTCTTATGCCTGTGAAACAATGTGTTTTCCTGTGGAACCTTCCGGATGTAGAAGAGATGCCTTCACATGATGGAGAAACTGTTCAGTTCAGCAGAATTATGATATTTTAAACCTTTGTATATTTGTCGTATAGTCCTTGTCTGTTCCGTTTTTTTTTGTATGTTTCAGATTCTCCTCTGGTCTCCATGGAAGTACCGCTACGGACAGCGTACAGTCAGGCTGGCCGGATATAGTAACCAATAGTTATCGACAACTCCACGCAGTCTTCGCGCGCAGGCGCAGCTAAAACACGAACTGAAACTTTTGAACTAGTGGAAGAGAAACAAAAACTCTTGGACATTAGAGAGAAAGGAGAACGAGAGAGGTGCGCGAGCAGGCGTTACCTTCTGCATGTCATTGTCAAACTTATCTACCTTTTTAATTAATTTTTGTTTAATGTTAAATAAAATAGAGGAAAGACAAACGTATTGGACCCCTTGTTGTCTCCCACATATATAAATATAATTATATAAACATATATATAAATTTATACATACATATACATATACACAAATATATAAACGAAAATATAAAAATAAACAGATAGTTATATACTTAAGATAATTAAAATTAGGAAGAAGGCACAGTAGTATAATGACAAACTACTGGACTTAGGAACCAGGATTGCGTTTATATATATATATATATATATATATATATATATATATATATGTGTGTGTGTGGCATGCAGCCAAAAGCAACGCAGTCTCCGCGCGCAGGCGCATTGAATGGAAACTAAAACTGAAACTGTCGAATTAGTGGAAGAAAAACAAAAACTTTTAGAGAGAGAAAAGGAGAACGCGAGAGGTGCGCGAGCAGGCGTTACCTTCTGAATATCATCGTCAATCTTATCTGTAAAAACTTAACTACCTTTTTAATTAATTTTTTGTTTAATGTTAAAAATAAAATAGAAGATAGACCAACGTCTTGGACCCCTTGTTGTCTCCCACATATATGTATATAGCTTAATTGATCCCACCATTTTAGAAAAATGTTTACCAATGCAATTCCTGGGACCAGTAGAGAAGGAATGTATGCATAAGGATGGCGTTTTGCAGAATTTTCTAGCAGAAAATGATCCGGATCAAATTTTTCCGGATTTGGAAACACTGTTTCGTCTCTGTGCAATTGATGGACAAAAACTATACATGAAGATCCTTCAGGTATTGGATAACCACCTTAAAAGACAAAAAGTATTTTTAATATCTCAATTTAATATTTGCCTTACAAGAAATAAATTAACGAGAAACCTTGATTCATGTATATTTTACACATCAGTCTATGCTCTATTTATTTGTATAGAAATGTTGTGGCTGTTGCTAATGCTGCCATCTGATCGGTAAAAGCCAGATCAAGGCCCATGGAATTCATGGTAAAGGTTTAAGTTGTGCACCTGTAATTAGCCATAGCTTTTTGAGTATCATAGAGGTGACAGCACGGTTTTGGCTCATTTTTCGTACCCAATTTTGAGGGAGAACACCCTGGAGGTGGCCAGGAGTCAACCCACCTCTTTTACCTTCCCACCAATTTCAAGAGAAGATTTGCGGCTCAATGATTATTTAGAGTACCTCCATGCCGCAAAGGCACAAAACATTAAGGCCGTTTCACACGTACACGTTACGAGCAATCATTTGTCCAATTCGCACAAGTTTTACTCAGCAACGGTTTTCAAACAACTTTTTGCTAGTGAGCTCAAAAAGTTGTTCCAAATAAAAGTTGCTTGGAATTCCAGTCAATGGTTTTCTTCGGCGCCCTATGTCATAAACAAGATGGTGGCTTCGATTTCGTCAAAATCATCTGTATGGCGTATAATATTTTAATGGTGTATAATATTTTAACTGCGTATAATATTTTAAATAGAATGGTGCTCCATTTCTGTTTACGCCTATCAAAAAAAGTGCGATCGAAGTAAAGGAAATAATTTTGGAGGTTCGTTTGACGAAGCAGAAAAATCGGCTAGTAATTTTTAAAAGTGGAGATAGAGCGTGACTTACGTTAGAGCTTGTCGTTTTGTTTACGGTAACCCTTCACCCTCGGATAGGACAAAAAATGGTCCAAAAAGTTGCACCGAAAATGTACGTGTGATACGGCTTACACAAACATCCATGCTTTCTCTGTGATTGGAACTAATGCCCTATGGAATAACAGTCAGCGTCACAAACCACTGTAACAGATGGGCGGTCATTTACAAAAATAGTGCATTAAATGGGTTGGAAAACAATAAATCTTCAAAAGGAAATTTAATGGAGACAGATTATTAGAAAAATTAACTATATTAATTGAGTTTTGAAATCTCATTTTTGTTGAATTATTCATTTCAGTTACGTCAGATGACGAGACAAGTACTGACGTAATTGTGAAACTTGTTACTTAAGTGTGAAAGAATGCGATATTCGAAAGTAAACTGACACGTGAAAGGGATACTGAAATTTTCTTTTTGAGAATAAAATTGCTTCTTCGTATTTGTGTAGTGTATGTGTGTGTACGTTCACTCTTCCTTTGCCAGAAAAACATCGGATTCAAGTACACATATATATGTAATAAGGCTTTACACTTCGGTGGATTAAAAAGATCGGATTTTGGGCTTTATTTTCTGGTTATTGCATTTTTTGAAAAATTTAGTTATGGATTATTTTTAAAAATTAAGTTAGAAACTGCTTTTAATAAATTTTTTTAAAAAAATAAAGCGAGGAATAAGTAATTTTCTGCTTTATTCATTTAATTTGATTTTTATAAAATTCAGTTGTTATCTATGTCATATCATTCCAAACTTATATAATTCAAATAAATGAATATTTCAACCATAAGCATTTTCGGTTAAATTCTTAATAATTAGATTATCTTTTAAGTGTATATTTCAAATTCATGTAAATTTACTGGATACAGTTATAGAGTACCTTTACTAGAGTATTTGAAATATGAAGTTAATATGCAAGCAATTCTACATTTAGGAACATATATTAAGTAACGTATTTTTGTGTATACAGTATTTGGATAATATGAATACCGCCCTTCAAAAAGAACATTAAGAAGACTTGGTACCCTTTGAGCAAACTTCTTTATTTACGTATTTAAAAATTATATTTTAGCATTTTATACAATGCTTCTATTCAAGAAAATGTTACCAGATTAAAATTTTCATATATTATTCACACAATTTTAAAAATTTAAATTTTTTGAAGAAAATTGGGAAAATTTTAAAATTTTACTCCTTTTGTAAAAATTAATTTTTTGACCTGAAATTTTTTAAAAATATTCTTATGAGTGTTCTAAACAACTTTAGGGATCGATTTTAGAATAACTTCACTTGTTTTCGAGAAAAAAAATAAAATGTTGATATACAGGCTAAAAATCAACGAAAGAGCCAATATGTCTTACATTATATATTTTTTTAAAAAAAGTATTCAGTTTATAGCAAAATGGATCCCTAATTTTATTACATGCTTTATTTTTAACACGTAGGAAAAAAATGGAAGTGATTGGTAAATAATTGTCGAAGGAGTAGCATTTTGAATGTACTAAGGTTTCGAAAAACAAAAACTGAGAAAAACCAGTTTAAAGTTTATAATTCTGAAAAAATAATCATTATAAGCTTAATTAAACTTAAAATACCACTTTAAGATATTAGTTATACGTTTTTCTTTAAAATAATTGCATGTTCATATTTTTTCAACCCACACATTTTTATAAATGATCAACTTTTAGAGAGTACTAATTGCACAAGAAAATTCAAGAAAAACGTTAAAATTTTTTTTTCTTCTGTCACGACAGAAATTTTAGCTGTTTTTCTTCTTATAATATTGAAGTATTACATTTGTATGAAAAATATATCAGGAATAAGAACTGAAATTATAAAATTATTAATATAAAATGCCTTAATTTAAAAATTTTACATGCACACATTTCACAAGGAAGAAAAATTACATTATTGTATTGCCTCGGAAATATTCTGCTTTTAATACTACACATTCTTTTTTATAGTTATTATTTCTATTTATAAAATAGATTTTGTTTTTATCATAACGAAGTTTTTAGCTTTTTTTTCTAAAAAGGGGGTGTGGCTGAATCGCCTAATTTGTTATCAAATGAAGTTTTATTCAACTTTTAAGTTTCCGAGATGCACAAGTGATGTATCAATCGAAAGATAATAATGCAAAGAATAAGATTAAATGAAAATTAAAAAAAAAACGATAGGTTTGTGATTTTGGGGGTACCAAGTTCCCTTTAAAAAGAATTAATAATGAGTTTTAAAATTAAAAATTTTAGTTACTTTTTTCATTAAATCACAGAAATGTGTTGCATGAACGGTGAAATTAGGTTAATATCCATGAATTAGTCTAATAAATGAATAGGCTAAAAAAATCGGTGACAAATTATAAAATATGCAATTTGGCAATAAAAACGTTAATGAATAACCACTAAAAGATAGAATGGAAGGTAAATGATTTCATAAAGCTGCTTGTGCTTGTTGTGTCAAAGCAGAGAAAATAAAATCACTTAAAATTAGAGTTTAAAGCGGATTTTTTTTTAATATTTGAAAAAAATATGTCATTTTAATTTGAGTGCTCATTATACCTAAATACGATCCTTTATTAAATTTGAAAAAAATTGTTAATTTAAGTGTGAGCGTTGATAAAAAAAATTCGTTGATAGAATTTAAATAAAAAAAAATCTCATACATGGAAAAATAGGGATTTTAGAAAAAGCAAAAGGATGTGTGTTCGGAAAATTGTTTTAAGTTCGATGATGGTCGTGATATTTGTTTACGTAACTATTCGATTATGTCTAAGCAAATTAGAGCAAAAATTTAAAAAAATCAAGACAGGTAACTAAATCAGAAAGTATAATAAATGCTTTTAAAAATAATTTAAAACAGCGAAATGGAAAGAAACATTTGGATAGCAATTTTAAGGATTTTATAGAAGTTATCAGAAAAATACTTAGATTCATATTATATTTCTGAGCTAAAATTTAATTATTTTAACTAATTCTTGTTGTAGTAATTATTCCTTAATAAAATACAAATTGTTCACAAGAGCTTTAAAAGCCTTTCAGTGCAATAACCGCATAGTTATGGCACAAAGGAAGCATTTGGATGATTTTTTACGCGGTAAAATTTTTGGTCGACTGAAATGTGGACGTACCCAACTGGAAGTATCCGAGGAACATGGAATCGCCCAGAATATCATCTCCAGGCTTTGGCAACGATTCCAAGATGATGGTAATGTGAGCAGATGTTACAGCACAGGTCGCCCCCGAGTTACAACGCCAAATGAGGACCGGTCTCTTTGGCAGTTACTGCCAAAAGAAACAGACGGAGCACAGCATCAGACATGTCTCGTCAGCTCTCTTCAGCTACCGGTATGACAGTTTCAAGGCAGACCGTGTACAGACGCTTAGGGCACATTGGTCTATATGCTCGTAGGCCTGTCAGATGTGTTCCACTTACCGCACTCACTTTTGTCGGTGTCAAACCCTTGGGTAACGGCAAACTACATCTCTCTTCAAGCTTACGGGCACTTTTGTCACTTATAAAGGTGTCTTGGTGAATTTTTGTATTCTGATAATATTTAGATCGCACGTTCAATTGCAGAAAAATGTCTGGAAATGTATCCTTTCTCCTTTTTTTTAAAGTTTCCTTGACACTGATTGTGCGTATTCCAATTGTATTGCGTCTGTTGTTATGAATCTCTTTTCTATTAAGTTGATTTTACTTGTACAGACCTCGGAAAGCCCCTTTCTACAAATTCCTTTTTTCAATATATTGAAAAATCCCTTTATTGCGAAAGTGTTGGACACCAGTACACATAGGGTCATACTAGCCCTTGAAACGAATGCATATGAGAAGCCATTATAATGTTCATGTTAAAAATACATTGTTTGACTGCACAGTTTCCACTGCGATATAATTTTATATTATATAATTATTAATTCCTTACCTAGTCAATAGTCCTCTGCCTAACCAGGGATGAAGCCATTTATACGACCAATTATTTTTCATGTGTTTATTTCCACTGATAAATGCCTATAAAATGAAATTTGCGATTTACTGTAAAAGTTTTACTTTCAAAATCGTTATTATTTTGAGTTAAAACTATGAATAGTAACATATAAGTAAATATATTGAAAACGCAACTACTTTTTATTTTAAATAAAAGTATATATCAAAACAAAATCGTATAAATATCATAAAAATAATGACGACTGTCAGCAATAGTCCTTAATGTTATAAAAACATAAAACAAGAATTTTCAGAAATCCTCTTTGAAAATTGTGGCTCGTGATCAGTATTATGAATATTAAGTAAGTTATTCAAGATGAGATTTTTAAACATTTATCGAACACAAGGAGTGTAAAACTTCAAAGAAATGTGAGATAATTAATGTTTTGAAATAGGAACGAATGATTGGGTAAGTATTGGTCTCTATGAAGATTCATAAAAAAAAAATCTCATATCGAGAACATCAGCAAAAAATAACGCTTTATGAATAAATGAATATAGACAACCATGCGATTATTTTGTCACATTCGGCTGCATATAAATATAAACAATATATACGAG